>VWZE01003136.1:524801-578638 GCA_013396675.1 Eubucco bourcierii
AAAGCTCTGTCAGAAGAAATTAACCTTAAGAGAACATAACAGTATTCATCATATGTGCTGATGGTAACTCAGAATGGCTCAATCATCATTTTGTAGGCCACGTTTCCTGTAGTTTGTGTGAGGATGTAACTGGGTAAACAGGTAGGTACAAAATGGGAAGATGATGTTCAAGCTCCACAGCAAGAGCCACTCACTCTTACATTAAATGATGTCTGGCAGCCATTCACTTTTCCCAGAAGTTGCAGTTAATAGTCATGCACTTGAAGTAGTTGCTACACCTAGATTTGGGAAGCAGGGGCAGGTAACAGAGAGAATGCCACTGTCTTTGGGGAAAAAATAAATTACAGCTGAGGAAAAGCATAGGAGTATAAAAAGGTCTTGTACTTTGATCGGCACAGGAGACCTGGTGTACACAGGAATTAACTCTTCAGTAGCCAAATACCTACCCACGTTTTTTGTGGTATTTGACATGTGCTTAAAAGCTGTATCTATTTCATGAAGACTGCTTCATGTCCTTCAAAAGATGCAACTGCCCAGGCACTACTCATTTTTAAACTGCCCAGGCACTACTTGTTTTTAAGATTAATTTTTTTTCCCATTATCCAAGGAGGCCTAATGTCCTATTCAGTACTGAACAAAGGCCACGGTTCCCAAATGCATGCAGTACAACTTGCACCAAGGAGCGGGCAGGGGAAGTTTTCCTGTGCCCTATTTGAGTGATGTGATAGGAACTGCCTGAAGTCACAATGGAGCAGCATCTTTTGAATACAAGGCTACAGTCTGAAGTACTCAAATTTTTCACCTTTATCCACACAAACTTACTCTGAAAATGTTTGTAGCCAAGGATTTTATCAGTTGAAAGCCAGCTTCACAGCTCTCGACTCAAACCACACTGACTGGAGCATAAATGATGATCTCTCAGAACTTTTGTTGTCTCACTGCAAGAATTAAGCATCATTACCTTTAATGACTACAGTTCTCTTTTGTGTACATAAATTAAAAGCTACAGAGAGCCTTTTGCATCATTGGAATCCATTGAAAACCAGTGATTATTTTTAACTGAAATCAAACTACTTTGATTTTCCATAAATAAAGCCATCTGCACTGATCCTTGCTATCATTAAATGACTCATGGATCTGCTACCCATTCCCACTTCCCTTAACCAAGTCCAGTTCTGGTGCAATTTCTTACCCTGTCTCTAAGATTATGAGTTACACTGTTAATGCCAATGCAGACCTTCATCTGGGAGAAGCTGTCCCAAGCCATCTTTCAACAGGCACCATAAAACACAGCTGGATTTTGTTATATCCACCAAGTATCTCAGAGACACAAATAACCAAAATTCAATTCACTCTTTCTTCAGGTAGTACACAGGTTCATTGCATGAGCAAAAACACCTGCCCATGCTCACAAAGATGGGAAAAGAAAGACAGAAAGCTGGAAATCAGTACATTAAGTTTCTAATTTCTGCATGGTTATTTTCTATGCCTCTGAATAATGCCCTTTCATACTTAGAGACACAGCTACCTTCTCACTATGCCTCAGCTTTGATGTCTTACAAAGGTGCAGCAGAGACTTTACCCAAGGAACTTTGTTCTTAACCATCACTCGATCACTGTGGGCACTTACAAGGTCTCATGTCTCAGGTCTCAATCCAATACATTCCACTTTGTACAGCACATAAAAAGAGTCTAAATCTCTGCAAGATGTAAACTTCATGTGGATGAGATTTTACTATGAGCTGTAAACAACATCCTCTGCTTCCCCACCATACACTGGCTCTCCACCTTTCCCTCCCTTGAGCTTACAGCACGGTTTGATGTAGCACCTTGTTAACATTCATGATTAATGATGAGTTGTATCTCCACAGTGTTGTATCCCTGATGAGGGATTTTCTGGGAAGGCTTGCTTGAAGGGGCACTCGACAGTGATAAACGAGGGCAACATCCATAGGAACATGCACACTGTTGCCATAAGCATGTAGGACAGAGTGGACAGAAGTCTGAATCACTTTTCGTGGATCAACTATCATTTTCTTGGGATTGATTACTTCTTTCCTGTCAGGCTCTCTGTGAATGTGCTGCAATATGTTAACTCCTGGCACAGCATTCCAGGACGAAATGTTGAACATAGGAGTGGACACAGTTTTGGGGAAGATGTGGTTCTCAAAGAGGAAAACGCCAGCCCCTGGGTGTTCCTGCTGAAGGCTTTGCATCATTGTTTTCCAGTCTGGGTGCATAAGGGGAAGAATTATTTCATCAGCATCAGTAAGAATCACAAACTTGCTCCTCTGCATGTTACGGTACACACAGTCATTGAGAGCTGTGATTTGTCCATAGTAGCCAATGTGAGTTCCATCCTGCTTGAAGTACCAGCTGGTGGACACCTTGAGGTGAGAGTCTATGGGCCAAGGAATTATCTCAACAATTCCCTCTTCCATATAAAACTTCAAGACTTTCTCCATCAGGTGGCTGCAGTTGTTCTTATAGATCATCACCTTCTGCGCCCCAAGGATCTTGTACATTTCCATGCTCTGTATGAACTGCAGGACATTGTTGTAGTTTCCAAACATGGTGGAGATGCACACAGTGAAGTCCACAGGAAAGGGCTCAGCCTTGCGGTTTTTGATTTCAAACCTTGGCAGCTGGTCAATATCCCCATGTGCAAACTGGTGAATGGATACATGGGTGGGATCACAGTTTTCAGGTTCCAAACAAATGATATCTGTTGCACCATAAGGGAATTCAAACCTGTCAGAGTGAACATCAATATTTGCTTTGGACACATAGATCTTTCCATGGGGATGGCAGCAGAACCAGCAGTACAGTTCTTTTACGGCCTCATGGTGAACAATCCCAATCACACGAGTGAGTTTCCTTTCTCTGTTGTCAAAGTAAGGGGATACAATAAAAGTTCTGTTACCTTTTAATGGTGTTATGGTGCTGTTAGCAATTTTCCCTCTACACCTGCTGGTTTCTTGAATTATTTTTGGCAGGTGAGATAGTCTCTGTAACCTAAGGTAGGAAAGTGTGACCATCGAAGTCAGGGTAATGATGCCTACAGCAGCTGCCAAGTAAGACTTTTTCCCACCACACAGCATTCTGAATGTATCTAAATGTAGATGCAAATGTCTTTGTCCTTGCATTTTACGCTGCCTCATCTGCAGAAAAGAAAATATATGGCATGAGATAACACTGAGCCATGAGCGGTGTTTGAGTTTCACAAACAAGGTGAGGGGCACATCTCTGTCACTCTGCAATGAGTCAGTCAAGAGAGACCCTTCCACTCTGCTTTTATGAAAGATCAACCAGACCACACACCTGTAATGAGGTGGATGAGCCTGTATGTGACACTGCTCCTCTGTATGTTGGATGTGTTCAACATTCTCTGCACATGGAGGGTTCTGAGACACCATGACTGAGGTCTATATACAGGAGGACAAGGAGCCATAGAATGGTTTGAGTTGGAAGGGACTTTAAAGATCATTTAGTTCCAACCTCCATGCCCTGGGCAGGGACACCTTCCACTAGACCAGGTTGCTTAAGACCTCATCCAGCCTGGCCTCAAACACTTCCTGGGAGGGGCATCCACAACCTCCTCAGACAACCTGTTCAAGTATCTCACTGCTCTCACTGGAAAAAATCCATCTTAATCTCCAGTCTAAATCTCCCCTCTGCCATGTTAAAGCCATTCCAGTTCATCCTTGTCAAAAGTCCCTCCAGGTACTGCAAGGCTGCTCTAAGACCCCCCTGGAGCATTCTCTTCCCCAGGCTGAACAGCCCCAACTCTCTCAGCCTGTCCCCATGGGAGAGGGGCTCCAGCCCTCTGATCAGCCTTGTGGGGCCCTTTCCATTACTTTCTATAATTCAAATTTCAGAACACCTAATTCAGTAAATAGGCAGTCATTTTTAAAAGAAAACAAATGGTTGAGAGTTCCCCCATCCCCCACATAGCATAGAGGGAAATTACACACACACACAAAAAAAAAAAAAACCAAAAAACCAAAGCAAACAAACCTTTCTCAAACAGACTTTGATCAGAGACAAGTTAGGAGTAAGTAAATAAATCAAGGTTACCAAATCCACGGGACTGCACATAATGGTGCAGATCAAACCTCCAGTGCATAAATTCTCTGACCTGCAGCTCACCAGAGAGAAGACATGCAGAGAAGGGTCCCTGCACACAGCTCACCAGAGAGAAGACATGCAGAGAAGGGTCCCTGCACACAGCTCACCAGAGAGAAGACATGCAAAGAAGGGTCCCTGCACACAGCTCACCAGAAGAGCTGAAATCCATGCAGGCATAGAACATTCTCAGCTACCATTCTCTACCCTGCTCAGAGTACTCCACCAGGCAGAGCTTGCAGGGAAGACCACCTGGCTAGAGATACTTGCTCTAAATCTGGGCCTCCTCACACTGGCTCAGCTCCTGACGTGGTCTGGGGGTCAGGTCTCAGCCTGGGTGCTGCAGGAACAGCGACACACCCCTGAGCAGGGTGGCCAAAGCAGTCAGCAGCACTTGGGTGCTACAGGTGTTCATCCCTGACAGTGAGCTCATGGCCCTCTCCAGCAGCAAGTCCTGACAGTGGAGCTCAAAGGTTCCTCTGCAATACCACCTTCAGGTATCCAGCTATGATCCACAGTCAGCTGGCAGCAAGTCTCTTCCAAGGCCTGCTTGGACCAAATAGATTCTTGGAAGAAGAGTGACTCAGCTTAGGCAAATCCATGTTAGATCAGAAAACCAGACTGTAAAGGAGAGTATCCCTGGCTGGGTAAAACACCAGGACAGAAAAAAATGATTCTATTGCTCAAGATGAAGAAAACATTTCTGGTAGGCACATCACTGCTGCACAAAGCCAGCTGCTGAGAAAAAGCCACAGCATGAAAAAATCCAGACTCCTGGGTATGCATTTTATAGCTCCAACAGGTAGCAATGTCTAGCAGATATTGGAAGATTCTCCTAGTTCTTGTCCTCTTGCCTGCTTCTCAAAACTCCTAATGAAATCACTGAAGCACTCAGTAATCAGGGAGAAAGCACAGGCTGAATACCTAATAATATTTTTCTATTCTAAAATAATAATGAAGCCTAATATACACACTTTTTTTTTTCCTTTCAGACATTGTGCAAAGCTATTTTGAGAACCTTTACCCCAATTTGTGAGGGAACAAAACCCTAGCGTCTGCCAAGTAGGAAAGATACAAAAGCAGAAAGAACCTAAGCCCACAGTTTCGATCCAGCTATCATTACTCAGTGGTTTCACAACTTTGGCCCAGAACTCAATGGCAATTTTACAGCTTACCTTGAAAAATTCCCCTAGGCCTGGCTGCCTGCTGTGGTACTTCCCAAGTAGTAAAATCTACCTGCTGTACCTCAGCTCAGTTTAAGCAAAAAATTACTACCCATGCTTTCAAAACAACGTGCAGGATTTTCACAGTTGCCCTTTCCTGACAAAGCAGAGTAATGAGAACCACAGCCAGGGTATACTCCTTGACATACCCCATTTGCCAAGGCTGATAAAGATTCCTAACAGTCCTTCCTAGTTAACAGGGAATTGCTCTATGGACCAGAAAAGCCATAGGACAGCAGAAATCTCACTGTGTCACCCCAGGCACAAACAGCAGCAGCCAGCACCAACTCTTCTGTCTCTAAAGTCCCCCCTAAAAGTCTTTACATTTTAGAACAGGACTGCAAAAACACGCTCAGAGCCTGCTGATGTCCTACAACTTTCTGCTAGCAATTGGTGACTGAGACCAACTTAAATCTTCTAAGTCTTTTTATCCAACCCTCTCAACTCAGACAAATTGTTCCCCTTGGGCATTCTTATTTCTAGGCTGCTGTATATTTCAGCCTTCTTACCTCACAGAGCAAGTCACATTTAACATTTTTTCCTCAATCTCATATATTTATGGCTTAAAACATTGTTCAGTCTAATAGAATAAACAGTTTTTAATTAAAGAAGGATCAGAGCATGTTAACGTTAAATAATACAATTAATTAGCTACCTATTTATACAATTAATTACAATTAATTACACTTATTCTCTTCTGCTTTTGCTAGCTATAAATAACAGACAACAAAACAAGTAACTTTCCAACTGTAGTTTAAACAGTGAACACCGGACAGGAAAAAGTACCTTTTAAAGCAGACAGCTGAGTGAAGTTCTGTTCAGCCCTCCATTTAATTTTCTCCTAAGGTATCACTTACAAATTATTTAATCAGATAAAAACGTCTTTTTTAAAAAAAATTACCTATTAATGCAGTTAATTACCATTAATTTATTACACTTATTTATTCTCTTCTGCTTTTGCTAGCTATAAATAGACAACAAAACAAATAACTTTCCAACTGTACTTTAAAGAGTGAACACCGGACAGGAAAAAGTACCTTTTAAAGTAGACAGCTGAGTGAAGTTCTGTTCAGTCCTCCATTTAATTTTCTCCTAAGGTATCATCTACAAATTATTTAACCAGATAAAAAACTTTTTTTTTTTTTCTTTTAGTATAAACAGCAAGAACTGTTCAATACAGGTCAATACTAAAGGGGGAAAAAAAACCACTTGTATGATGCCTAAGACACTGGCTGGCACTTTTTATTCTAGATGGGGTTGGGGTTCCTTAATATCCTTAACAGCAGCCACACCCACCAGAAAAACGAGTTTTGCTTCTCTTGAGCAAACCATACAGTTGCCTCCCCAGAAGTGAATGTAAATTACAAACTCAAGTATGTGGTTGTTGAAGCAAAATCAACATTGGGGTTTTTTGTTGGTTTGGGTTTTTTGGTTTTTTTTTTTTTTTTTTTTTAAAGGATGCTTAAGTTTCCTTCTGGAAATGAATCCTGCAGGTTGATATTATCTGCAGTTTACACAAACTCGACAGAAAAATATCCCACATGTCTGCATTGTGGGGGGCAGTCAGTTTTTAGTGACATACTACAGGCTTAATTAAAACAGGTACACACAGATTCTGATGAGGCACTGTGAGAGATGAACCAGCAGCAGGTTCTAGAAGCAAAGCAAGCAAAATACGGAACTCCAGACATAGCAGAACCCAGAACCTTCAAAGAGAGATGTAATTAATTGAGGAATTAAATTTATTCTTTTCCCAACAGGCAACTCATGAATTTTGATCCCCTGAAATTAACAGCACAGACATGCAGGCAGAAAATACATAAAGTCAGATGGATTAGGAACATCATTTTATATAACCTTGCTATAGAGGCTACTTGGCAAGCTTTTAACTTCAAAAATATGCTTCCAGCATATGCAAGAGAGTTTATTTTGTAACAGCAGTAACAGCAACAATAATTAATCCTGGGTTTGTCTCTTTTTAATTCCAATTACTATTCAAGCAGAACATAAGAGAAATTATGCAGATTTGCTTTAATACTAAATTTAGTTAATGGTATCAATGGCTACTTTGCATCACTCTCTGGGTTTTTTCCCTTTGAACAAGCCACGCTGTAATACCACTCTTCTGTGACCAGTTGCTTCTGTACAGTTGGCCCAGTTTCAATTAGCCTCTTGCACAGAAGACCAGAAACCTCTGCTCCTTTCTACATGACAGGGATGGAAATTTTCTCATCATTGTTGGAAATCTTCTTTCTCAACACAGGCTTGGGTTAGATTTTTTACAGATGCATCACACTGCACAGACACATCTGAGCTTGTCATCAGACAGAGATTAAGACATCTACCCAGCCTTTCAGCCAAGCACAGTTACACAATGTGTTTTCTCCTGCAGCAAAATCATAGTAAAGAGGTCTTGTCTCAGAATTTAATGGTTTGGTCTGGACGGGACCTTTAAAGCTCACGCAGTTCCACTCTGTGAGCAGGGGCAGATCATTAGATCAGCTTCCTCAAATTACACACATTTCTCCCTGATTCTTTCGTTACAGCTCTTCTAAAATCTACTCTAAAATCTCTATGTGTATGGCAAGGCTGTCCTTACAAACTTGCATGTATTTCCCCCCCCACACCCCCTTCCTAAACCATATTCTCCCACACTTTACCACTACACTTACGACTTGTTTACTAACCACCCATTGCAGCTTCTCCGATAGCCTGTCTTCTAATTTTGGAAAGATTACTCAGTACCACCTTCCAACTGGAAGGTTGGTTTTACAACTTCTATTTTCAGACCTATTGAATCATCTTGCTTTGACCCTCCACAATTAACACTGTCCTTAGTAAAAGGTGCAGCAACGTGCTAAATGTTAGAGCAGTTCCTCAGTCGTTGTTAACCTCCCCCACACGTTCCACATTGTGACCTTCCTGTGTAGGGTGCTTTCTTCGCATTGAGGTAACTGCAAGTCCTCCAGTGCTGCTCTTTGGAGGTGTATTTGCAACCATGTTGAATTTAATTTTGGGCAACTCTCAGTTTAGTGCTCTATCTCACAAGCCAGGGTGAGGATATGTTGCAAACAACAAGAAGTGACTGCAAAGTTTCAGTCATTAGGATGCAGTATTGGAATCCGTAGTAGAGCCTAATCCTTGGTTTATCCAGAGTCTAAGAAGCCACTGCCACCAATTCAGCTTACTTTTTGACAAAGTTCTCCATCCTCTGCTTTTTTTCCCAACTAGATTTTGTGACCTAGGCAAAGAAATCAATCAGGCAAAACAAAAATTGCACAAGAAGACTTAAGACTGTTGGTTTGACTTTCCGTCTTTCACACCTCAGCTGTTTTAGCCGGGACTGAGTTAAGCCGCTGTGGTTTGGACCTGTGACCAAGAGAGCGTTCCAAACACAGAGACGCTTTAGCTCTTGCCGAACAGTACTTACACAGTGCCAAAGCCTTCTCGGCTTCCCCACAGGGGCAGGACGGCACAAGAAGCTTGCAGGGGGCACAGGTGAAGACTGTTAGACCAAACTTACCCAAAGCCGCTTCCGCACGTGACACCAAGCTCGGCACTGAAAGCCGAGGGGAGAAGGAGGAGGAGGAAGGGGCAGAGGTGTGGTACTGTGGCACCGCTACACGTGACGCGGGCTTACCTTCCTGGAAATGCCACCAAACCTACCTGCTGATGGGACGCAGTAAATCAGCTCCTTCATTTGCTTTGCTGGTGCACGGAGCTCTGCGTCATAAACTGTGTTTATCAACCCACGAGTTCTCGCTTTTGCCTCGACCATCTCACAGCGGGGTGCGGAGGGCGGGAGGAGCTGTGTGTGTCTCAGCTGCCTCCCGGGGCTAAGGCAGAGCACACGCCGAAGCCGCTCGGCAGGGTACTGCTGCCTTCTCTAATTCTGCGGTTGAACAGAAGCACTTAGCACAAGTCCTGAACTGTAATGAACGCTACGGCTGCCCAACGTCTAATTTGCTATTTCCTGAGTGCGAATGAACTGCCGATCCCGTCCAGCCTCTTCTGCGAGTGATGTGGGCTCCCGACACCCTCCTTGCTCCCAGCAGTCTGACCGGACGAACCTGCCAGCAGCAGCTTGCCCGCTGCCCTGCGCCTCTGGCCCCCGGGGAGGGCAGCGGAGCGGGGACGCTCCCGCCGCCGGAGCCCCGCACAGGCAGCGCCTGCTGGCCGGTGCCACCGGAACCCTCCCACCCGTTCCCCGGCACCCAAACCAGCACGGCGGGAACGCTCGGTCCCGGCTCTTGCCGCCGGAAGGGGGGCACTCCGCGCTGCTCCGGCCGGGGTCGTTCGGCCGCGCACCGCTGGCCGGGGGCTGGAGTCTCGATGCACCGGTACCGGCTGTCCCGCGAAGCTTTGCGCCTGTGCGGAATGGAGGAACGCGAGCGAGCAGCTGCGTTTGCCAAACTTCAAGCAATCATTGAGACAGGCCGGGGGAAATCGCGCTAAAGGCCAGGCGCTTGCACCGGTGCTTGCGCTTTATTTAGAGGTGGCAGCTGCCGCACCAATCACAGAATTACGATCATAGAATCAATCGTTCGGATTGGAAAAGAGCATTTTCCAATGCTAAGAGCATCAAGTTCAATCATCAACCTAGCACCACCGTGCCCCCCTAAACCAGGTCCCAAAATGCCCTTGTCAGGCGTTCTTGCATAATACAGCAGTGGTGTTTGTACTGATTCTGGGGTGGGGGTTTTGCAGTGCTGAAGACAATGAGTTACAGACTCTTGCTGCTGTGAGTAATAAATGATCTCACGTCTACAGCGCAGTTTATTGGGGAGAAACATTAGGTGCCCATTGCACCACCTTGAAATTTCATTATTCTGCTTAAGAAATAGTAGCGTTTCCAGCCTAGGTGGCTTTCAGAGCCCAAGATGCTTAATTTATCTCCAGGGGAATGTATCCCTAATAAGAGATACAGCACACAAGTTTACTGCGTCTATGCTGCATAAAATGATGTTATCAGGCACTCTGCAACCACATACAAACATCTCCAGCAAACAGTAGGCTGTGGCCTCAGCTGCCTTTCTTGACTCAGGTAATTTTACTTGAAAATCCATTCCCTGGATGCCTTTATTAAGTTTAAAAGTCCAAAGCATTTATCTTTGTACTGTACAAAAGGGATATTCTCCTAAATCTCTGCAAGATGTAAACTTCATGTGGATGAGATTTTACTATGAGCTGTAAACAACATCCTCTGCTTCCCCACCATACACTGGCTCTCCACCTTTCCCTCCCTTGAGCTTACAGCACGGTTTGATGTAGCACCTTGTTAACATTCATGATTAATGATGAGTTGTATCTCCACAGTGTTGTATCCCTGATGAGGGATTTTCTGGGAAGGCTTGCTTGAAGGGGCACTCGACAGTGATAAATGAGGGCAACATTCATGGGAACATGCACACTGTTGCCATAAGCATGTAGGACAGAGTGGACAGAAGTCTGAATCACTTTTCGTGGATCAACTATCATTTTCCTGGGATTGAAAACCTCTTTCCTGTCAGGCTCTCTGTGAATGTGCTGCAATATGTTAACTCCTGGCACAGCATTCCAGGACGAAATGTTGAACATAGGAGTGGACACAGTTTTGGGGAAGATGTGGTTCTCAAAGAGGAAAACGCCAGCCCCTGGGTGTTCCTGCTGAAGGCTTTGCATCATTGTTTTCCAGTCTGGGTGCATAAGGGGAAGAATTATTTCATCAGCATCAGTAAGAATCACAAACTTGCTCCTCTGCATGTTACGGTACACACAGTCATTGAGAGCTGTGATTTGTCCATAGTAGCCAATGTGAGTTCCATCCTGCTTGAAGTACCAGCTGGTGGACACCTTGAGGTGAGAGTCTATGGGCCAAGGAATTATCTCAACAATTCCCTCTTCCATATAAAACTTCAAGACTTTCTCCATCAGGTGGCTGCAGTTGTTCTTATAGATCATCACCTTCTGCGCCCCAAGGATCTTGTACATTTCCATGCTCTGTATGAACTGCAGGACATTGTTGTAGTTTCCAAACATGGTGGAGATGCACACAGTGAAGTCCACAGGAAAGGGCTCAGCCTTGCGGTTTTTGATTTCAAACCTTGGCAGCTGGTCAATATCCCCATGTGCAAACTGGTGAATGGATACATGGGTGGGATCACAGTTTTCAGGTTCCAAACAAATGATATCTGTTGCACCATAAGGGAATTCAAACCTGTCAGAGTGAACATCAATATTTGCTTTGGACACATAGATCTTTCCATGGGGATGGCAGCAGAACCAGCAGTACAGTTCTTTTACGGCCTCATGGTGAACAATCCCAATCACACGAGTGAGTTTCCTTTCTCTGTTGTCAAAGTAAGGGGATACAATAAAAGTTCTGTTACCTTTTAATGGTGTAATTGTATTCTGAGCAGGTTTTCCTCTACAAAGGTCCATCACTGGACTGGTGATTGTTGTAGCCCTTGTAGTAGTTGCCTGGGGGAATATTTTTCTTGTTATGTTATTTGGTAGCTGAAGATCTTTAAAGTAGCAGATGAAAAGGCTTGCAAAAATAAGAATGCATGCAAGAGCAACCCAAATTTGCTTTTTTCCACGGTGCAGCATTGCCACATTTCTCAATGTGGGACTTAACAGACCATTACACTCAGTCTTCTTTTTGCTTACTCTAAAAGAAGAGAGACAGAACAAAGCATACTGTCAGTGGTGTGGAAAAAGAAGGAAATTTTGTATAGGACTGGCCAGCAGGGTAAGGGAGGTGATTCTGCCACTTTGCTCTTGTCAGACCCCACCTGGGGTACTGTGTGCAGTTCTGGAACCCTTAGCACAGGAAGGACATGGAAGTGTTGGAGCGGGTCCAGAGGAGGGCCACAAAGATGATCAGAGGGCTGCAGCAGCTCTCCTATGAGGACAGGCTGAGAGAGTTGGGGCTCTTCAGCCTGGAGAATAGGAGGCTTCGAGGGGACCTGATAGTAGCCTTCCAGTATCTGAAGGGGGCCTACAGGAAGGCTGGGGAGGGATTATTTACAAGGTCCTGCAACGACAGGACAAGGGGCAATGGGATTAAACTGGCAGGGGAGATTTAGACTGGATGTCAGGAGGAAGTCCTTTACAGTGAGGGTGGTGAGGCACTGGCACAGGTTGCCCAGGGAGGTTGTGGATGCTCCCTCCCTGGAGGTGTTCAAGGCCAGATTGGATGAGGCCTTGAGTGACCTGTGCTAGTGGGAGGTGTCCCTGCCTATGGCAGGGGGTTGGGACTAGATGATCCTTGAGGTCCCTTCCAACCTTACCATTCTATCATTCTATGATTCTCCTGAACACAATAGTTACTGTCTTGATATGTCAAACTTTAGAGTGCAGACCTGGCTTTGCATGCAGGATTGAAGGAGAACCGGAGACATTCTCTGGATTCTCCTCATTCTTTATTGGGTTTTACAGGTGGGCTCAGTGCAACAATGTCAGCTGGTTTGATGTGCAGTCATGGCAATACAGTGCAGTCTGAGCCACTTCAAAGGGGAAGACATTTTATATTAGTGAAAACTCCCAAACTTTACCTTTTGGTATTCTGAGATGCTTGTAAAACTAGGGAGGTATCCTTTCCTCTCCTATTCCTAAAATAAAGAACTGTGAACACAAATTCAAACTGCACTCTTTTGTACTGGGCAGGACTAACCCTGTCACAGTCTCTCAGTGTCTTGATTCCCAAGTCCCAAACAAAATATTTTCAAGACCTCATAGGATTCTAAGTCATTCAATATTATCCAATAAAAGAAGTTTGAAAAGGATGACCTCGTCAGTTCTTCAGGTGGTTGTGATTACCTGGAATGCAGATTGCTTTTGCTACTAAAGATGCCCAGTGTGAGACTGAAGTTCTAAATCAGCAGCTGATTTCGGCTGGGCTTTGTGTGACTATAATAGTGAACCTCCCCTGGGACCACATGCACAACTGAACTTTTTTAACCTTGTTAAGATGTTACCAAATCATTCTACAAAGTGAAGGTTTTCGCTGTAGAGTCACAGTACTTACACATAGAATCATAGAATGGTGAGGTTGGAAGGGACCTCAAGGATCATCTAGTTCCAACCCCCTGCCATAGGCAGGGACACTTCCCACTAGTACAGGTTGCTCAAGGCCTCATCCAATCTGGCCTTGAACACCTCCAGGGAGGGAGCATCCACGACCTCCCTGGGCAACCCGTTCCAGTGTCTCACTCATGCTTAGACCATCAAGATTGCAGCTTGAAGGCAAATTAAAAGCAAACCAAACCTTGCAGTCATGAGGACATGATACAACGCGAGACATCAGGACAACACATCAGAGCAATTAATCATTGTCTGTACTGTGCTTTCCTCTTGTATACATTCAATCTCAACTGATTAACTGCTTTTCAACAGACAAAACTGCCACTTTAGTTACAGCTCTATTCTGCCTTCAGAGTGGTAGGTTCATAGAACGTGATGAAAAGTGCTGCTGCCTGGTGTAATTTGCAAATCCAGCATGTTGCGCAAAAGTTCCTTTTCATTTATTTGCCTAAAGAAAATGTAGGAAGTTATTTTAACTACCCTGTAACATTTAACGACCTTTTCCATGAAGTTCAAGTCTTGCTATCTGTACAACCACACAAGCTGTGGATCCTCCCCTTTCACCAGTTCCTGTGCAGAATAGTTTGTAGCGTGCTCACAAAGTTTCCTGCAGAAGATGTCTCCTCATCTGCCTTCAGTACTTCTAATTTTGCCTCAGTTAACTAATATAATGCAAATATGCATTTTGTCATTAGGTCACCAGTAGTTAAGCAATGATATTTGCATTGAATAGAAGACAATCTATAGACAAGTAGAGCTGCATCAACGGTTCACAATTACTAATAGAGAATCTCTTTTTTTTTGGTATGAGCCTTAATTGAGAAGTGGGATTGAAAAATGCTTACAGAAAATTTCAGGGGTAAAAAGCACACAAGAAAAAGAAGCCAACAACAATATGGAGGAATAGTCAGTTCAAGTTCTAGTTCTTGGTTTTAATCTACCATTGCACACCCCCCTTCTCTTCTCTCCCTCCCCACTTTGGAGGTGGAGTTTATCAGGTAGCATACCAAAACTGCTTGTTGTTGGTCTGAGCTGTGAGGGTGAATTTGCATTGCCCAAATTGGGTAACAGACACACAGCAAATCCATGAAGAGAAATGGCATTGGAAGTTTGTCTGTAGCTATGCAGACTGCAGAGTTTCACCCACGAGATGCAAGGTTAAGTGTTGCATCTTACTATTTGCACACATTAGTTGAGAGCTAAGCAAGACAAAGGATAAGAGTCATGACTGAGGGAAAGAACTGCTAATGCAGCAGTACTCTGTGCTGTTTAAGTCATTCAAAATAAGGAGGTAGTTATGTTAAACAAGGAAGTAACATAAGCTAATCTATTTTACAACCTTATTGATGCTCCTGTACTTTGTCCTTGTTAAACATCTCTCAATTTTTGAACCTGCTCCTGTCTCTGTGAAGGATTGTGGTGGTTCCTTCCACGCTCAGTCTCTCCTCATCAGGCAGTGCTCCAGTCCCCTAATCACCCTCCTAGCCCTTCACTGGACTCTCTGGAGCAGAGAGACACCACCTCGGCATTTCTCAGTTGTTACGTAGAAAGAGCATAATGGGAGCCCACGTTGACGACAGGACGAACATGCAAACCCCGTACCCACAACCAAACAGCAGTGCTTTTACTCACAGCTTCAAACCTTTTCCTCTAGAGCTTCATTGCTTTCCAGTGCTCCAGTTCTGCCTTCTGCTCCCTCCAAGACAAGAGACCTTACAACCGCGCTGACTCCCCAGCATCTGCTTCCTTTACTATTGTGCACTTTGGACGGCCTATGGGAAGTCCCGTGACTTGGTTGCTTCCTGTACACCACAGCAGCTTGTTTTCTGTTCTGTCGTTCTCTCAGCTGAACAGCTTTGGCCTAGTGGAGTGGTGCGTTCTTCAGTTGGTGTTTGCACCAGAACACCCTCTCCAAAACCGTATTTGTTAACGGGGAGAGCATCATTTTCCCAATTTATGGTCTCTGTGTGTGTGTTCTTGGAAATCTGTCTAGATCAAAACTTAAATGGTCTCCATTTGAGCAGCTGTAACCTAATGTATTTCAACGGTCTGATCATAAATAGCTCCTTGCGTGTTTCAGGGCACCTTTTGGGTAAACTTGGTCGTCTCTTCAGTTTATCTCTTTCACTTGAGAATGACACAAAATCAACACAGTAATTCTGTCCATAGTTGTGAGGCCAGAACATAAAATGTAGCATTTGATGAGGTCAATCTTGAATCTGCCACGGCAGGTGTATGAACAAGGTGGATATAACTTGAGTCAACACTTGTCTGGGAGGCGGAACTGCATTGGTGGCGAACATAAAGAGCCACTAAAGTAGGAGGAATTGACTAGGGGGTTCTTGAAAAACAATGAGAATGATTTGTTTTGGAGGGGAGCAAACTGGATTTGCCTGCTCTAGTAACTAAAGCCTCTCCTTCCTTCTTATGGAAGTGTGACACTTGCAATTGTTATTTGGAATAGTTTTTATTTCTGTGCAAAAGAGACACAACTTCGACTGTCTGGAAGGACAGGGAAAAGGGGAAACTGCAGAGGTAGCTTGGTTACAGCGGAAGTATTTGTAAGGGGAAATTCAAATTATAAGTACTCAGCAATGGCAGTTTGTGGCTAAGGAACAGCCTGGCATGGAGGGCAAGAGATGCTAACTGCTGAATAGGTTGAGCTATCAGCAGGCAGGAGCACCAGAGACAGAATGACTTTCTGAAAGTGAGAAAAGCCTCCTTTGCATGCTGCTGCCATGTTAAAACCGAGCGTTTGCATGTGTCAGCACAGCTGTGGGGAAGTACATGAAGAAAGAAATCAGGAGAAGAAAGATGCCATTTTCACCTGCCTCAGAAGTCCTCCAATATTGCCTTTTGGTAAACCAGTAAGAAAGAGCTACCCACCACTATTCCTACCTGAAGTGTGGCTGCTTGTGGTACATGGTTGTGCCCATCAGTCTCCATGCAAAGGTAATGTTAAGAAACCTTGATACAATTCCCCTCCCCCTCCCAAGTAAAACAAGGCACCAACACCTAAGCTAGCCTCAGAAATCCATCAGTAACTTTGAGACCAAGCAAAGAGTTTATTACACTAGTAATATCCATTTCCCTTCATCAGCCAATGACTTCACTCAGGTCAATATTAGAACTTCTATCCCTCTTTAACAGCACAGTATGTCAGCTGAACTATAAACTCACCATTTTCAAACACATTTGTTGTTAAATTTCTTTGAATTCTAATTTTGGTTTTGGTTTTGGTTTTTAATCATGTCTGGAGTTATTTCCAAAAGGAGGCTGAATTTATGAATCATAGAATGGTAAGGTTGGAAGGGACTTCAAAGATCATCTAGTTCCAACCCCCTGCCATAGGCAAGGACACCTCCCACTAGTACAGCTCACTCAAGGCCTCCAAAAACCTGGCCTTGAACACCTCCAGGGAGGAAGCAGCCACAACTTCCCTGGGCAACCTGTGCCAGTGTCTCACCACCCTCACTGCAAACAACTTCCTCCTAACATCCAGTCTAAATCTGCCCTCTGCCAGTTCAAACCCATTGCCCCCTGTTGTGTCATTGCAAAACCTTGTCAATAGTCCCTGCCCAGCCTTCCTGTAGCTCCCTTCAGATACTGGAAGGCTACTAAAAGGTGTCCTGGAAGCCTTCTCTTCTCCAGGCTGCAGAGCCCCAGCTCTCTCAGCCTGTCCTCATAGCAGAACTGCTGCAGCCCTCTGATCATCTTTATGGCCTCCTCTGGACCTGCTCCAACATTTCCATGTCCTTCCTGTGCTGGAGGCTCCAGAACTGCACACAGGACTCCAGATGGGGTCTGAGGAGAGCAGAGTAAAGGGGCAGAATCCCCTCCCTTGCCCTGCTGCCCACACTGCTGTTGCTGCAGCTCAGGACTCATTTGACTGTCTTTATGCTTGCCTTTCACTTCAGAATTTAGCTGGGGAGCACGGGAAGGGAGGAATTAACAAGCACAAAGGCTTTTCTGATTCGTTTCTCAGATGGGTATTAAACAGAATTTTCTCAGTTAAATTTGCCTGGCAACTGTGTTTTCCTGATAATAAAATTTTACTAGTTTCCCTATACTAATAATTTGCATTTCTGTCGTTCAAAAGGAGATGAGATACTTGGCACTATCTTATCCACTCTGTTGTGTTTTAGATCACCTTGCATTTCTTGTGTGTTTTAATTAAGAGTACTACAACTTCAAGTTCTTTAGGTAATAAGGACAAGGGAATTTGTAACAGCTAGAAAGTAGCACATTGTTCCTTTCGAACTAGGGAGGAAACCTTGGCAGGAAGGAAAGTGCAATTAGTTTATAATTGTATCTGTAAAAGCCTATCAAGATGAGTGAAGTAACAGAGCTGGGCAGCACCTTTGTTCTCATCTTTGGTATTCCTTTTGCCTTTTGTTTAAACAAGAAGGTGTGCTTTTTATTGTGCTGAACTTACCTTTGCTTGAGATGGTTAAGCAATCTCTTACCACCTTTCTGTCATTGTTTTCCTGTACAAAACAGGAGAGCACTCCTTATTCTGTCTCCCCACAGGTCTGTCCTCCCAACAATCTGTTCTCCTTCTGTGCCACCTCACAGCTTTAGAAACGTTCCGTGGCTTTGCTAGGGGGAAGCACACATTTCTGCTTCCCTGCTCTTCATTTTATGGTTTTGGTTTCGGTTTTCTTTTAGAAAAGGCATAAACTGAGCCTAGAATTCCAGGCAGGTCTGGATGTTGCTATTGGCAACACAGGCAATCAAACACAAGTAGTGTCCGAGAGCAGCAGGGGCTGGTGGTGCTGCAAGGGGCTGGGAGCTGAGTGGAGAAGACAACTGATGGGGTTGGGGCTTCAGCAGCCAAGGTTGAGCCCCTTGGTGGCTGGGTGTAGTGGGCAGGGCTGGCCATGCTCAGAACCACAGCCAGGGGCAGTCCCTCTGTAGACTGCTCAGCAAGTCCCTGGGGTCAGAGAGGTCTGAGGCTGGGTCAGGTCCCACAGGTGCCGAGCAGGTCCATGGGCACACAGCAGGACCAAAGCCAAGCCAGTCTGGTCAGGAGCTGGGTCTGTGGGGCATAGTCCAAACCTCTCACGGCTTGGCTCAGGTAGGGGCTGAGGTCCAATTACTTAAAAACAAACACACCAAACAAAACACCCCAACCAACCAAAAAACCAAACCAAACAAAAAAAGAACAAACCCAACAACCAAAAATAGCAACCCCAGATCACCAACACCATGAAAAACTAAAAATCTGATAGAAAAAAAGTCTTTCACCTTGAAGACTTTGCATTTACTTTCACAGACCTGCACCACACCACCAGGGCTGCATCGATTTGCCCTGGATCCTATGGATTTTTCAAAGGGTTTGTGGTCATGCCTGGAGTGCTCTTCTCCTTCCCTAAAGAACTTTGCCACCTCATAGGTGGAGGTGACTCCAAACTTCTGTACTTACCTCTGACTTGTAGTTTCTTCAGTGAAATCTCCATTCTAGGAGGACTCTTCTCCTGGCCTCTATCATGATATCAGGAGGTTACTAAGCTGAAGCAAGAGTGGAAGTCACCAAGGGGAATGTCTCTTGGTCTGATCTTTTATCATCAGAGCCATCCACATCTAATCCTTATGCAGATAACTGGCAAAAGGGACCAGGCTACTGCCAAGTGGACATTGTACCAAAGTGTCCCCGTTTCCTGCTCTGGCTTTCCTTGGTGGCAACATTAATTGTTAATTAACTAGAGAGAGTGGAATGTTTGAACAGGTTAACCCAGCATTCCTGTTTGTTTTGCTCATAGAAAGTAAGAGAGGTAAGTTCAGAAGCAAGTCAGGTAGGAGTCTAAAGCGTTCACAAAGGAAACACAAAGGAAACCTTTGGCCTATTTGCCTTGAAGCACAGGCAGAGAAATTAGTTTGTGATAAATATTTACAAAATAACTACAGGAGAAAAAACAAAATAGCCAACAACACTCCCTTAAAGCCTTTTCTTCTCTCATCCCCCCTTTTCTCAGTTAAAAAATTCAGCAAATTTAGGAAAGTTTTAAACTGAGGCGTAAATACAGGCTGGGTGGGGAATGGCTGGAGAGCAGTCCAGAGGAAAAGGACCTGGGGGTCTGGGTCGATGAAAAGCTCAACATGAACCTGCAGTGTGAGTGCAGCTCAGACAGCAACTGTGTGCTGGACTGCAGCAAGAGCAGTGTGGGCAGCAGGGCAAGGGAGGGGATTCTGCCCCTTTACTCTGCTCTCCTCAGACCCTATCTGGAGTCCTGTGTGCAGTTCTGGAGCCCCCAGCACAGGAAGGACATTGAAATCTTGGAGTAGGTCCAGACAAGGCCACCAGGATGCTCAGACGGCTGCAGCAGTTCTGCTATGAGGACAGGCTGAAAGAGTTGGGGCTGTGCAGCCTGGAGAAGAGAAAGCTTCGTGGGGACCTCATGTAGCCTTCCAGTATCTGAAGGGGGCTACAGGAAGGCTGGGCAGGGACTATTGACAAGGGCTTGCAATGACAGGACAAGGGGCAATGGGTTTGAACTGGCAGAGGGCAGATTGAAACTGGGTGTTAGGAGGAAGTTGTTTGCAGTGAGGGTGGTGAGACACTGGCACAGGTTGCCCAGGGAAGTTGTGGCTGCTTCCTCCCTGGAGGTGTTCAAGGCCAGGTTGGAGGAGGCCTTGAGTGAGCTGTACTAGTGGGAGGTGTCCCTGCCTATGGCAGGGGGTTGGGACTAGATGATCTTTGAGGTCCCTTCCAACCTTACCATTCTGTGATTTCCTTCTCTCTGGTGGTCTGTGTGGTGCCTTAACTCCAATCTGATCTAACCTTTTTTCCCCCCTAACCATCTTATTTCTTTTTTCTTTTTTTTTTTTCCATCTCACCTCAGATCTCTCCAGATTTATCACGTGAGGTATACAGGGGTTGATTTGGGTATTGCTGAAGTGAGAGAAAGAGGACAAAGAGGGGAGGAGGTTTGGGTCAGGAGCCTCCTGGCAGTCTGATTGTTTTGGGAGGGATTTTGTGTTTCTGTATGACTTTTAGCTTGTTTATTTCCGTGTATAGCTGTAAATATTTGTAACATATTGTGAAGATCTGCTTTTATATTGTGCTAAGCTGCGAATACAAAGCTTCATACCTTAACTTCCAGCTGGCTGAGCCTAGTCTGGGTAAATTCTTTGTGTGTGGGGATAGGTAACCCCCAAACCATCACAGTCATGTAGTTTTTTTGAAGTAACACCTGAACCACTTTGGAATGCTGCTGTCCATTACCTCAAACCCCTGCTACCATCACAAAAATTTACAGGATGCTTGACCACAATATACTTTTGAGATTAGGATAGAATTTCATTAATAATTTATGTAACAAAGAGAAATTATGAAAAAAACCTCTTTGCTCTTCAGCAAAGCTTCAGCTGGGTGCCAGATAACAGGGGAAAAGAGAATTGGCTTTCAGCCTGAATAGTGCTTAATGGCAGGTACAGGATTTCTTGCTGCTGCTTGGAAGGCAGCTGAGCCCAGGCACTAATGAAGATGGGCTGCCAGACAGCACTAAGCTTGCTTTTCACCCAGGACTTGCTGAGCTTTTTCTCTGAAGAGCCATGGTCTTCCACACGTGGTTATCACCAGCTGAAAACTTAACAGATTGATGCCCAAGATGTAGTAAGTCAAATACTGCATTATCACTTTGTCATACCAGAATTTTGGGTAGGGAAAAAAAATAAAATTAAAAAATCCTTGTGCAATAGTAAAACTCAGCCTGTGCAGCACAACACTCGAATAGTAAGGAGAAGAAACAGAGAAAAGCAAATGAATTTTTGATCTGTGGTTGACAAACCATAAAACCAACCAACCAAACCCACCATCTGCTCTTCATTGCAAGGATTAAACAAACAAAACCATCTAGAGACCCAGGCACCATCAAATATCTAGGTAACAGTAAACAATAAACCTTAAGACATAAATTTAATAGAACATTCACACGAGCCCAAACCTGATCTTCTCTACTGAAACAACATTTGAGACACCGAATTAGAAACAACCAAACCAAACCAGCTTGCACACACCTTCATCTTGACTGCCTGTATGTCATATGGCAGAGACAAAGGCTTGCAGCGAAGGTAGAGCTCTCCTAAAACAATTCACCACAGAGACAGAAGCTCAGCAGGTGTGCATGGCTGCAGGGCGAATTGCAGCCTAGCAGCGTGCTGGTTTTCAACCACCATTAGGATGATCCCAGCTTACAGAGTGATCTGAAGCATCAACTGACAGCTTTGGCTTAACCACCTGGGTCATACCTTAACTCACCCATGTCCTCCAAACCCCACCTTAGCACCGGGCTGGCTTTGTTTCCTACCTTTTGTGGTATCACAGCAGGCTATGTTGTCCTTGATGCTAAGGGAAACACTTGACTGAAACAAACCTCTTCCTGCCATACAGCAGCAAGGAGTCAGGGCTTGGGACAGAAGTCTGGCATTAAAAGATCTCCCTCCTCAGAGCACAGAGAGGGCAGCAAGACAGGGCCAGCTTGATCTCAGAAGATGTCTAAAGATCTGGAGAGCTACCTGCGCTCCACAGATGCTTCCCCTCGTGGTAAATCAGCACCTTCACTGCTTGGGAATTGCTAGATGGTCACTTAAGGGTTCCCGTTTTGCTGATAATTGAATGTAATTATCCCATTGGAGTCAGTCTTTTGTATCTCTGGAGATGGAGCATTAGGCAAGCACTGAATCAGGCTAGGCAGTAAGACAAGTGCCAAGGGCAGTCTCAGGCCAAGCTACATTACACTAAGAAGAGTCTCTGCTACTTGTGATGCTTCTGTTAACGCTAGCAAGCTCCTGCCTGTAATCTTGGGGGAAGAGAACTGCATTGTTGCTCTGACACAAACTTGAAACAGCTGTGTGAATCTGCTCAAGCTGCTGTGTTAGTGGTGAGCAACCACTGCCCTCTCCTAGCTGGACACTGCTCCAGAAATGCAACTGCCAAAAGAGCAATTTAAGTCCATGCTGCCTTTGCCATCTCATGTTGGTTCTTTTAAATGTAAATTCAAATATGAACTGTAATGTGGCCATCCCGGTTAGTTTTGCTCCAGGATCTCAGAATCTCTCTCTGGTGGTGGATGGGTTCAGTACATGTGATCCTTCTGTAGAGAACAATCTATCCCAAACAGCACACTGGGGTGACTTTCAGATACAGCATGTAAGGTGATGTGCTTCACACAATGAGCCCAAAAATGGATGAAAAAAAGGTTTTGACTAAAAGGCTTTCATAACCCAGTGGCTGTGCTAAAACACTCATCCTCAGGATCAAACCTTCTCAGCAGTTGCAAACCTCCCCTCTCTGAGGCTGCTAGATGAAATAACAAATATTCCCTCTGCCTTTCCCACTTGTTGAAAGAATTAAAGTTAATTACACTGCTAAACAATGCAGCCAGGGCTGATTTGACTTCCAAGTATGCTGTCCTTGAAAGAAGCAGAGAACATCTTGTAATGGAAGTGCTGGGGGTTGTCGTCGTTTCTTTTTGAATCTTCACCTCCTCATTTCTGCACCAGTTAGCTGCCCCTTCCCTTGTTTTCCTGTTTTTTGTTTTTGTTTTTGTTTTTGTTTGTTTGTTTGTTGTTTTTTTGGGGTGCCTTTGCTCCATGAAAGAGTATGACATTACCCTCTCAAAGACGGGGCACACATTCATTATGTTCCTGTCAAACAGATTCACCTCAACAGCTTTGTGCTATTCCAAGACCTGGTATCCATTTTGCTAGACCTGACTTCAGGTGTTTCCATGACTCTAGGGTGTGCCTGTGTGTTCAAAAATTAACCTACTGTTGTATTATGACAGTGGTATCAATTAAATCTGTTGAAAAATAACTTTTATAGCTGGTTTTTACTTGTTCTGTTCTGCAGAACTGGATGAAACCTCTCTCTATATGCACGCTAGGACAGGTCTGTTTTTCTTCTCACCTTGCTTGTTTGGTTTATATTCAGTTTCTTCATGCTTGCAGAGCCCAAAGCATGAATCAGCTGAAGGAAGTAGCCACTTGGAACACAACTCACTCTTCCTTAAAGCTGAGAAACTGATTTCTGCCAGTAAGAGCATGGCCACAGAGTCCAGAAATATAAAGGATATTTCCTCCAGTTCATTGTTATCTGCACAACTGTGCTTTGGCTGACGCAAAAGGGGTGTTTCCATCCTTCCTCATATGCTTATCTGCATCACCCTCATATCTGAGTTCCGCTGAGACATGTAAACTTTGACTTAATATTCTCTTTACACTATCCTTAGGAAAAAAGTCTGGTGTATTTTCATCCTAAATAAACAAATACTCACAATAATAGACTGCATCTAAAGAAATACTGTAATAGCCAGCACTGATTTCAGAAGAAAAATGAATGCAGTTTGCTAGTGCCATGGCTTCCATACCCAGCACAGCCTTGCAGCTAAAGCTACTCAACATTTCCTTTTGGGTATTCTCTCCCAAGTTACCAAACAAGGACATAATGAGCATTTAATGAGCTCTTCACTGCTCATCTTTGTGTCGTATCACAAAAGCCTGTTACCTCCCGGTGAAACGCTGCAATGTAGACAGTACTTCTCTTTTCTCCCCTGCAGTTTGCCTCTGGACCAATCACGGCGATTTGGAATGGGCTGATTGCTGCTTTTCCTGCCTAATGGCTTCGTTTTCTGTCTTGCTCTGTCCTGGGAAGAGAGGAATTCCAGTCAGTTTTGCCATTTAAGGCGATGCTATCAGTGGAAAGAGCCGTTCTGTAAGAGATACTTACTGATGCTTCCTTTATAAAATATTTAGTGAAATGCTGGACATGACCCTGGAGGAAAATCTGATAGATCCAAGTGATTTCCAAGACTACAAAGTAACAAAACAGTCTTGAAACAGCCTTCCTGTTTCTGAGGGATAACAGGAAAAGGAGCCCATTCCAGGAAAGGGATATGTATGTGGTTTTCTTTTCATCTCTAAAACCAGCCGTTCTATGTGAGCTTGTTTTGCTCTCACCTTCACTTGGGTAACACATAATTTATCTCTCAGGCAACTGGCCATGAAATGGTATTTCTGCAGAAATTAAAGCACCCTTGCTGCCAGTCATAAGGTAGAGCTTACTTACCCTGAATGAGGAATCACGGATCCATGGAATGGTTTGGGTGGGAATGAACCTTTAAAGGTCGTCTAGTCCAGCCCCCCTGTAGTCATCTGGGACATCTTCAACTACACCACATTGCTCAGAGGCACGAACAACCTGACCCGGAGTATTTCCCTGGCTGGGGCACCTGCCACCTCTCTGGGCAAGCTGCTCCAGAGCCTCACCGCCCTCACTGTGACCCAACGAGCATCAATGCGTACGAGCTTGGATCACCAATCATGCGATTAATACCTGAATAGTGGATGGGGCTTCCAAGTTTTGTTTATCAGGGCACAAAGTAAGCTGTGGGTACACACAGCCTTGTACATACCTTCCCCATTGTGTGCAGTTTGACCAGGAGCCAACCACTTCATTCCATAACCATGACAGTTTGAGTGCACCTTCCCTGAGCTGTCCCTGCGGCACAGTCTGGCTGCACGGTGGTGACCTTCTCCTGACCTGGAGCAGCTCTCAAGGTTGCTCCAGGAGGCACAGACCTTTTTTCACAAATGGCAGATCTTTGGATGAGCCCAGTTTGAGTTCTCCCTGTGTTGCAGTTGGACTGTATGCCAAGAGGCTCTCCCTTGGATGATGGATGCCTCTCAAGGCTTGAGATTCCTTGCCTGAGACAGAATTCCTTCTTTGGCCAACATGGGGAGATGCCTTACCTACAACAGAGCCTTCTTGCTTGGCTGCCATGAATCCACGTAGCTAATTCCATCAGATGTAAATTATTGACCAAGTCTGGGACTATGTCTGGATCCAGCCACACTTAGACTCCTCTCTGTGTGGTTTAGAAAGCAAAAGGGAGTCTGAACTCCATGATTCAGTGTGAGGTCTCCTTTGCCCTTTGGCATCTTTGGTTGCTGTGTAAATCACTCTCACTTGATCCTAACTCAATTTGCATTTTTCTGTTTCTTTCCTATACTGAGTGAACCTTGGCAAAAAGCTAAGTTGCCCTTTTACAAACTCCTGGTTGAACCCACTTCTGCTGATGCTTTGGCAGTGTCATTCTGCAACGCCCAGTGCTTGCCTTGGAGTCCATCCACTTGAGAGGCGTGGGAAGAGGCTGCCAGTGCAGACCAAAGCAAAGAACATTACCTCAGTCTTCCCTGGTTAATGTTTACCAGTCAAAAAACCTGTGGGTCAACACTTTCTCTGACCTTCATTTCCTGCCTGACACATCTATAGAAGCTTATTGAGTCCCTTCTGAAATTCAGCTCCAGATATGCTTTGGCCTTCCAGACCCCATCCCTAAACAACAGGCCAATGTTCCTATACTCTTCCTAGCAAGTCTTTACTCACCTTGCTGGTCTCTTGCCTTCCTTTCCTCCTCTCTGGAAGTCCTTTCCAACCCCTACCATTCTATGATTTCTTACACCCAGAGATAAAAATGCAGTATGAAGTTAGCCAAGAAGATGGACTCTGATCAATGTTCCCACATCCATCTTTTCCAACAGAAATTTCTTCTGAACACATGATAGCTAAGCCATCCCTGTCAGCTGTGCTCAGCGCTTCAAGGTTCTGACTGAACCTTGAATTCAGCTCTGGAAGCAGAAAGGAAATTTCAGATTTTAATACCAGGAGATACAACTACACATCTGCACTGCTGTCCTGTATAATGCAGGGCAGATATTTCAGCAGGGGATCAAGTATTTTTTTTTTTCCTGGTGATTTCCATGGGTTGACTTGAGAATGTGAGTGTGTAAACAAAGTGTTAGGAAACTTTGACCTTGCATGTCAGCACACAAGACTGCCGACAATAAAACACATTTCTTGGGATAACAACAGGATACATTCATCTCTGCTTCTTTGTGTTTCCCAAATCACACTTCAAAGCACTGTAGATTTGCAGGGGGGTTCAGAGCTTTCTGCTAGAAATTTGGATTCTGTTGTATCTATAGATGATTTATAGAATGGGTTGGGTTGGGAAGGACTTTGAAGATTATCCAGTTCCAACTGTTCTGCCATAGGCAGGGATGCCTCCCGCTTGTACAGGTCACTCAAGGCCTCATCCAACCCGGCCTTGAATACCTCCAGGGAGGGAGCAGCCACAACCTCCCTGGGCAACCTGTGGCAGTGTCTCACCACCCTCACTGGAAAGAGTTTCTTCTGATCTCCAGTCTAAATCTGCCCTCCTCAAGCTTAAAGCCATTCTCCCTTGTCCTATCACATTTTCACCAGAAGGGTCCTGTTGCAGTACGTCAGTGACAGGACAAGGGGCAATGGGTGGAAACTGAGGAAGTTTCATTTAAACATGAGAAGGAATTTTTTTCCCTGTGAGGGTGACAGCAGACTGGAACAGGCTGCCCAAAGGGGGTGTGAAGTCTCCCTCTCTGGAGGTATTAAAAATCTGCCCGTGAGGAGACCTTATAGTAGCATTCCAGTATCTGAAGGGAGCCTACAGGAAGGCTGGGGAGGGACTGTTGACAAGGTCTTGCAATGACAGGAGAAGGGGCAGTGGGTTTGAACTGGCAGAGGGAAGACTGAAACTGGATAGGAGGAAGTTGTTTGCAGTGAGGGTGGTGAGACACTGGCACAGGTTGCCCAGGGAAGTTGTGGCTGCTCCCTCCATGGAGGTGTTCAAGGTCAGGTTGGAGGAGGCCTTGAGTGAGCTGTGCTAGTGGGAGGTGTCCCTGCCTATGGCAGGGGGTCGGAACTGGATGATCCTTGAGGTCCCTTCCAATCTTACCATTCTATGATCTATGATTCTATGACACATTCCTGTGTGATCAGGTATAGGAGATCCTGCTCTGCTAAGGGAGTTGGACTGGATGAGCTTGGGAGGTCCCTTCCAGCCCCNGGCTGCACACTGTGCTCTGCAGCCTGTTCAACTCATTTATTTATTTGTCAAGCCTGTTTCAACTCCTTTGTTTATTTGTGACTACCACTCAGCACTCACAAATAAAACTTCTGCTGCCTTTTGGGTTAAAATGTTCCTTCTATACCTTTGCTACTCTTTTCCAGAATCTTTTATTGTTAAGAGCATACATACTCTGCACATGTTTTTTAAACTTACAACCAAATGCAACTGCAGTTGAAATAAACAACTTTTTTTTGTTTGTTTTTACATTATTTAATTAGTGAAACAATCATTATCAATGTAACAAACTGAAAAATACAGCAACTCGAGATACAAGACTGAGGTAACAAAATACTTTTGCCAAAAACCTTAAGATTCCAACGCTGGGGTTGTTTGGGGTTGGTATTTTTTGTTTGTTTGTTTGTTTTGTTATTTTTTTTTTCTTTTTCTTTATGGGTGAGACATTTCACAAGAATCATAGAAAGAACCCATACACAAATGGCATGCAGTGGACTGCTGGAAAATACAGCCAAAAAATAGTGCAACAGTTTTCACACAAAACAAACCGAAACGTTGAAATCAGTTTACATTATGTGACGAGGAAGTCGCCGCCTGGAAACTACTTCTCTTTGCCTCCTTTTAGTGCTATTTGGAAAACCATGCATTTTGGCACTGAGTTACATCAGCACTGCACATTAGCAAGCAACTGATATTGCCTACAGACATCGATCTATCTTCACAATTCTGGAAGGAGTTCTGAGATGCTGTTTATTTTCCCACAGCTAGTGCAGTTATTCTCCCTGACAGATGAGAACCTGTATGCTTTGGGGTCTTTCTATGGGCACTGATGTGCACTGTGTTGTACTTCAACAGCAGTTTTAAAAGTACCAGATGACAGCAAATGGCAGATGACAGCAAATGGAAGATGACAGCACAAAACTTTAAATGGGCAGCTACAAACTGTTTAGTCCTTGAGATCCTCACTTAAAATCGGTTTAAGGTATTTTAATAATAATATTCCTGCACTGCCACCACTCTGAATTGGTTCCTGTTTTGCAGCAACCTCACAACTGCACTGTAGTGAGAGAGGCTTACCTGGCTGTTGTGTAAATCTACTACTGGCTGTGTTCTATTGGCTGTGTTCATCTTTCTCTGTATAATGCTTTTTACATTCAAAAAACCCACCAGTGCTAGGGAGGTCAAGTTAATTTTGACCTATTTCCCAAACTCTGAGGTTTTGAGTAGGGTTTGAGCTTAAGGATTGAGTAGAACCAAAGGGTTTCATTCTCCACAGATTGATCTTCTGCCAGTGCTAAGTGTCTGGGTGTAGGATTAATTCACAAGTGTTGCCTTTCCTTCCTGCCACACTGCTTTGGGGCCCATCAGCGTTTTGGCCAAGGATGCTTCCATTCTGCTGGGAAGCTATTTTACAAGAGTGAAAATGGACACTTCTGTGGCTTCTCCAGTAGGATCTATGGGTCATAGTTTTGGGTAGGAGTGTATTCTTGAAGGCTGTAAGACTACCTTTTGGACATACTATAACATCTATAATGCTTTAGAGACCCTTCAATTCCAAAAGCCATTAAATTCCAAGTGTACAGGCTCACTCCACTGTTGCTGTGTCAGTTAGCACTGCCTGTTCCTTCCAGGAGAGGCTTGTCAAGCACAACTGGGCATGGTTACAACATTCATTAGTCTATCTCAATTACAATATGCTGGAAAACATCTCAAGAGTCCTCACTGGTGTTCACTTCCACATCACATCAGGAATGAGAAACTATTTATGTGCTTCTAACGTAAGTTCATTTCATGCCAGTAAGGGTTCCATTTTAAAGTTCACTTATGGTGGAGACAGATCAGGTTATTCCCTTCTTAAGGGGAAAGGGCTACTAATAAAGTTCCATTAAAAAACCCTCCTGACTTGAGCAGTTCTGATGTGGTTAGTGTGCCATCAGCTTGGTCACCCTTCTGCACATGGTTCAAACCTGATGAGCACTGTAACACACAACAGACATGGTCACAGGTGGAACAGCCATTAGAATGGCAATCCATGTAATGCCTGCATCTTCATGAATATCCTGACTGGTAACTAACCACAGAAGCCCACAGGTGCAATCAATTCAGATGCTACCAGATTCTAACAGTCTGAAGTCATTTACTGGTGACAGGATTTTGCCTCATTCAAAAGCTTCTACATGGTCTCTAATGGTACTTGCAGATGTTGATGTTGTTCCTACTTCAAAGTGTCTTAATTTAGAAAAAAGGAGGGGAAGAAAAAAAAGAAGAAATGTATTTTGCATTAGCATTGTTCTCACACAGCTCCTGAGCTATCAAACTAACAGTTTACACTTTCACATGCCCCAAAACCTAACTGCAGGTGTTGTCAGGAAATGGTTTTCTTGAAAAGCTGGTTCTGTGTAGGCCTTCATTCCATGGACTGTAATGTGAACACCTGGAGTGTCACAGCAGTGATTGACCCACATTTAACAGAACAGGTATCTTTTGTTGGTTGTTATTAGAGGAGTTTCAAAATCAGAGTCATGCAAGCCCACAGAATAAAAGCTGCTCATGCTAGGGAGCTTGTTTTAACTCAGCCTCTGTTCAGTTAAACTGACTTCCAGCTTTCCACAGTGGGTAAGCTACAGGCTGACTTGCAAATTTCTCCCCTAGGCAATCTTGGGAAACTCAGATGGGGTTTTCTGGAGGAATTCTGAATACTGGTGCCTTCTGGCAAGAGTTTCACACTGAGTGAATGCTGAACTTAGCTTGAGAACAGAAAAAAACCTGACCACAGGAGTGCTAGGGCACAGCAGGGATACAGCTATGGGTGTAGAGAGTTCTGTCAGAGGAGAAGGCTCAGTTACATTCATTTTTAATGTTGTTCTCCAGACACTTTTGTGGAGGCTTCCTTGAATGTGCTGCACTGTCAGTCCTCCCTAGCTTCCACTGCCATCATGATTCCACAACAGCAGTGCCATGTGCTAGTGCTGTGTGTCATAAAGGTGCATCAGGCACTGGCACTGAGTGGAGCTGAGTCAGCTACAGAAAGACAGACCAGGAACAGCAACCTGGAATCCTCCTGAGGAGCCAAGGCCTGGTGATACATAACACCCCATCACCTGCTTCACTCTACCAAGGCATTTCAGATGAGCAACATTCAGACTGAAGAAAAAGCCAAACTTGTAAACAACTATGCCTCTAGTAAGAGAACCAAAGACACCTTTTAGCACAACATACATTTAAAATGGCCTTAAATCCACTGTCAGAACATTCCCAAGTAACTGAATGGAAAGAAAGCCAACTGTCCTGTGCCAAAATACAATCTTCCCAAATAGCTCAAATGTGAACAGCAGAATTGTCCAGAGATTTGATACAAAATCTGAGGCAGCCACATTGCCAAGCAACTCAGTGCACTTAGATTATAAAAATGTTGTTCCACAATCTTCTATTCTAATTGACACTTTGCAGCAAGTTAACACTGTCAGTCATTCTGTGCATTAGAAAGAATTGAAACCCAACATGGGCCAAATATTGTTCAGTCACACAAAGCAGCTTAACGATAAAAAGAACTGTTTAAAAAAGAATAGGCAGAAGATGTGATGCTCAGTTTGTGGTCAAACATCAGTTCACAGCAGTCTGTGACCACAAAAAGTCAAGGGCTCTAGAATCCTGCAGGAGTCAGGATTAATCTTCTGTCCATCTAACTTGTCTGTTTTCACTCAGTGCATGAGACTACATCTGGTCCTAAGGACAACATTCACTTTCTGCTTTTAAAAGCTGTGTCAGAATCACTTTCAAGTTACACAGGAAAGTGCTGAAATATTTGTGGCTGGCTCATGTCAGGAAAACCATTCTCCTCTTCCTCCTTAAAGAACAACAGCCTTCAGTTTGGCACTTGAAGTCACACCAGGCAGGAGAGCAGATTATTCAAACGACATCAGATTAGCAGGTACCTGGAAGAGAATATAAATTACTCTGCAGCACAATGCTCCTGAGCCTCTTGCAGCTCAGAGAAACTGTGAGGTTACAAAACAGAGTGGGCTAATTATTATCCACTGTGAACAATTTAATCAGCCTGCAGAAGATCCAAAAGAGGGCTAATCCCATGACTGAAAGATAAAGACAAATGATTTTCCTACTAATGGACCAAACCCAGCCAAAGTATTCTAAGAAGTCATTAGCATGCATGGGGGCAAATGTGTGTATGTGTAAAGGCTCTCGAGGTGTATCCTGGTTTAGGTCCTATATGGATCAGCATCCTATTAATATAACCTTTGGAAATGCTTTCAAGAATGAGTATTTACCTCAAGAGGAGAATGAGGCTGCTGTGTAAGGGACAAAGAGAGCATTTTATAGGATGCTCTCTGCAGTGGCACTTAAGAGAGTCAGTCACTGGAGAAAATGCCAGCATGTGAGCTTGCTTTGTCTGTGAGAAAGCCCCTCCTGAAGTACAGATGGGCTTCCCTCACCTGAAGCAGTAACTGCAGAAGTTATATGCTGTTAAGGTGACTAGCTTTGCACAAAGCCTGATTTGTGTCCAAAGCTATCTTTTCCAGTGATGATTTTATGGAAACTAAAAAGTGGGTAGTAAGCAGTTTCTCAGCCTTACCTGAGGCTTGTTGCTTTTGCATGCATCATCCAAATGCTTATGCCATAATATTGCATGAAACCTTGAACCAGTCTGGAACTTGTAAACATTGCCTACAAAACCAAGAAAATCAGAGGCTCTAAATTTGCAGGCAGACATGTAGCTTCAAGAGATTCCAGTTTCTGTACAGAAGCCTAAATCCTGGCCTGAACTGTTAATCTGCACCTCAAATGCTCTCAGACAGGATGTTGCTCATGTAACAGAGCCCATATGAGACATTAACCAAAGGTCCCTGGGTGAAGGGAATGTGCAAAGGTAAGAGAAGTTCACAGAGGCCAAATTGCAGCCACAGAAAAGAGCACTTAGGTCACATCTCATTTACTCCTCACTAGTGCTAAACTTCTTTTGGGCTTCCCAGTTCAAGAGAGATAGGGACCTGCCAGAGAGAATCCCAGTGGAGAGCCATAAGGATGACTGGGGACTTGAGTATCTCCCCTATGAGGAAAGACTGAGAGTCCTGGGACTGTTTAATCTGGAGAAGGGAGATTGAGAGAGGATCTGATCAGTGTCTATAAATATATGAGGGGTGGGTGTCAAGTGGAAGGGAGTAAGCTCTTTTCAGTGGTGCACAGTTGTAAGACAAGGAGCAATGGATACAAACACAGAAGGTTTCACCTCAAAATGAGGAGAAGCTTCTTTACAGTGAGGGTGATGGAGCACTGGAACAGGCTGCCCAGAGAGGTTGTGAAGTCTCCTCTGGAGACTTGCAAAATCCACCTGGATGCAATTCCTGTGCAGACTGCCCTAGGGGATCCTATTTTGCCGGGGGGTGGGGGTGTGTTAGACTCAATAACCTCTGGAGGTCCCTTCCAGCCTCTAATTTTCTGTGCTTCTGTGAATGTTTTTGGTAGTTGTGAATTTAGTTTTCTTCAAGGTTCTCTTGCAAGTTCCCTCTGTGCCTTGTTATTGTTTCTTGCAATCAAATACTCTGTGGCTTTCAGTCAACACTCAAGAAATGCACTTTGGACTGTAAATACAAATCCATGTCCAGCAACAAAGCTGAAAATGTGAAGTTAAGGAAGCCTCAAAAATATTTATTTAACCACTCAAAGTGCAAAGCTAACTCTGGAGGCTTTCTGATCTTTTGAAGTTTAATCAAGGTGGAAGAGCTCTGGCACTTCAAAATTAAGTATTGAAAAGTAATCAACAGTTACTTTTCAGGCTTCTTCCTTGGCAAATGGCTTGATGTTTGAAGGCTTTTCATAATACTTTAATTGGCCTCTGTAAACAAAGATCTGATATTGACCAACTCTAAGCAAGCTGTTCAGAAACTTGAAGATCAGGGTGTGCAGGCACAGGGACATGGAGGATCTCATACTGGTTAGGCAACTTCTGCAAAACTGAACTGAACTGCAACTGCCAAGATGCAGCACTGCTCCTGTGGGTACCACAGCATACTCCAGACATTAAGTTCAATGCCATTTGTAGTCTTCCATGTGGAAACTCTCCCTGTTCTCTCTTTCAAATGAGTGTCACTGAAAGTTCTGTAATCTATAAACCCATTAGCAGAGATGAATCTGCCACAGAAACAGAGCACAATGCCCATCCTGCAACACCTACCTTTGTCAGGGTTATTTAGCTGGAAAATATCAGGATGCTCAGGGTCATCAGGCAGTGCCACCATCCAGCCCACAATGGAGACCTTTTTACCAGGTGTAGATTTATACTGGAAGAGACAGACAAATCAGTCACAGCTCAGACTGCAATAGAGATTCACTTCTGAAGGTAAAAGTTAGGCATACCCATGGCTTAGCCTGGAATGGCAGATACACTTCTGACACCCTTCCACAACTGCTTATGAATGTGTATTTTTTGGTCTTAGAACAAATGTAAAGCTTACATGTTTTCTTTCAGTGCCTCTTAAAGACTTTGCTCCAAAGTACAGAAGAGTGGATCCTGAAAGCATAACCCAGTATCTAGTCCATGAAGAGAGCTGAACAACAAAAGAAAACATCAGGAAAATCTCTACATATCTCCAACATTTCAGAAGTCTATTCACAATCAAGTCCAAGTGCTACCAAAGTTAATTTCAGAAGCAAGGAGTGGAGAGTTAGATAAAGAGTGTCCCCTGGTGTGAATCAGCCCAGATAGCGGACTCTGGCTGGCTGGCTGGGAATGCAATCCACCTTAATTGGATAGCTCAGGAAAACGCCAGGACTGATGGCTTCAGAGCAAGGCATTGTGCTGCCTTCTAGTGGACAGATCTTAGACTCTAGCATTTCATCAATAACACCATCAAATCTTCCAGCGCTCAACAGTAGTGCTGTACATAAAAGGTATAAGTGAGCTCCAAAAAACCCCCCCAAATCACCAAATGCATACGGACCAGAACCATGTGACACCTGCTAGTTCAGGTTAAATATGGACTCTGCCGTGACTTTTGTGCCCTGCAGCCTTCTCATTTCATCATGCTCCTGAATTGCTGCCCTCACAGAAATGATGTACAGAGCTGCTTTGCCCTTGCTTTGCTGTCACAACCTAGGGACTCCACTTGTAAATGCAGGGAGAAGCAAAACTGCTGTAGATCAGATGCCACACAAAGATTACAACCTTGCTACAAGCCACTCAAACTCTGAACAGAAAATTACCTGACGATAACCACAAGGAACATTGCTTTGGGTGGCGTCAAGCTGCAGGTTTAGTTTAATCTTGGGAATGAAAGCAGCTGCTGCTGAGTTAGAATCATAGGGAGAGATAAGAATTAAAATCACTTACAGTAGGTTTCTTGCCTTCTTTGAGCAATGTTTTTCTTCTCAAGGGCCCTTCTATGGTAATGACTCCTGTGGAACTACCTAATGTGCAGCTGCAGGCCCCTGTTGGGCTGGAGAGACAAAACACTGCCATAGGTATTTGATCAGCCAAAAAAAGGACAAAAGCAATGCAATTTAGTTCTAGAAATATATTTTTTCCTGCATTGCCATACATATGTTGTATCATCTGACACTTGACTTTGTGATACCTACTTTCCAGACCTAGATTATCAAAGAGGAACCAGAATCTTTGAAAAACAGCAAATCAATAAAAGGTTCTGCTCTGAAGGCTTAGACATGAAAAAACAAACCATAATAAATACTGAGGCTCAAAGCCAAAGAGAAAACAGGCTATTTGCTGTTTCATTTTGGTAAGTTATACAAATTAGCTAGATTTCTGGAAGCTTATGCCTTAAAATTTTGGCAAAAAGAGCTCCCACAAATGTAATTCTATCTTAAAACAATCTTTAGGTATCAAAAGGAATGCAGGAGATTACCTTGGTTTATTAGAAAAAAAGGTTGGAAAAATCAATATAATAATGACAAATAATTTATAGTACAGTGATTAAAATATTTTGTTTTTCCTTTCCCAAGATGAGAGTGAAAAAGTGCTAAAACTGAAAGAACCCAAGCACAGGCTGAGAAATGTAAACAGCCATTTAGAACTTAACAACCAAAGCCTGATTGATAGGTGCTGATCTCTCACAATTACCTGTTGCTCTCTTCCTCACCGTGTGGTCTGAGCCCTGATATTCAGGGCATACAGTGAAGTTCACCAGGGCCAGCTGAATCATGTCAAATAATAAATGCAAGGAGAAGGGCATGCCTGTGATCTAGCACTCAGCTGTGAAAGGAACACTGTCCTGTGAAGTGTGATGATGCCATGTAACACAGGCTGGAGGAAGTGATGCACACAGCAACACCACCTGTGCCAGAGGAGCATTTCCAACTGGCTGGTGCATCTCCTTCCATTGAATGGAACTGCCTGGTCTGTGCTGACCTGTATTCTTGTCAGCTCTGGTTCTGCTAACAGAAGCAGTAGAAGGTTCCAGGAAAGGAAGAACAAACACAAGCATTGGAATTACCTGACAGTAGATAAGAAATGTGTTTTAGGGTGTAATTGTTCTTTGTGACTTTAATAGACTTTTCACACTTGTATCCTCTTGTCTAATTCTACTTGCATACCTTTACTGAAACAAATCCACCATGGATGTGTTAAGAGGATTTTCCAGAAGCAGGTATAAGAGCTGAAATACTGTTTCAAAATGGATTCCTTTATTCACTTACAATGTATGCATTTAAAATCCTTTCCAACTGCTCTCAGATGTTACTCAAGTAAAATGCTGTACTTAACATTTGCACACTATACCAACATTTCTGCAACAGCTGAAGCAAACTGATTTGTACAAAATGAGAACTGACTGGATTTAAACTCCAACAAAATGAGAACTGACTGGATCCAACAAAATGAGAACTGACTGGATTTATACTCCAACTAAATGAGAACTGACTGGATTTAAACTCCAACTAAATGTGAACTGATTGGATTTAAACTCCAACTAAATCTCAGTATTTGCAGAATACTGTTTCAGGACCCTGTTCATATACACACTTCACATCAAGTACTGTTCATACACACTTCTTCACTTCCCACTACCACACAATTTATCAAGTCCAGTCAGGTATGGATGCAATAAATGAGTTTTATCTCTCTAACCATACACAGTTTTGCACATCACCTCTCTTTGGCCTGTAAATTAATTACCTCTTTCTGAAAGGTCCTTGTCTTAGTGCCTACCAACATTGGGAATGCTTGCTACATACAGCACTGCAGGTGCTCCCTCTCTGACTCAGGGCCCAAGGTAATACCCCTTTACTCTACAAAATCAACTGATCATATCTGAAACAAACAGGTGCTATGGGTAGCTGTCCTGTAGATCAGGAAATAAAATGAGAAAGGGTCAAGAAGACATCCTTCTAATATTGTTATCTGTCACAGAAGGCAAAGGTGGCCTTCAAGACAAGCCTGCTCCTGTAATGTCCTAAACCCCAAAGCAAACACTGCCAGGTGGCAGGCAAATAGCAACTGCACTTCACTTGGGTGTGCCACAGCCCTGCTCTAGCAAGGACTTTAGCAGGGGTTTTTGCAGGCAGGAGGGCAAGACTCCCCTGAGTTGATGTGGTCATAGCAGGATGCTTTTGGACACAAAGTAGGTTACGCTGGGGAAGCGTAGAGACCCAAATGGAAGTTTAGCATAGACTGAGCAAGGCAGACCCTGAACTGTACCTGTAGACACAGCTTCGACTCCTAGGAGAATTCCGGATCGGTACCCTCCAGTTAGGCCCCAGCGTGGCATATAAACGACCCCTGTTTGTGAATGCAAATATCTGATGAGGGAAATTCTAGTCTGAGACTTCAACAGTTAGGGTTTGGTAAACATGACAGAGATAGTTCCCAATCTTTTTCAGGTCCATGGGAAGAAAACCACAACAACTTTACAGTGCTTTATTTCAAAAAATTTGCTGTTTGTTTGTTTGTTTGTTTTTTTCCCTAACTAATTGATGATTTGGTAACAATAACTTGATTTAGTGCTTACCTATGTTAGGGATCATTCATGAATGTCTTAGCTAAGTCTGTAGAGTGCTCAGTGAGTGTACATGAAGTCTAACTCACCTTTCAAGCCCTGACGGCAGCTCCTCACTAAATTCTGAGCTTTCACTGCTATCTAGAAAGAGAGTAGTACAGAGAAGGAGTAAGAAAACCACCCAAGGGAAAATACAAAGCCAGTGTATGTGGATCACCAGCATAATCTTGATACAGTACCATGGAAATTGCTTACTCAAATCATGTTTCAAAGCTGAAGCCTTTATAGAGTTCATGGTAAAATCTAAAACTGAAAGAGGTTTACATGAACCTTCCCATTTATGATATCTCACTGATGAATGAAGCATTTACTGCTGTGTTTAAATACCAGACATCTACAACTTATTTCATTATACTGCTTTTGCCTTCAAAAGCTGAGCACTTCAGGAACACAAAATCCACTTCTTTTGTAAGACAATTATTTCTACCCCAAAACGTGTGAGTCAGTTACAATTATCAGACAGGACAGCATTGTTTGTTTTCAACAAGAAAGCACACCTGTACCACAGGATATGCCAGCTGTACACTGCTGCTAGGAGCCACAACAAATCAACATGATGATGTCCATGACAGTCCCTACTTCTCCTCCAAGCCCATGACTGATTTGTCCCTTCTTCCCTGGCACAGCTATTTAGCACACCATTTTAATTTGCCCAGGACCAATCTTTTAATGCTCAGTATAACACAGTGAGCTATGCCTGTACTTTGAGAAGTTCAGAGACCACCTCGGTGTCAAAGTCTTCTTGACCAAGTAAGTTGGTATCCTTCACAGTCTGTTTACTAGAAACAGCTTGAGTCACTTACAAGGTGCCTTTCTCTTGCTAAGAATGCAGATTCTCCATCACTTTTTAATTACAATAATGACTGGATTAATTATACTGCCATAATGTAATTGTCACCATCCTCATTCATGAGTTCATCTTATGTTTATTTTCAAACCTCAATGCAGCACAGCTAAACCATTCTCCCACCTTCTGAAGCACACTGTTAAAGCTGAAGTTTTCTTTGTGAAAAGCTGGCTTTTGAAACATAGATCCACTTTTCAGTAGCACCTTTTTTTAGCTGACAAGCACTCTGTGTGACATGCAGAGCACACACAAAGAGCACATACAAAATTCCTTCATGCCACTTTTACCAAAACCACCAGGAGGTTAACTGTGGAAAGCTGAGATAAGGTTGACTCAGCAGCTGAGTAGCAGTTCTGATCTACTTTCTTCCATGAAAGGGTCCAGTCTTTGCACAGGAGTTAAGGCTGCTAATTGCCTACTTCTGGCTGTCTCTGCAAGTTCCCAGAGCATCAGGACAGAAAAGCAGGAGCATCAGCTCCCCACCCAGACCCTACCTATGGAGAGGCCGTTGGTGAAGAGCGAGCTGAGCGGGTGGGCGCGGGCTGGGCTGTGGGACTCCAGCACACTGTCATCCAGGAGATGGCGTGGCTTCTCTGTCGGGAACGTTGCACTTTTGCTCTCCACGACGCTGAACTGACACATCATGCTGGAAAATTGGAGAGAGAAAAATGCAAAATCCCCTGATGACATCTAATGGCAGCCCTTGGCTCCTGGTATTTCCACTCAGACTTCACCTTATCGCTGGGTCGTCAAGTGGCAATTAAAGGGCACGGCTCACACTCTCCCTCTACTGTTCATGTGCTCCTCCAGTACCAAAACAAGTTTCAGAATTTCAGTAGTCTTTATAAGCAACAATTATTAAATTTCTGTATATGGGAAGTTTTTTGACTCCTAACACCTTGGGTGGAGGCAAAGTAGAAAGACAGAAACAGCAGATCCCAGCTAAGCCCCTGCTTAGTGGTGCATCAGTAAGACATCAACACTCTGTGACCATCTGTGGATAAGCCACACGAACTTGTTCTTCCATAACTTGTTAACTGTGAAACTTGGTAGGTGCTGAAACTGGTAGATATTGAAACCTTAACTGAGGAGCAGGTGCTCTCACTTGGCTGGGTAAACCATAGAGAAAAATGTTTCTAATCCATATTACCCTGGTAAAATAGTGCAAAAGGTCACAACTTTCCTCAGTGATCAGGTATGCCAAGCAGCCAGTAAGCTTCCTTAGATGTATTAGCAAGATGTTTAAAAACAAAAGAAAAGAAAAAGAAAAAAAAAAAATCAGTTATGCACACCAGGACTCCACAGACCAAAGTGCACACACAGCTTTCAAGTACTGCCAATGTCTGGCACTAGCAGAGAATAGAGTCAGCAGAAATAACAAAGTGTCAAGAGAAAACCTAGAGAATGCACAGTAAAGCCTGAGGCACTCTTGCAATACAAGAAATGGAAGGGACAAATACCAGAGTGCTCTCAAATACCAGAATGCTCTGCTGCTATCTTAAACCTCAAATTGCCTGAATGTGAGACAGCCTGGAGCACCTACTTGTTTCCCAGGCTGTGACTCTTCCTGTGCCTTGGTACAGGAGGTGTAGGTAGACTTGCTGCTACTGAGGCATCAGGACATGTGGGTCTCCTGCTGAATTTCATAATTGCTGACACATCAGATGGACCTAAAAGACAGAGATCACTGAACACTGAGTTTAGGCAAACCCCAAGAACGTCATGGGCTGGTTAAGATGAATTGTTGCAGATCATCAAAAGCACCATTTCTGAAGAGCTGTTTCTTGTGCTTTAGGCTTACACCATCCATTTCTGTTGTAAATTCATCTCCATACTCTTGAACTGTCTGGAAGTAATTTCTGAAACAGCTTTGCACATACTCTTAACAATGAACTCCTACAAAAAGTTTTGGCACCCTTACAACAGCTGGATGTGCCAAAGTGTAACATGCAGAGCCATAAAGTCGGTTTGTACTTCGGGTGTGAGCAGGAATGCTCACACATGTTTTGAATTTTGTTCACAACTCCATGTTGTGAATAAACTGTAAACAATCTGCTCATACTGACTCACAGCTTGAGCATGTAAGAGAAAGCAGGGGCTTTTCATGTGTCTAATGGCCAGACAGATGGATTACTTCTCAATCATCTATGAGCTCTAAAGTGTCTCACTGTAATTATTCTTCCTCTCATTTTACAGCTTTTACGAGGCCTCATGGAAAACATGGACAAGCTGTTCTTGCTCCAGTTCCTTGATGCTGTTTGCAAAAGGCTGGCAATAAACTCTGCAATACAGTGGAGAACACCATGGCCTATCTCAGTGACCATTCACCAGTGAATGCAAGGCTGTGTCCTTGGCTTCACAGTATACAGTTGAGATTTCATTTACTTGTGGCACTGGTGCTTGTAACATGAACAAGAACAGTGGTCACAAAAGTGGCAGCCTGCCCCATAACTATCTCCAGACTTGGTACAACCCAGGTAGCTGTGGAAGGCTTCCCCTTACATTACAGGAACCACTTTGTGGAGGTTCCAACAATCTTAGCTTAGTCAGCTTCTGGCCTCTAACCTGAAACCACCCCTTACCAGGCTGACAGAGACAGAAACTTTGTTATGTGAAAACCCACATACAACCATCATCAGAATCCTTACGAAAAAATAAGAGATGCTGTCTACCAATAGAAATCATCCTCTGAGGGCTTTCACTCTCCAATCCTTTCCCCTCCCCTGCCCCTCCCCTCAAAAAAAAAAATAAAAAATTTAGGTCTCCATTTAGGAAGCACGGAGTGAAATTTGCACTACTATGAATACAACACAAAAATATTTACAGATTCATCATTGTAACTTGATTTTAGAGCTTTTATTACCTGGGTAGCTTCAGAAGAGAAAAAGGTTGTTACAAAACCCCTGAAACAAATGATGTAGTGTGTCTAAAAGGTCTGCATACTCCAGGTTGCAAATGAAGACTACAACAGAATCAGACTTCAGTTCAGGTTCAAACACTGCCTGGCTGAAGTAAGAGATGCCAAAGGCAATGGAATTTCTGGAAATGCATACAGGAGCCTTACAACATAACCCAACAGTTCCAGCCTGGCTTCCTTGCTATTAGACATGGCAATCACAACTGCTTTCATCAGTCCTGTAACAGGAGGTAGTGGACTTATTCTTGTTCCTAATAGGTCTCTTTAGTGAAGATTCTGATGAGAGAAACCAGAATACTTTTCTGGGGTAAAGTGAAGACAGAAAGATCAGTTGTGCTGGTATTACCTTGTCTGAAGTGGTCATTTTCTATGCTGTTCTGCACTATCCTCATCTTCAAAGTAAGAAAAGGAAATAGAGATAGTTTGGCATTGTTAACCCAGTCCTAAAGTAAAAAGAATCTGATCTTTAAAATCTTTACAATCTCTGCCTCTGCTCTGCTGTGAAATACCCATGAAGAAGATCTGTGAAGTTTAGAGGTCTCATTAGATGTCAGGACCTTTGCTGCAGGCTACACTCAGTTCAGCAGGAATTCTGGGGTGCAGAGGATGTCAGCATAAATTATGGGGCACAAGGGGAGATGACCTCATTTCTGTAAAGGGGCAAGAGATGGGACAGCCTGTGCCAAGAAGGATGCCAAAAAGGGTAAGTGGTGAGATACCGAAGAAAAGTGGATGGACCAAGGGAAGTTTATAGACATACCAGACTGCTGAGCAATTAGCTGGGGAAGCCATGCCTGATACTGCTGATAACAAAATTCCAATATTTAAATTCATTTGAGATTGAGTTATTTTGCCCTTTTTTTTTTTTTTTTTTTCCCAGTAAGTGAAGTCATCTGCTACTGCTAACTCTCCTCTTTACTCTCCTGGCTCCACTCCTAGTGCATACTGTTACCATGATTGCTATTCTGTTATTTTGCCTTTCATGGAGACAAAGCACTCTTAGCAGGATTTTCCAGTCAGCTGGCATGAACAAGGGTTAGTTTGGTTTTCATTATTTCTCAGCATCATTTTCAAGACTATGCTGACATGCACAAAAGTAATGTATAAAAATATTAAAGCGTTATTAAAAATGTGTTTGCGTTAGGGAACGCGAGACAACTTCATCAGAGCGAGCTGAGTGCTGCTCAGAGATCTGTGGCAAGAACATTTGGAAAAGTTTACACATATCCCAAAGGATCTCACTGTTTTTTCCTTTGCATAATTTTTCCATGAATAATCCTTCAAATGTTATAAATGAATGTTACTTTTGCAATCCTTCAGTCGAACATGTGAACATTTACAGTCTCCAGAGCTTTTCAAAAAGGCAGCAGGGTGAAGGAGTTACAGTTCAGATATTTTTTTTTTTCCCCCTCTCCAGTAAAAATCTATCAATAAACCAACTCTAGGCATCCAAACAGAAAACTGACAATTAGTAGCATGTTATATGCTGAAAAATGGAGCAACTTTTCAGGAAGGTAAAACAGTCGCAACTATTTACTATGTTTCGGTGAGCAGCTAAGAAGTAAAACTAATACTTAACCAGCTCTGTTTCTAAAGCTTTTAATAAAGACATTCCAAGCCACAGCCTCTCCAGTTAAACCTTTGCTGTAAATTTTTACTGTTCTGTTGCCATTGTAACTGAAGTCAGTGGGTGATAATTAAAACTTTCAAATAGAAAGACCTACTTACAAAACACACAATAAAGAACTTAAGAAGATTTTTTGGGTTTTTTTTGGTGCACAGAATCAAGAATAATGAAAAAAAATAATAACTCTAGAATAGTGGAAATGATAGGATGGGAAAGCATTGGTTTAGTTTTGGAGTACTGCTTTACTATTCAGCTAAAGGCTACCAATGCTTACAGCATGCAAGAGACCTCTATGTCATGGCTGCTCCTCTAACAAGAGTAAACCAAGAACAAAAACCAGAGGCTTTGGCTACCCTTTTGTGTGCACTTCTCCCAACTCCTTCAAAATACCAACCTCTCAAAATAAGAAAAAAAAAAAAAAGGTTTGTTTTTGTCTGACAAATTGAAGTTTGTCTGCTCTCTTTGGAAACAGTATGCAAAGGGCTGTTAGTGCAGAGGTTAGAAAGATGATTTTGGTTATTGAATGAAAGTACTCTTTTTTTTCCCAAAAGGACTAAGAACTAATACCATGCTCTGGGAGTAAGTGGAACATAAGCCAGATTTTGTATTTCTGCCACATGATCCCTGTTGCTGTAATTATGAGGACAGATTGAGAGAGTGGGGGCTCTGCAGCCTGGAGAAGAGAAAGCTTCCAGGAGACCTTATAGTAGCCTTCCAGTACCTGAAGGGGGCTACAGGAAGGCTGGGGAGGGACTATTAACACAGTCTTGCAATGACAGGACAAGGAGCAATGGGTTTAAACTGGCAGAGGGGAGATTTAGGCTGGATGTTAGGAGGAAGTTGTTTGCAGTGAGGGTGGTGAGGCACTGGCACAGGTTGCCCAGGGAGGTTGTGGCTGCTCCCTCCCTGGAGGTGTTCAAGGCCAGGTTTTTGGAGGCCTTGAGTGACCTGTGCTAGTGGGAGGTGTCCCTGCCTATGGGTTGAGGTCCCTTCCAACCTTACCATTCCATGATTCTATGATTCTAATTAGTGTCCTATTCTAATCTCCACTTCCATTCTATCTAACAGCAAAAGGTACAGATACATCTACAAAAAGTAATTTGAAAACCTCTGATGGAGTCTTTGAGCTGCAGTTCAGATTTGCATTAAGAAAATCCCCTAATTTTAAGGTGAATTCCAAAAGCATGGTTTGAATTGAGGGAATAAACACCGACACATCTGTCAACCTTTCGTAAAGTCTATCAGTAACAGTATTAGGAAAAGGAGAACTTTCAAACACATAAGCATATTAACTTACACATTTTCTCCCCATAAATTTAAGTACAACATCGTGAATCATGCTGGCTTGTTATCTCAAGGTACTAATGTCCCTTAGTGGGCAAGCAAAGCTTAGACAAGCACAGCTCCATTCACTCTGTCTCCCTCCACTGCTGTGCATGGGTCAGTCCTTCTGGACCATTCAGTTCTGGCTTACTCTTTTTGCTGTCATTGCCAGCAAGGGACTAATGAAGTGACGTGAACACAGAGGGAAGTTTGTTGATGTTAATACTAAGAAGTGTCAAAAGGTACAAACTGGCTCCTAAAGGAGTTTGCTCAGCAATGCTCTACCCAGTATCTCCAAAAGCACTGCAGAAATTCATTAACAACATAGAGAAAGATGAAATTGCAGTACAGGTATGATCACAAGTTTAATACAGTTAGGAATGACAACAGCAACAGCAAACCAGACAAGTGCTCTAGAAACCTGGGGCACTCTTGCCTGTGCCACTATACCAAGATCAAGTACAATCTACCATTATTTCTCACGTGCACAGTAAGCACTCTTGAGTGAATTTCCTTCAAATGCTTCCTGAATAGAAGTGATACTTTCAATTTCAAGTGCTGCTTTTATGGAATCATTATTTTTCAGCATTTATGTTACTTATACTGCACCAGGGGAATGTGCAAAACCCTGACTTATGCTTCAGCAAAAACGCTGATCTGCAAAGCTGGATCTGCAAGGTAATGCATGAGCTTGGGTGAATCTATACTGGAAGTGAAGACATTGTTAGAGCACAGCTGCAGGAAAACTCTGCAGTTGGGGTTCAACAGAATACATTAACCTATCCAGCAGAAAAATAACTTCTTGCAGAAATTATTTCAGGCAACTGCTCTGAAGAAAGACAGATAGATAGATAGGTAGGTAAGTAGGTAGGTAGGTAGGGAGGTAGGTAGGTAGACAGACACAGATATAGATAGATAGACAGATAGATAGATAGATAGATAGATAGATAGATAGATAGATAGATAGATAGATAGATAGACAGACAGACAGAATTATAGAATCATATAATGATAAGTTTGGAAGGGACCTCAAGGAACATCTAGTTCCAACCCCCTGCCATAGGTAGGGACACCTCCCACTAGTACAGGTCACTCAAGGCCTCCTCCAACCTGGTCTTGAACACCTCCAGGGAGGGAGCAGCCACAACCTCCCTGGGCAACCTGTGCCAGTGTCTCACCACCCTCACTGTAAAGAACTTCCTCCTAACATCCAGTCTAAATCTCCCCTCTGCCAGTTCAAACCCATTGCTCCTTGACCTGTCATTGCAAGACCTTGTCAATAGTCCCTGCCCAGCCTTCCTGTAGGCCCCCTTCAGATACTGGAAGGATACTCTAAGGTTTCCTGGAAGCCTTCTCTTCTCCAGGCTGAAGAGCCTCAACTCTCTCAGTCTGTCCTCATAGGAGAGCTGCTCCAGCCCTCTGATCATCTTCGTGGCCTCCTCTGGACCCACTACAACACTTCCATGTTCTTCCTGTGCTGGGGGCTCCAGAACTGCACACAGATAGATAGATAGATAATCCCAGCAGAAAAGCTTCTTGTCCTCTGGCTGTTTTGTACATTCTTAACATTCTGAGGGACTATCAACTTGGTAGTTAACATAAGCACCAGTAGACGTTAAAGAGACTTGTTTGATAAGGAAGCCACAGAATGTAATAGAAAGTGTTGAAGTTAAAATCTTGACCATTCTCTCTGACCACTTTAGATTTGCTTTGACAGAATAGTCTTCCACAATTTCTGTGAACCTTTGCTCTGCTAAGAAAAAAACAAACCCCACAGCAGCTGAATTCTGGCTGGATTTAGTGGTTGCTAATACCATGTGAATCCCACGCATTTGTCTGGTAATAATTTCTTTCAAAAGTCCTCGAATCGATCGTAAAAAAATTGTAGGGAAAGTATCACAGAGGAAGAGACTGGAAGTGTTGGAAACAAAAGAGCAAAGTTTTCTGGATGTTCTGTAAGCTTTTGTGAAGAGAACTTCCCTTTCTACCTTAAGTACAGCGTAAGAAAAGCAGACGCTGTGCGCATGAAGCAATAACCAAGCACTTGCAGGAGGGATTAGACAATCCTCATATCCACAGAGCGATTGGCTGCTAAAGCACTTAGCACAAACTATTTATTAGTTACCAAAGCAACCAGTAAAACAAAGCACAAAACTAAATGTCAGACTCAGTGTTTACATGGAAAATGACCGCGTGGGGGTTTTTTATTCTAAAAAGCTGGGACTGCTGTACAGTGTAGGACAGCTACTACCAGCGGGTCACAAACGTGCAAACATCCCAGTCTACATTTTCAGACTGCTTCTAAGGAATTAAAAAGAGCATTAAAAGTTCTTTAGCAGCTCTCAGAGCTGACTGGGCTCAGCAAACTGGGCTGAAATTTACCCTGTTAACAAAAAAAAAGGAATACACCTGTTTCAGATTAATGACTCCAGATTCCTGGTAGGGTGGGAACATAAAACCTTTGATCAACTTTGTCTCCTCTTGAGAATTACACCAACAACTACTTGAAAAAAAAAATAAAAAGAAAAAAAGAAAAAAAAGAAAAAAAGAAGGGGTGAGAGCTCACCCATGACTACTGCATAATCATAGAATGGTGTAGGTTGGAAGGGATCCTAAAGCTCATCCAGTTCCAACCCCCTGCCACAGGCAGGGACACCTCCCACTAGCACAGGTCACTCAAGGCCTCATCTAACCTAGCCTTGAACCTAGCCTTGAGCATCCACAACCTCCTTGGGCAACCTGTGCCAGTGTTTCACCACCCTCACAGTAATGAACTGCTTCCTAACATCCAGTTTAAATCTCCTCTCTGCCAGTTGAAACCCATTACTCCTTGTCCTGTCATTACAAGACCTTGTCAACAGTCCCTCCCCAGTCTTCCTGTAGCCCTTTTCAGATACTGGATACTACAAGGTCTCCTTGAAGTCTTCTCTTCTCCAGGCTGAAGAACTCAACTCTCATAACTTGCATGAAACCCCCAAAATAAGGGCTGTCCACAGCTGAGGCCTGGCTTTTGCTAAATGTTAACTTTAATGAAGAGGTTCATTAAAATCATAGAATCAGGAAGATCATTCTTTAAGTCACTTAGTATCAGATTGTATTTTCTGGGTATGGTAATTATTTGAACATTATTTTATCTTTTTCTATTGTTTCCAAGACAAAGACAGGCATGTACTAGAGAGCAAGTGTCCATTTTTGTATTCTGCTCTGCACTTTGCTCTGAGCTCTTCTACAGAACATTCAGGTGTTGAAGAACATGCATCAAGTTTTCTAGCCTGAGCTATGCTTGGTGCACAAATTCAAAGGAACTTCAGCTGCTCAAAAGGTTACCTTATGGACCATATATTACAGATTTTTTTTTTTATTTTCCCCTTCTGTTCTAGGAAAATGTATTGAGTTCCAAAACAATCTAATAGCTGTACCATAAATGCTGGGCACCTTCTAGCCAACACTGCAGGAACACAGATGGCTTTTACAGCTAATTCAACTGGAAACTGTGAACAGTTAGCATACTATAAGCTCTCCAGCTACTCTCTCTCTCTCAAACCATAGCAAGGCAGAATGAACAGACTTAAGTTGCTGCCAAGGAAGTTGTGTGAATCACACAGTTCCTGAAAGCACACAATTAAACTGGTTAAAGCTCCTTTTAAAATGCTACTTACAGGAGACAAGAAGCTCTGCAGTGTTATGGAAGGCACAAAATCTTCCTGTGAAGGCACTATTCACAATTATATATGCATCTGGTAATTAAATGAGACCATCTTAGCCACTGATATACAAAACATAGCTTGTTGTGAGACATTCACTTTCATCAGATGTCTGCCTCCTTTTGAATTTACTGGAAAACCAGCTGGCAACCAAAGTGGAAAACGGACACATGGTTTTCTCCAGTTCTTTGCAAAGAGAAATATTGAAGAATTTAACTGTTTTTATTGAGCCTTGTGCTCATAAAGATACTTTAAGAGAAAAAAAAAAAAGAACCCCCCAGTGTCTCTAGCTAAAGTAAACTGTTAATCTTTTGAAAGAGACAAAACTGAAGTTGGGTAGAACATAAAGTCACAATGCTTGGAAGGAAAATCCATTTCCAACATTAACTCAAGTATTTATACTTTAGGACATGAAGACAACAGTGTTCCCTGCATTGAGAATTATTAACATGATATTGAGCCTTTTCTCCTTATTTGGAAACACATGGAAACCTATACGAAAGCAGAATGTCACCTGCAGAACTCAACCAGAATTACTGCTATTAGTAACATACTAAATTTGACTATCAAGAGAACTCAAGGACATGGAAGTGTTGGAGCGGGTCCAGAGGAGGGCCACGAAGATGATCAGAGGGCTGGAGCAGCTCTCCTATGAGGACAGGCTGAGATGAGAGAGTTGGGGCTCTGCAGCCTGAAGAAGAGAAAGCTTTGAGAGGACCTGATAGTAGCCTTCCAGTATCTGAAGGGGGCCTACAGGAAGGCTGGGGAGGGACTATTGACAAGGGCTTGCAACGACAGGACAAGGGGCAATAGGTTTGAACTGGCAGAGGGGAGATTTAGACTGGATGTTAGGAGGAAGTTCTTTACAGTGAGGGTGGTGAGGCACTGGAACAGGTTGCCCAGGGAGGTTGTGGCTGCTCCCTCCCTGGAGGTGTTCAAGGTCAGGTTGGATGAGGCCTTGAGTGACCTGTGCTAGTGGGAGGTGTCCCTGCCTATGGCAGAGAGCTGGAACTAGATTATCCTTGAGGTCCCTTCCAACCTTACCATTGTATGATTCTATGAACTGATGACTGTCCTTACAGGCCAAAATCCTCTTTCTACCTTAGAATTGTTATATTCAGACTCCTATGCCTTAAGCTATTGACTGGGACATTAAACTTCAGTTTAAAATATTTTGAGACCATCTCCTACCATGACAGTTTGCTGACTGCAAAGGATTTAATTCTGGCATACAATAGCTTAAGTGGAAATAATCTCAAGCTATAATTTGAATCCAAATAATGTTGACTTGAATACCTCTAAATGGGTTATTTTTAATTCTCCATGTTCAAGTATTTCTTTACTGATATTTGGGTATTTTAGCCTGGAATTATTCAAGACTAACATGGTTATATTTCTACTTATTAATGCTGTGAAATAAACAATACATTATTGGCTTCATGCTTAGTTAAAATCCAATTTGAATTCAGGCTAGCTTACTTAGCTACCTTCTTCAGGGATTAATTTGTTAGTTTTGTTTTTAAATAAAGGACACTGGATTCCCTTAGTAGCATTTTTGCAGCCACACAGGTGCAGGTCACTGACAAATTCATGTGGGTGTTACAAACTGTTGGTGGCAGGCATTGCCCTGGCAGTAAGTGAGAACTGGCTGGCTGAGCAAGAAATACAGCAAGTCTGTGAGCCTGTCAGGATTCTGAAGGAATGCTAACAGAAGAATGGAGCAGTAAGAATGACTCAAGACTGGATTTCTATCATCATATTAATTCTCACTTTGAGGAAAATGCAACATTACAGAGCATGCAGGGGCACTGCAGACTCAGAGGGGAAGTTCACAACGACAGTACAGGGAATACAGGTTCCTCAGGAGACTCTGATACGGTAACAAGGTTAGTTAGACTTGGTACCAATATTGACAACTTGGCAGCTTCACTGGTCAATTGCAGGGATTAATTTTAAGTACTATCCTGTAGCTGAGTTTTTAATCTCAGCAGAGAGAAGTCCAAGAAGTTTTATGCTACCTATGTGAAATGCACGAATAAGGCACGTTAAAAATATTCCCCTTTTCCATCCAGGTAATCCTGTTCTCCTCAAAGGCAAATAAAAGCACATCCCTCCTTTACAATCTCTGCAAATAAAGTCTTATTTTTGAAATCAAATTCTGTTCATTCATTTAAGATTACTGGATTTGTTCTGCCTAAGTCAAATGCAAGCTGATACATCTGAAATCAGTCTTGTTGTGTGGGCTCTAATTTGCTACTGTAAGAACCTCCAAAGGTGAATATCACAAAACACAAAGAATGGTGCTGACCCAAGTACAAACTGGGTATGTAGACCTTTGCAGGAAAAATCAGGGTTTTTTATAACTCTCAGAGCAGTGGTGTTGTGGATCAAGGATGTTCTGAAACTGGGCATATGCATGGAAGGAGATCAGCTCTCTGACAGCCCCTACAAGATATTTCCACAGCTGCAACAAAAGCCCATATCTGAAACTGATTCATTCCTCCAAAACTCTGATACAAAATAAGCTTTTGCACATACTTCTGTGGAGAACTGCTGTAATTAAAACTATTTCCTTATGCAAATTTTCAAATTGAATTTTATACCTGCAAGATCTTCTTTGGAGGAAACCAGACGAGGAGAGCTGTTACCTGGCTCAATTCTTAATGATAATCTGGAAAACAAAAAAAGGTTTTAAAGAAATTAAAAAAAAAAAAAAAAAAAAAAAAAAAGGCTCAATAGAACTTGAAAGAAACTGAAGAAAGTAATTATCTGGGCAGTGGTAAGCAGAAATTTTACTTTATTGGAAGTGTAGTTATTTATTTTGTTATGCAACAACACATTTTTTAAAAGCAAATGGCTACCTGTTGGATCCAAGAAAGAAAAAAAAACCCCATAAAGTGAAAATTGGTATTTCATACTCCCTGTCAGTGTAAAATGTTCAGTTCCTATTGTCTTTCACCTGAAAAAAAAAAAACAAACCCAAAAACCCCAAACCCTCCAGAAGTTAGATAAATTTAGATACAAACACAACAGCAAAGATCTTGTTTCTTCTGCACATGGAAAGTGAATTCATACTGTTACCACGTGGACATGTGCACTCAGAAATAGCTATTGAGAAATATTAGTTACTAACATTTACAGAACAGGAGCATAAGTGGCTAAAGTGACCAAAACTTTATAGTAAAAGAAGATAATTAGAGGACAGTTACAATATTTTATGCACCTTTGCCTCACTCCATGTGTTTTATGCACTCACTGTTGCCTTATCTCAGCACTCCATCATGTCTTGAGCTTTATTAGAGATTTATTGTTCCCATGCTGTGAGCATGACTTTTGTGAGAAAGCTGTTTCAAAAAAATCCTGTTGGGTTTAAGGATCTCCTACAGAACTGTGCTGTTTACACATATTGAGAAGTTTGAGGGCTAAGCTCATTAATACTGGGTTAGCTCACATTTGATGAACCAAAGTCTTCATGTAAAACAGAACACTCATTTCAACTTGCTTCATGTAACAGCTGCTCTCCAAACAGAAGCAGAAAACACTTCTGCTAACCCATCACTGTTCCACAACTGCTGGTTTTTTCCTTCCACTTTTGTCTGTACAAGGGAGCTGTTATCTATTCTTTCCCACACGGGATAACCACATGTTTTAGTTTCTGCCAGCTTTCAGGAACTCATCTCTGATGCTCTTTCCTTACCCTGTTATCAAATAAATTACTCATTTTTATTAGTCCCCCGTGGCCACAGCCACAATTTATTTGGTCACTGTGGAAACATTTGTCTAATAACCCACTGCAAAAAGAGAACTGCAGTTCAGTCCACGTGAGCAAACAGTTTCTTGCTTTTACAACACTGTGATGTGTAATGCACTCCTGCAAATTTCTTGCTTCATTAGACTAAAATGAGTTTAATTCTGTATGTAAGGATTACAGAGTAGCCTCTTATTCTTGAGCGTGCTCATTAAGCAGTCTGTCATTTCAGGTAATTATTTACAAAATCAAAAGTTTTTCATAGCAAGTATGGCAGGTCTACCTCGTGTGCCTGAGAAGGCCACCTCCCAGGGCAGTCTGTTTCAGCACCTCACCACTCTCTCACTGACTTCTTTACTATCAGAGTAACTTCTTTACTCTGAGAGTGGTGAGGAGTTGGAACAGGCTGCCCAGGGAGGTCTTGTAGTAGCCATCCCTGGAGATGTCCAAGAAGCTGTAGATGTGGTGCTTCAGGACATAGTTTAGTGGTCATGGCACTTGGGATATGGTTAGACTCAATGATCTTAAAGGTCTTTTCCAACTTTAGTGACTCTATGAAATAATTTGTCCAACTTTACTTCTTTTATCAGCTTAATTAGCTCACTACATACCAAGCTCCAAGACACAGCAGAGCTCTCACATGTTTGAAAACAGTCCAGGTGAAATGCTGCTTACTGATATCTACATAAGGACAAGTGCCATGACCTGCTGTCAGATTTAAGCAGGAGTATTCTTACACCTTCTTCAGTGACCAAAACATCTGATGAAAACAAGTAAGATAACTTCCATCTATACTATTTCTCTCTTTCTGTTTGTTCTTGTAAAGAAGAAAAGGGGAAGATAACAGCAGAAATTAAACCCAAACATCTCTGTGCTTTTAAGAAGTCTTTAGAAAGAGGCATGGTATCAACATACAATGCAGAAAGCAACTGTATTGTGTGGTGTTTGTGTTGCACATCAAAGTTCATTGACAGACCAACAAGTGAATCTTCAGTGCTATAAAATAAGTTTACATCACTCTCCACTTGTCACCTCTAGAAAATGTCAAGTTAGAGAATGTTATTTATCTCTTTGGCTATGTTAAAGTACATTCTGAAAACTCAGCCCTTGCTAAATCTCTGACAGTTTGGTCATTGACTTCAACAAGGCTAGAATTTGGCAAGGTTTTAAAAATAACAAAAAATGCACTTTAGCTATTCAACTTCAGAAAATACAGGATGTACTAAAAAGCAGCAAATAAATACAGACCTAGATTTGAGTTTTAGTGACTGTAAAATCCTCATGCTGACATGTTTAACAAAGTATTTCAAATAAGCTGTGAGAAAAGAGAATATATTCTGACAATGAGATGCCATTCCCGGACCACCTTCTCTCCTCTTTCCTCTCTCCCCCAGAAGGCTGGAAACAATCAAAACTGTTTTTATTTAGAAGAATAGATACTGACAGTGAGTACAGTTTCAACCAGTCTTGGCTTGTTTGTCACCACCCAAATGAAGCTTTGCAATTCCTCTGACACTGCATTTTCCATTCAGCAGCACAGGTTACATGCAAGCACACACATGCTCATCTGCTTTCCCTGTGCTACATGTGCCAACAGCATGAGCAATGCCTCCTGAACAGCACTCAGAGCCAGAATCTTTGGCCTCTTGGCTTAGTGTGATATTATCAATAGGTCTGTGCAGACTAACAGTGAAGCCTTTCCCCTGCTTCATGCCTTTGACAATTCTCAGTAGAAGAGGTCCAGGGAATACAGCTGCCTGGGAGGTCTGTTTAAGATGGATTCTGGCCAAGGTTGACTGCTACAAGTATTAATATTTCAAGCACCTGCTGTAAAATTCCTGTTACCATAAGACTAAAATCAATATGGTGCAGCTGGAACTTTTATAGTGCTGCCACTGTCAGGAGTTGGTACAATGTTTTAATTGCCTATTAGTTTCTCTTGGATGCTTCCCCACAGCATTATGCTTATCTGAATTTAAAAAGGAATTGATTTTTCTGTAAATCACCTTACTGGTATATTGAAATATCAGTGCCTTGCCTCATATGCTCTGAAAACTGAACTGATAGAGAGCAGCCTACAGAATAGGATTCCAGTCCTGATAGAAAGCAGCCTACAGAGTAAGATTCCAGTCTTGATAGAGAGCAGTCTACAGAATAGGATTCCAATTCAGACAGAGAGCAGTCTACAGAATAGGATTCCAATCCTGATAGAGAGTAGCCTACAGAATAGGATTCCAGTCCTGATAGAGAGCAGCCTACAGAACAGGATTCCAATCCTGATAGAGAGCAGCCTACAGAACAGGATTCCAATCCTGATAGACAGCAGACCA
>VWZE01003136.1:578839-600477 GCA_013396675.1 Eubucco bourcierii
AGGATTCCAGTCCTGACAGAGAGCAGCCTACAGAACAGGATTCCAGTCCTGACAGAGAGCAGCCTACAGAATAGGATTCCAGTCCTGATAGAGAGCAGCCTACAGAACAGGATTCCAATCCTGATTCTCCCGTCCAGACGACACAGTAATACAAACAGTAGGTCTTCAAACTGGCTTTACTCAGAGAACAACTGGAGAAATACCAAGGCCAATGTAGACAGAAACCACTGAAGAATACTAGACCTGACCTGATGATACCGAAAGGTCAGCCAAAAAATTTGCTTTGGAACCACTGCATGGTATGGCAGGTTAGGAAAGGATGTGGCATGATGCCAAAACATTTGGATAGCACTGCCTAGCTGAGGGGAAAACTGCATAATTGGGGACAAGCATTCTCCTCAGATCACTCCTGGGAGAAGAAGAAGATCCCACAACAGCTGTATCACAGTCTCCAAAGCCCACTCTGCCAGTGAAGCCCTCAGATAACAATGATTACCAATACTTTTTGGGTATAACTCCAAGGAATCCTGATGCTTCAGGTCCTATTTTTTGCCCACTTAGTTTTCTAACTAGCAAATGTTACGAAATTTCTCAGCCTCTGCAGAGAAAACTATATGAGCTGAGCAAGAAAGATCTATTATTTTTAGGATATGACATCATTGTCAGAGGTTTGCTGGAGTGTTCCTACTTGCTGACAAGCACGAACCTAAAGCAAGCAATTGGACTGGCACAAAAATTGCAGAGAAAAGCTTTGTTTATATAAAGTGGCTGCCAATTTTTCCTTTTCAGTGTAATTGAGGTTCTCATTTGGAGAAATGTGTGTTGGGATTCAGCCAATGATACATTTTAGGGCAACTATCTAAAAGCTTCTTTCCCTGACAGCCTGGTACTGAGATAGTTCTGTTCTCCCTGCCAAAGGTCAAGCATACATCTCTTTAGAGTACACTAATGCTGTTCCTGGCTCAAAAAAGAGCAGTCACTGGAAAGAGAAAGAGAAAGAGAGAGGAGATTCTTTCCCACTGTAAAAACTTAGCACTCTTTTCCTTTTTAAGGCTTACAGTTTCTTCTGGCATGGGACCAGAAAATGGTATGAAACTGAAGATCCATTAGGGAAAACTGAGAGGAAAATGTGAAACCAAATATTCAACACAAAATTAAAAACCTCCCCATCACACAAAGACAGAAGGAGGATTAGGAGTTCTCTTGAAGGACAGATGTGATGAGTTGTGATCAGTACAGGTTTTAATGCTTTATTCTGATGCAACAAACATGACAGAAAGAGGTAAAAAATTCTGCAATGTATAGAAACTGTAGCAACTTTACTATGCCTAGAATCAAATCTTCCCATCCTTGTAATACTTCTTGTGACTGCAGTTGAGTTTTTCCTTGTCGTAGCGAATCCTAGAAAGAAAACTGCTAATTTTGATCGAAATATTCTCACAAATAACTAAACCACAGGTACTAAATAATCTTTAATTTACATCACATACCTTCCAGCAAGCCTGCTGCTGATGTTAAAATGGCTTTAAAATTTAAACTGGAATTACTTAAGAGTTTTTTCCAAATACTGTGTTATAGTACCATACTTACAGACACCACTTGTTTAATCTATTTTTCCTAAGAAATTACAGTTCATGAAAGCTATTGCAAATAAAAAGTTAACATCATCAGGAAACTCCATCTAAAAACCCAATTAAACAACATGACCAGTTTCTTGAATCCCATCCAGGGGCTATTGAGCCTGTATTAACTACAAGTCTTTACCACTACCAGTTACTATGCAGTTTTATTTTCCTCTCTGTGACTTTAACGAAGTATGGATGTGGGAAATGAGTCAACAATGACCATCTGCTAAACTTCAACACCAAGATTTATCATAGAATGGCTTAGGTAGGAAGTGACCTCAGAGATCATCTACTTCAACCTCCCTGCTCAGGCAAGGAGGTTGGCTGCTTGGCTGCTTAAGGCCTCAGCCAGCCTGGCCTTGAACACCCCCAGCGAGAAGGCATCCACAAGCTCCCTAAGCAACCAATTCCAGAGTCTCACCACCTCATACTGAAGAACTTCCTAAGCTCCAATCTAACCCTCCCCTCCCTCAGCTTAAAACCATTCCCTCTTGTCCTGTTGGTAGACATCCTTATGAAAAGTCCCTCTCCAGCCTTCCCATAGGATCTCTCCAGGCACTGGAAGGCAGCCCTAAGGTCCCCATGGAGTATTCTCTTCTCTAGGCTGAACAACTCCAGCTCCTTCAGCCTACCCTTACAGTAGAGGTGTTTCAGCCCTTGGATCACCTTTGTGGCCCTCCTCTGGACTCGCTCCAGCAGCTCTGTGTCCTTCTCATGATTTAGATCTCAGACTGTCCTTGGCCTTGGACTGCCTAACCTTTGCAAAAGGCTGTGTGCATGCTGATGTTCACTGTGCATCTGCTGCACAGTTCCTGCCTGTTTGTAAAAGCTGTCCTGAGACAGAGAAAAGGAAGCATGTAAGTATTCTATCAGCAGTACTCTGGCAGGAGTTCTAATTCCATCAAGCAGATAAATTTTGCTGCGAAAACATCACACAAAGACATTCTTTTAATCCAAGCAACTTTCCTACAGAAATATGACTACTATTAGTATCTGTGACCAACCAGCCACAAAAGCATAAATCTATCAAGCCACAGCCACTTCAGCAGTGCATGTTGGTTCAGCTTCTTTTCCTGAACTTTACTCTAAGCAAGAGGTCAAATTTTCTGTTTCAAGAATTTTATGACAAGGGGTAGGGATGAATTTGTCTGCTGTGCTGGTTTGAGGCTAACTGGAATATTTTCATGAGAAAAATTAGATTATAGGTTGTGAAAAAGAAACAATGGTGATGCTCTACTTCACTCATAGGTTTGCTGAGATGTATAAAAAGCAAGGACACAAACATAGATAAGACAGTCTATTTGCCACAGTCTTTTGGTGTCTGTGTTTTCTCCCTGGGCTTCTGCTGTGCTGCTTGGATCTGTGTAACCCAACCAATCATTCTGCTTCTAACCCCTCTCATGGATACTCCTAACTCACCTTGCATGTAAGGTAGATTCTGGCATAAGACTAGGGGGTGAAAAGAAGGTGGAAGGGTGCTTGGGAGCCCCTCCTGGGGACTCTGATTTCTGGGAGGGGGATTGTGTTTCTGGATGACTTTTAACTTGTATATTTCTGTGTATAGCTGTAAATATTAGTAATATATTGTAAAGGTCTGCTTGTATATTGTGCTAAGTTGCAAATATAAAGCTTCATTCCTTAACTTCCAGCCAGCTGAGTCTAGTCTGGATGAATTCATTGTGTGTGGGGGCAGGTAACTCCCAAACCATCACATCTCTTCAGGGCTGTATCTACTTCTGACAGACAAGTACCAATGAACACCATAAATTATTGTTAGAACAAAACCCATAACATTTAGATTTTTGTGTGACTCCTGTTTTAGTCACCAGGCCATCTGACCTTTCCTTTGTGACATCCAAATCATCTCCTGCTTCAATGAACCTCTCCAAAACTGCTTCATTAGCATATGGTCTAAGTGCACAAATTCTGAGACCAAGTTCTTAACTGAAGTGTTTGATAAAACTGGTAACAAGATTGGGTTTAGTGAAGTTCAGTAGCAATTTTTGTTCTCCCAAACATATCCTAAAATCTTCCATAGCAACATCATATTACTGACTACCTGGTTGCCCTGAATACTTTTAATTACCTTCATCTAAACAGAGGTGCTATATTTGTCAATAGCCAGTCAAATAGCACTGCACCTACCTTGGTCAAGTTATTTAAACCTTGTCTACTAGATTTAGGATTTAACGTGCTAGTTCCTTCTGAATCATTGGTCAGGGATTACAGCCTCTTTTAACTGAAGCTCATTCACACACCGACCTGCGTGCCCTATAGTGTCTATTTCACACCTCTGTGTGGGTGTGATGGTTTGGGAGTTCCCTGACTCCCCCCACTTTGTAAAATCCCCCAGACTAGACTCAGCCAGCTGGAAGTTAAGGACTGAAGCTCTATTTACAGCTCAGCACAATGTACAAGCAGAGATATACACAATAGACAGGAATATTTACAGAAATAGACAAGTTAAAGGTAATACAGAAACACAACTCCCCTCCCAGAAATCAGAGTCCCCAGGAGGGGCTCCCAACCACCCTTCCACCTTCTCCCCACCCCTTTACCTGACCCCACAGTTTGCCTTACATGCAAGGTGAGTTTGGAGGATCAGCCAGGGGAGTTAGAAGGAAAGTGGTTAGTTAGTCAGCAGAGAGGTCCAGACCAAACCAGCTAGAAAGCCCAAGACTCTCCAGGAGAGTGCCTTATCTATGTTTTGTGTTCCTTTCTTACACATCTCAGCAAGCCTATGAGTGAAGCAGACATCACCAGTGTTTTCTTTTCACAGCCTATGATATAATTTTCTCCATTAAAATATTCCAATTAGCCTCAAACCAGCACAGTAGGTTAGCTCGTCCTCCATTTTTTTGGTGAGCATTGCTTTGACATGCTTAAACCCCCAAATTGTCAGGTTTATAATTTAAGTATTAGAAGTATTAAAAACAGTCATCTGAAACGGGAAGATGTTTTTAATGTGTTATTTACAGTAACAGACTCAATCCTGGACATCTTGGAAGGTTCCTGAACAAAATTCCCAGGATACAAGCATCACATAAGAGAATAAAGGCTACATTTTCATCTGCTTTTATCATTTACAAAGGTATTTCATACTGGAAATCAGGTTAAGAGTTGTAAAGGAAGACTCACTCTGGATTTCATGCAGGCATCTTGGTATTATCAGCTCCATTAATAAAATATTAAAAGAACACCAGATGAACCCCCAAACATTTTCAGCCAACAGCTTTATGTCCAACAACTCATCAAAGCAACAGCCAAGTGACCTCTTCCCCAAACTTGAAGAAAATAATAGGACTTACTTATAATTGTCATCTTCTACAAATTTCTGAAGTTCTTCAATGTAGCGAACAGACTTCAAATACTTTTGTACATGAGGCAGTGTTGTAAGATGATCTGTGGAGAGTTCAAACAGAACCAAAGCTCAAGATTCACATAATCCAAAATTAATTACACTTTTTTCTTTTTTCCTGTTTCTTATGGTTGTCTTGAAGGAAACAGAATTTGAAGTTTCCTAAAGAATAAAGAAACTGGGCAGAAACATTACTTTGATTCCAAGATTTTAAAGATGTGATTGAGCAAAAGCAATGCTCAGTTGCTGAAGAAAACACAGATGCATTTCATCACTACAAAAGTTAGTGGAATTTATTATTTGCCATCCCCCATGTGTGAAAGAGTTATTTGCTGAAAACTCTGCTCAAATTTTGTGCTCACTGTTCTGGGGAAATGAAAGCTTGCAGCCATGGCTATTAATGATGCTCATAAGAATATGAAGTGAATAGGCAGACGGGTACTAAGAAGTTCTTCACCATGAGGGTGGGTGAGACACTGGAACAGGTTGCCTAGGGGGGTGGTGGAAGCCCCATCCCTGGAGATCCTTAATGTCAGGCTGGATGAGGCTCTGAGCAACCTGATCTAGTAGTGAGGTATCCTTGTCCACAGCATGAGAGTTGGAACTAGGTGATCCTTGAGGTCCCTTCAAGCTGTGACAATTCTATGATTCTATAATTTCAGAATGACAGAAAAATCCTTTGACACATGGTGCATGGACAGGATCATGCCTTCTAGTACCTAACTTAACTTTTATGCTGTTGTAAAGACAACTGTTTTAAAAGGGCACTCATTATTCCAGAATATTGTTTCTGCAAAGTCATCATTCTGGTTTCTATGAAAGCATTCAAAATTAAAGCAAAACAGTGCTGCCAAAATTGCAGAAAGCGTCAGTGAAATAATGAGGCTTCTTTGTCATTCAAAGTATTCAAAGACAAAATGAAACTCTCAATGAGAACATGACAGCTGAGTAATCTTGCAGTTCATAATCACACATTATGATGTCTGGTCCCTACCTTTAAATACTTTACAATACCAAAGTCAACAACAAAGGACAAGGGATGGATACTTAATACAGACACGAGTATTTTCTCACCTAGTTTTCTCACAAGCTAACATTTAATTGTTTTGCATTAGAAGCTCTCCAAAACTGTCATTTAAATGTTTTCAATTTATTCTGAAGATTTTCCATCTTGTTTCATGTCAAAGCAATGAAAAGTCATGCTAAGTCACCAACAGTGCTATGACTATTCATCAAAACCCCAAAATATAGGCATATTTGTCAGACCCCACCTGAAGTACTGTGTGCAGTTCTGGAGCCCTCAGCACAGGAAGGACATGGAAGTGTTGGAGTGGGTCCAGAGGAGGCCACAAGGATGATCAGAGGGCTGCAGCAGCTCTGCTCTAAGGACAGGCTGAGAGAGTTGGGGTTCTGCAGCCTGGAGAAGAGAAGGCTTCCAGAAGCCTTCCAGTATCTGAAGGGGGCCTACAGGAAGGCTGGGCAGGGACTGTTGACAAGGGCTTGCAATGCCAGGACAAGGGGCAATGGGTTTGAACTGGCAGAGGGGAGATTTAGACTGGATGTTAGGAGGAAGTTCTTTCCAGTGAGGGTGGTGAGGCACTGGCACAGGTTGCCCAGGGAGGTTGTGGTTGCTCCCTCCCTGGAGGTGTTCAAGGCCAGGTTGGAGGAGGCCTTGAGTGACCTGTGCTAGTGGGAGGTGTCCCTGCCTATGTCAGGGGGTTGGAACTAGATGATCCTTGAGGTCCCTTCCAACCTTACCATTCTATGATTCTATGATATTTTTTGACAGAAGACTCCACTAACAGCTTAGAACTGCAGAATGCAGTAAAATCTTGTTAAACAAAAAGAAGCAGCCCCCTCACATTCCTCACTTTGACAACAAGTGTGGTACATGGGAATGTTGAACACACAACAACTGATGTACAGATTCAAATAGTTGTATTTCATTTTGCAAACATATCATCAAGATACTAACAGTAAAATGGTAACGAAGCTAAAACATTCTGTACTTCAAACATACCATATTTACTGCAAAGGAAAGGAAACGTACTAAGAGAATTCTGACTGCCTCTGGCCAATATAAGCCAAATGTAACAGTTGTACTTGAAAGTAAGGCATCTGCAGTCCACCTCTGCACAATCTCTTTTATAGCTTTTACAGTTTAAAACAGATGCTTATTTGGCTAATTTACTGATGAGGTTGAAATTGCGCAGAAGTGGAGGCCACATCACAGACTAGTATTTGACTTGTGTTCCCTATACACAGGGCCAGAGCCCCTTTTTCCCTCTTGTACTAAAGCAATTTTAGTTAAGGTTTAATAGGCATAACAGAAGTTACCAACCATAGTTACAGGAGACTTGCAGATCAGCTATTATTCGAAGGATATTGTTCATTTGATTGGATCTTTGTTCATTCTCCATAATGCTGCCTGAAGCGGGATACGCAGAATCGATGTAGATTAAATCCAGGAGATAAATCCCTGAAACAAACAAATCCATCAAATTGATCTGGGGTTTCAAACAGAAATTGTTGTAGAATTCTTAACAAATATCACAGCCAGCAACTATTCACCCCCCACTGTGGCCTGGGCCCATTAAGCAAAGGAAGGTTTAGGATCTGCATGCTGAAAAATTTCCTAACTAGCACTTGACTTCTTAAAAAAGGACAGAAAAGATTTTGCTCGTGGCACTTCTGTAGGCTAGAGTCTGCTGCGAGCAATCTGCAGGACCATAGCAAGGAGACTAAAAAAGAAAGAATGACAGCTGCCACAGAACTGGGGATGTGAGCTGGGACAGTTCTTGTGGAGCTGACAGCAAACACAACAGGCTCTGGCCACAGCAAGCAGTGCTCAGTCCTGCACAGTCTTCTTGTGCCTTCTCATCTGCCACTCTACGGCACTCAGATATCGCAGCATGTTCTGGCTGAGGCTCCAGGCTGCATTTGCTGGATGACAAGAGGGGATGACATTTTGGTTTTGATTATGTGATGATTTTAAAAAGCATGAAGAAAAGGTTTTTATTTATGCCTTTCTTAATTGAAAAAATGGCACAGCTATTTGCTCAGGCCCAGATGCCTCAGTAACTACAGAAAGATAGTGATTACTGCAGCTGCCAAAAATGCTGATCCTTCTTCTTTGTATTGCACTTTTCCAAAGCCCTGGTTGACTAGACAAAATGTCATTTTTGGTTGGTAAAGAAACATTATTCCACACAAAAGCTGTGTGTTGCAAGATGTCAGCTATCTTCATCAAAAATTACACCCATATCCAATGCCTGGTAGGCAAGTATTCTGCTGAGTTGTTTTCTGCTGTATGGTACTTTTACCTTTACAAATTATATATGAAAGAAAAAGGCAGGCTTAAGGCTGGACTTAATTCATGACACAGTATAGCATTTCCTGCATTGTAGCCAACTGCTTTTCCTCAACACATGCCATTCAGTTTCACATAGGCCTTATAATTTGCGGTGGGTTTCTTCTGCAGCCCTGGAAGCGTTAGAAAGCAATCACAAATGAAGAGGAAACTATGAACTGGGAAGAAGCTAAAACACACAACCACCAAGTGTGAGAAAACTGAATCATCACTGAGATTGTCTAGGAAGTTTTAACTCTGGAAAACCAAAAGATAATTCTGCAACACAGTCTTGCAAAACTCATGAAAGCTACTATGGAAGTGTAACCCAAGGCTCACTTATTTGCTTCACAAGCTATTCAAAAACATTTAAATGAATATGAAGAAGAGTAACACTTTGGCCTTTTGTGAGGACACTGTAAGCAGTTTTAGTATTTCAATGGTATGAATGCAGAGAAGGAATACAGAGACTATGAGTGTGTGAGGGAATTTCTTTTAGGACTTCCACCTATGCCCTCTGCTGATCAGGATTTGGGTGTAGAACGAACATAGGAAGGAACAAAGTCCTACTGCACAGCAGGGACGTGGAAGAACTAATCTGCTGAGGCAGAGTTACAACAATACACTTCACCATCTCCAGTGTGCCCTTGGCCACAGAGACACTCTGTGTCTAAGACCTCCTGGAATAAGTGAGGGCAATCACTGTATAAAGAGACTTGCTGCTCTTTTGCCTCTTCATGGAGCCATGCGACAGTCAGATATACCCAAACCAGACAATGCAAGAAAGAAAGTGCAGCTTCATCCATTCTTAACATAACTTTTACTTTTCTTATTTTAAAAAAAAAAAAAAATTTAAAAAAATTCCCACAACTGCACACTTAATCTGCAGGAAATAAGAAGTGTTTCCATTTGCAATCATGTAACTGTGAGCACAGGTTTAGAAGCAATTTATACAGAGGTTACATAAACAAAGCCATTGGCAGTAGTGATAAATAGCAAAGTGGATGCAACTCAATCTGAATGTAACAACATAGTCTTTATGTTTGGAAATTATTTCTAAATGCACATCAAGCTGCACCTTTTTGACGGTGTTCCTTTCCCTCCCCCCCCNCCCTCCCCCCCCTTGTTAAGGTAAGAATAATAATTAGGGTTTTATGGTTTTTTTCCCCTAGCATTACCAGCCTTCATCTGGGCAGTGGAGCTTTGAACTCTTCCATATATATGAGGTGACAATAGGAATAGATGAGAATCAGTTTATTTCGCTCGGAGGAATCACAAAATTACTCCCTTCAGCAAAAGACTTTAATTTCTGCTTCTCAAAGAAAAGGCTCAGGGTTGCCACATGCCAAAGAAAACACACAGCACTAGCTTTTCAAACCTTGGCTTACATTTGTGCTACTGTGCAATGAAAAAAACTCCTTAAGATGTGAAGCCATCAGGATATTTTCCAGAGGGTGAGCTCATGGGCAGCTGCTTCCACAGGCAAAACATTTTCCAGTGATACTGACTTTTCTCCATTGTTGCTAGAACTAATTTTGCAGCTGGGTATTGTATGCAGACAACACACTATTCATTAGTCTATGGTATCATGGAAATAATAACACAGACTAAGGAAAAGCATGGCCAAATAATCCAGACCTAAATTTATCAATGGAAATCACCCTGTGTGAAGGGGACTGATTATTTTTAAACTGGCAAGAATTAAAAAAAAAAAAAAGAACTCTAATATCCAGATGAGAAATTTTAATTTCAAAGCTCAAACAAAGCAGTAACATTACTGACAGTTTAAAGACAGAGAAACTGGAGCACAATAAAAAAGTGACCTTGAAATGCAGCAGTCAATGCTACCCAGATCATGTATGTTGCGTGCTCCATCCACCAGACAACAACTTCCAAAGCTAAATTTTATTGAAAGAGCATTTATGGAAAACTGCAGTGTTCAGCAGGATGCAAACCTAAGTCTGTATATTTGTGCCTTGATTCACAGTCAATCTGCTCTTATTGCTTTATTCAACACTGAAGGTTTCTGAGAAAATAGCACCAAGGCAGATAATAAAACAACACTTTGGCAGTTGATGGGTACTAACAACATGCTCTTAAGAAAAACAATCCCAAGCTTTCTGAAACCACCCAGTTCTGATGAACCTTGCCTCAAGCACAGAAGGAACAGCTATGGTGTGTGACTTCTCCCTCATTAAGAAAGACTGACATAACATGCTAGGAAAGACAAAGTACTTTCAGATCAGTAAAAAGCTGGGATGGTATTACTTAAAACTGCGCAAGCAGTAGAAAATGCAAATCCGTTTTAAAGGCAACTGGCTGGGAAGTCAGAAAATCTGAGTCCAAATTTTCTGTTCTGCCACAGATTTCTTTGACCTGGGCAAGTTATCACTATCCTCTCTTTTCCATGAGCTCAGTGAGAGACAGAACATTTCCCTGTTCGAAGGTCTCACGCAAACGGACACTATGACTGGGAAGATTTAACCAAAGTTGGGTTTAAATTCCTAATATAAAACATGTAATGATGTGCAGCCTGCAGAAGCAGCAGCACCATTTGTTCAGAACAGTTCAGAATTACAACTCTCTTTTGGGAGTTTACAACAATCTGCAAGCACTGGATTGCAAAACTGATTGTAAAAATACCATGCAGATAAAGGCTGAAAACTTGCACCATTCTCAATTGTGTCTTTTTTTCTTCCCTTTTTCTGTTGCTTTATAAAATGATCCTGTGAACTTATAGAACAAACAAACCCCAAATGAAGTGGTTAAAGCACCCCACTACTGTATACTTGACATATACTTTAGTGAACAGTGTTCTGCTAAGGGTCTGTGTGATTCTGCAAATGTAAGGAAGTTATGAAACAGCTGCTTGTAGGGCTAGCTTTGTTAGTCAGACATTCACTACTTTGCAACAAGGAGCAATTAGCTGATGGGGAAGAATTTCACACTAGCCTGGTGACTCCTGTTTGTTATTCTTACTTAGCATTTTGATCAAACACTTTAACAATCTTCCGTACTTGTTCGGCAAATTGTACTGTTGCTGTGACAACCACAAATATGTTATAAGAGAAAACAACAACAACAAAAAAAGTTCAATGTTTTCATGGACAAATCCAGGCTCCTACTTATCACCACGTACACTTGTTCACAATCCAGCAGCCCCTGAACACGCAGATGCTGCAGTGGGACAGCATGGATGTCTGGGTACAGAGCACTCTTTTAGTGCAGCAAGCAGTGTCTACAAGACACGCAGTAACTGGCACACATAACAGAAGGGAACCCATGGAAAGTAATTATTTTTTTTTTCTCTCTAAAACTTGAATAATGACACTAGTTTGATAGCAAAACCAGGAGAGACAGAAGTGTTTCCAGTATGTAGTCAGTTATATTTCTGAAAGCCTTTTCCCACACACAGTAGTGTGGTTGTATCATACTAAATAAAGCAGAGGACAGGGAGAAAGCAACTTATCAATTAAGTACGTGGTAGAAGGCCCAAATTACTCCAGTCAGCAGTCTGTAAAACCAAAGACACCATTCTTAGGGGATGAGCTCATAAGTCAGAAAAGCCAACAGTTTTGTGGTATCACTGGTTTCAAGGCGACTGGATATTTTCCATGGACTAAGGGGCTGGAAAATTTTTCTACAAAACCAAATGTATATACTGGTTAACCTTGGTAGAACTTGGAGTACTCGAAAAGCAACTGAAGACAAATCCTCGCCAAGGTAAGAACATGTGATTTGTAATACACCCTGCCAGCACGGCGGCCAAGTGAATGGGATCAGTCACAAGGGAAGTCAAGGTAGGATTACAACCAGATTTATCACTTGACTCCGATGCCAGCTAGGCAGAACATGGCATAAGTGTTACACACACACACACACACACAGATGCAAAACTATAACAAGGTGGCATCAAAAAGAAGAAAAACCTCTCAATTAAAACCACCTGTGTCTGGTGAATAAGCAAGAACGTGTTAAGAACTATTTCAATTAGAGCTAAGGTCAGTGGCATACCTGAAGCAGTGCTACATCTTACATGGAACAAAAAAAAACCACCCCACACTATGCACAGCATGCAAACCTGCAGTGTTTTTTGACCTGAAATAGTAATGTACCAACCAAAACACCACACTCCACTTTTTAATGTAATAGGAAGGTGAGAAATGCTATTTCTAAAATGTAAACTTAGGTAAAACAAAAGTATGTTGTGGGGAATCATTTCAGCATAAATCAACAAAAGTAGCTGCCCAGCACAAGAACATATTTGTCCTTAACACTGTGAAATTAATTCTACTTTCGATGTGAGCATCAAAAAGGAAGCAGAAGTAATTTTTAAAAAATGTATAAGGTTGTTTACTATTTTATGTGTGATTTCTTAATCATATTAACTTCTTCTTATATCAATAATATTGCATATGATTACTACACAATCATCAATTTCTCTCCTTTCTGGTCTTGGAAGCAGAAAATGGTAGTGGAAGGCCACGTTGCCACTCTGGGCTTGTCTATACCTGGAAAGCACAGACAAACTATTTTGCAATATTTACTCTGGAAGGGATAGCCTATTACAGGCCCAGCATTCCTCAAGAATGATCACATCCAAGTTGAGACACTCACTGGAATAACTTCTTCAGTAAGTTTTCAGTGCAGACAGTATTCACCTGAATGAAACTTTGGGATCATTCAGGCATATGTACTTCATGGGTTGAGAAACTGTCTGAATTTAATACTATAACTCTAATATACCACTCCATTAATCAAACACAGCCCTCTGAGTAATTCAGCAACTGGAGCAAACAGTCTGAAAATTATTTTATTTCCTGGCAAACAAGAAGATTTAATTGCAAAGAACAAGCGGTATTATATACAATTATTTAAAAAAAATAAAGGCAAAAATAGTTGGAGTCTGTTACCTCAGTCAGGACATAGCAACACTGCAGGCTTGGGGCAGTGTGGCTGGAGAACTGCCTGGCACAAGGGGATCTGGGGGTTGTAACAGACAGGCAGCTGAATACAAGCCAGCAGTGTGCCCAGGCGGCCAAGAAGGCCAACGGCATCCTGGCTTGGATTAAAAATGTTGTGGCCAGCAGGAGCAGGGAGGGGATTGTCTGGAGGTGAAGCCACACCTCCAGTGTTGTATTCAGTTTTGGGCACTGCAATACAAGAGAGATGTGGAGGTGCTGGATTGGGTCCAGAGGAGGGCAACAAAGCTGGGGAAGTGTCTGGAGAATAAATGTTATGAGGAGCGACCGAGGGAGCTGGGGATGGTTAATGTGAGGAAGAGGAGCCTGAGGGGAGACCTCATTGCTGTCTACAGCTACCTGAAGGGATATTGTGGAGAGGTTGGTGCTGGTTGCTTCTCACAGGTAACTGGAGACAGAACAAGGGGGAATGGCCTCAGGCTGAGACTGGGGAGGTTTAGATTGGACATGAAGAAAAAGTTTTTCATAGAGAGAGTGGTCAGGGACTGGAATGAGCTGCCCAGAGAGGTGGTAGAGTCACCCACCCTGGATGTGTTTAAAGGTGGTTTGGATGTGGTCCTTAGGGATATGGTTTAAGGTGAATCTTGTAGAGTAGGGTTTTAGGTAGGACTTGGTGATCCTGAGGGGTTTTGCCAACATGGATGTTTCTGTGATTCTGTGTAAAATCAGTTTGTATTTTAGAAAAAGAAAATTCTGCCATAAAAACATTAAAAGATTTGTTCCAACTTACACTTACAGTAGTGGCAAATACATTTTTTTTTTTCAAAGGGGTAACAATAGTGATGAAAGCTGCACTATTCTGCACTATTACATTATGTGCACGAACACAAAAGCAGTTCCACTCACAAGAAATGGCTTCAAATGGGGACACAATCAGCAACTGTGTTATTTCTAAACAAGACTCTTGAAAGTCAGGAGCATCTGTAAAATCAAGTATTCATTCAACAAAAATGCAAACAAAATTCCAGCACTGATACGTCTTTTAATTCCAACCTCTGCCAAGAGCATCTCTCTTACCTCACAAAAGAAATAATGGTTCCACAAGAGAGTTCAGCTCACACATCCTTCTCAGAAGCTGCAACACCTATTTAAGCCTTTCAGCTGCTAGCTTAAATACATCAACTGTTTACAGACATCCCTGATCTGACCTACAAGGAGAAAAGTAACTCTTCAGCCATTGATGACTTTTAAGAAAGCAATGTATCATCTATATTTTTAAGGCAGAGAAGATGCCTGTTGCAGAAAAGCTGCTTTGCAGCTTACAAAATACAATGTCACCAGGTGCACAGAAGTGGCAATCAAACAGAACATGGTTCACTTTCAGAAAGGTTTGTATTTATAATCTACTTGGCAGTGGTGAGGCCACATGTGGACCACCTCATTAGAGTGCTGCTGCACCTCTGTACAGGACAGATGTTAAACTAGAGAGAGGTCAGCACAGGATCACAAAAATGGTTTGCAGGAGGAGCTCCTGACAGATGAGGACAGGCCTGAAGAACTGTGCTTGTGCAGCCAGGAGAACAGATGGGGCCAGAGGTGAAGAACAGGACTGTGGTTATTTCTCCAACAAAAGGAGTGTGTGTGGGAGTTGCAGAGAGCAGTTATTTTTCTCAGAGATGCAATGTGAAACTGAGATTTGCTGCAGAAATGGAAATTCCAATTAGAAAAAGGAAAAGGGAAGAAAAAAAAAATCAAACAAAACCCAACTACCCACAAAATACTACTTTAAGAAGGGTCAAGCACTAAACCATTGCCCAGAAAGGCTGAGAATCTCCTCCTCTGGAGGTTTAAAAACTCAATTGGACAAGTTCTTGAGTATCCTAAGCCAGTTCTGAAGTGAACCCTGCAGTGAGTAGGAGGCTGAACCAAATGACCTCCACAGGCCTCCTTTTCTAAGGGATTTTTTCTATCCCATGTAAGTTGCTGATGTGGATCACAAACTGGGCTCTGTACTATACACTGACAGAAACCTAGAGAGAGAATATCAGCTGTGACAGATATTTGAGCACGTTGTGCCCTTACTAAACACTCCACTTTTTAATGTAATAGGAAGGTGAAAAATGCTATTTCTAAAATGTATACTTAGGTAAAACAAAAGTATGCTGTGGGGAATCATTTCAGCATAAATCAACAAAAGTAGCTGCCCAGCACAAGAACATATTTGTCCTTAACACTGTGAAATTAATTCTACTTTCGATGTGAGCATCAAAAAGGAAGCAGAAGTAATTAAAAAAAATCTCACAGGAAAAGCACTAAGAAGGATCTAACTAGGAAATTAAATACTAGTTTAACCCTTTCACTCACATCTAGGTGAGCCAAAATCCAACCCCATCCTGAACTTCCCTCTCATGTTTTGAAGATTAGGAAATGTCCACTTTGTAATAAAGTGATTGTGTTACAGAAAAGTTGTATTCAGTATCAGTAACAACCAACACTTAACTGAGGCTTACACAAGACACATGCCTGAAGTCAATAATCACACATTTCACCAAGACAGCTTCCTTCAGTTGCTCACTTGGGTGGTCCATCAAATTGTTTCTGGTCTTACTATGGTCCTAGGTTAGAACTGTCCTATTAAAGGCAGCTATAAGAAGATCAGGAAATACTTTTCTAGCCACCTGACTTAAGCCTGCAGCCCATATGTGTTTCATCCAGTCCTTAGAAGAGTTGTTTTCTTGTCTCTTACTAAAAATAATTACACAGGTAATAACTAAATCAGTCTTTACAAAACTCTGTTAACTAGAGATTCAGTTAAAACACAAAAATCCACTCCAAGCCATGAAACAGCTTGCTTCCTTTCTACTAAGCATTTTTCCCCTCTGGTCCTAACCACCTACATACATTTGTACATTCTGAAATGAAAGGGTTTTTTTATTTTGAGATGTTCAAAATTATCTTGTAGTAGACACTATAGTGCAATGTTAGGCTAAGTTAGAGAGATGAAGATAAACAAATAGAAGGGAAAATAAATGTAAGGCTGGTTCACTGGATGTATAAAGCAGAAAGGAAAAACAAAACAAAAAATTCCCCCCCCCCCCCCCNGTGAGGATTCATCTTGAATGAGTTTAGAAAGACTTAGTCCTTTCCCTGGTCCAAGTGAGTGACAATGGCCTGTTCCTTATTATAGCTCTATCCACAAATGTGATTGTATAATGCTTACGTTTTTCTGTCTCAGATCTATTTTGTGTTCTGAGTCACAAGAACAAAACCGAGGCATAAGCACATATGTCTCAAACTCTTCCTTCTGGCTCTTCAATTCTTTTACATATTAACAACTAATAAGTAAGACAAGAGTAAGCTTGAAACAAATTATTTTTCATCAGTTAATAAATTAGCAAAAAGCATGGGTTTGGTCTTCCCCAGACTGTTTGGGAATGGAGTTTAATTCACTGAGTAGTTCTGAAGTTTTGTCTTACCCTCAGCTAATTGAGAGAGTAATTGTAATTTGCTTCTTTAATCAAAAGCTCAACACCAAAGCATTTACCTCAGGCAGAGCACTCTGCTACTTTACACCATTAAACTGCACTTCAGTATTTAACCTCCTTCTACACAGTTTTGTTTTGGTTTTCTCCTAAAAATAAAGGAAAAGAAAAGCTTTTCTGTGAAAGAAGAGACATCACCTACAAAGTGGCAATGCTTTTCACTGCAGTGGTATCATGAGTGTTACAGATACAGATTGGCTTTTTCAAACCTCGAGAACCTTCTCAAGGTTTCTCAGGTCTGCAATGGTAGCATTTATTTGCATGGATTCCTGTTCTTCTAAGAGACTTAAAAACTAAACTAATGAGTAACATCAGTCCTGTTAGGAATTCAAAGACTCAATATGACAAGTGTTTTCTACTAATGTTTGGCAGAGACAGCTGGAAACATGAGTGCTTCTACAGTGACATTTCAGCGTGGTTAAAAATTCACAAGTTTTAAAGGAAATGAAAGTAATACAATTGCAGTGAAGTGACCTTTTAGTTTGACAGCTGATTTAGAGAGCTTCAGAGAAAACAAAATATCCTTAAAGGACATTCTTTCTTAGCTTTTGATATATCAAATCCTCAACTGAGCAGCCTGCCATCACATTGCACCTCCATCCAAACAAAGACTGTAGCTGATCTATGTAGAGTTTTGTTCTTCACTCAAGTATGCTGGCAACCTCTAGAGAAAATCTTTTAAAGCAGAGCTATTAATCCAAAAGGCCACTGAAGAGGGTCTGTAAGCATTTGAGACTTCTCAAAAAGTCACCATCACCTGAAGTACCAAAGAAACCTGTTTAGCTCAGCTAACTCCCTTTCACCCATTCCTTTCATCTGTGTTTAATGAAAGTATCATTATTGCTTTGTACCTGACCATCCCACCACTAAAGAAGGAAGCAATCCTGTGGTGTTTCCTGAATATCCTCATCCCAGTGGAGCACTGGAATTAATTATTCCACCTCTGTCAGTGTAGCAATGAAGCCTAGCATAGAAAATCAGGCAAATGTGTGCTCCATAAATGAAGCAGCTTTCAAAAAGCAAAAGTAATTCATCTGGAATTACATTCAGGACTTTATACCCCAAATCACCTCTGATCAGTGCAAATCATTCTTTTACCCACTGAAGCAAGTCTAGAAAATTCTGAAGCTGTCTGGAGCTTCCTAGTAAAGCTTTTTCTCTGTACAGAGTAGATTTTGCTCAAGACAATAGCCAATTTTTAATTTTTTTTCTCCCCCCAGACTCAACCATTTTGCAATGCTTTTCCCACAAATCAGAAAAACTATGCTGCAGAAAATATTGTAATGGGGACTCACATAAAAAAAAATTTTAAACCATGCTTCCCAGCGTCCAAAAGCACAGAATGCTTCAAAAATAATATAGGAAAAAAGGCAAAGGTACAATAGTTGTTTTCCAGATGTAGTTTCCTGTCAGCAGTGAATTGTGGTTTAGGGACTTCCTGAGTCAGATCTTGTATAAACACTTTTGTGTTTAAGTCTGGGTGGTATTTTTCCTTTATAACTTTCTTCTCTGAATCTGCCTACTTGCTCTTTTTCCTGCTTTTTCTTCCACACACACCTTTAGAAACAACATGTTGGTTTTAAAAGACCTTGTGGCAAATGAATTCAGAGACTGAACCTCATAGTATCTGGAAAACTCATCAGTTTGATTCCTCAAAGTCTGACTTTTTAAGATCAGCTCATTCTTATCTATTTTTGTTTTCCTTGAGCTTCTGATCATTGACTCAAAGTTAACTTCTATGACCAGCTGTTTTACAGTATTTTCACCAGATCTGAAAGCCAAGTCTAACATCAGACCACTCCCTGCTGATTGAATTACACCAGTGAAGACAATTTTCAGCTTTCTCGGCCAGAAATAACTGGCTATTAGCATTCTGCTATTAGTAGGGTCTGTTGTTCTCCAATCATAGATCTAAACATAAGTTGATCTCTGAGATTCTCAGTATGAAAATCAAATGGAACAACTATGAAATGCTTTGAAAAGCTTGTCATGCAGCCTAAGCCTTCAGCAAAACCAATGAACTCCACAGCCCTGTGAAACCAAGGAAATGCATTCCCATTTGGTCCAAGCAGATTGTCCGCACCAAGGCTAACCACATTTTTCTCTTCGATCCTTCCCAATGGGCAAACACACTTACTGTTATCCAAACAATCCAGACAGAATCATAGAATGGTAAGGTTGGAAGGGACCTCAAGGATCATCTAGTCCCAACCCCCTGCCATAGGCAGGGACACCTCCCACTAGTACAGGTCACTCAAGGCCTCCTCCAGCCTGGCCTTGAACACCTCCAGGGAGGGAGCAGCCACAACCTCCCTGGGCAATCTGTGCCAGTGTCTCACCACCCTCACTGCAAACAACTTCCTCCTAACATCCAGTCTAAATCTCCCCTCTGCCAGTTTAAACCCACTGCCCCTTGTCCTGTCATTGCAAGACCTTGTAAATAATCCCTCCCCAGCCTTCCTGTAGGCCCCCTTCAGATATTGGAAGGCTAAATCCTACAAACACTTGGCAGATCCAAATAAAATCTCCCTATCACCTATTGAGTTGACACAACTTTATTTTTCGCAATAGACAAAACTGCAACAGACAGAAGAAATCAGGCGACTTTGTCAAACACAATTTGGAAGGACCCATATACAAAACTTTCCAGGGACAAGTTATTTAAACAGTTTAAAAAAGACAAAAAAGCACTCAGCACTTAATCTGAAGATTGCTCTGTGTAGCAATATGTTGTTCCTTATTCAGAAAAGAGGATGATCAAAGAAATTTGGTTTGGCTACTTCTGATCTTTCAAATATTTTTGTTTATAACATGATTATCTGTAACAGAACATTAATAAATAGGAAACATACCACAAGAGAAGTCTATTTAGTCTCCTTCACTGGGTAAAAGTTTAGGCATTTAACTGCACTTCATTAAGTGGCTCTAAAATTAATGGAGCTTAAATACATGTTAAAGAGCTTAAAAACTGTTATGGATTGTTTATAAATATGTTTCTAAATAAAGAATTCTATCCTTGGGGAATCTTCTGCTTTCAATAACTATGGTGCTCTGGGGCACAGCAGTGATTTAGAAACCTGTACTTTGCTATAAAAGAATCTGAAAATGTTCCCTTTTGAATGAAAAGTGCATTCTCAAGTAGTAATCTAGGTAGGGAGTCACCTTCCTACCTCTGTAAGTAGTCAAAACCTTGGGGAAAATGATGGCACAGCAACCAGGCACCTCAGTACCTTGGCAAACACTCATGGCAACCAGCTGCTCTTCACTCCTCCTGATCCCCACTTCCCTCCCTATAGAAACTCCATCTATCTGTAGGCTGAAAAGACACCTTGGAAATGAAGAAGTGTGAGTCTTGTGCAAGTTGGGGAAAAAAAAGTAATGGGCTCTTGCTAAATCTGTAAAAAATGAATCAAATTATCACATTCTGCTTCAATTACATCAACTTTTTCAGTACAAAAGTAGTGCTTTGGAAAAACTTTGCACTGCTTTCATCCCAGTATCCAGACTATGCTACTTAATAGCACTGAACTAAATACTTCAGTCCCTGGTTTTGTGTTCTCTCTCTTTAGCTACAGGGGAAAGTTTTTTGAGGTAAATCAGAAAACAATGATAATGTAACAGCAGTTAAGCAGCAAGAGATGCTGATATTCCCTGCAAGGATACCAGGCCATATGGTAAAACTATAAGAAACTTTAAAAGCCCAAGGGGTACTGAATTATTAGTGTCACCTACTAAGAAATGTATTTTCCTGACAGAGCAGACATTCACTTTCAGAATAGAAACAATTTATTATTATAAAAGCCACTACCTGTCCATGTTTGAAGTTGAACAGATAGTTTGCTTCAATCCACTATAGTTAAACCTCTTTGTCCTTTGATTAACCCAAGTGTCCTCAGAGTGATTTCCTCCATTTCTTCAAAACCCAAAGGTCTTTAGAATTGCTTGGAAAACCTTGAACAAACATATGATCTGCCAGTGGAACATCTCCCTTATGACAAAAGGCTGAGGGAGCTTGGTCTATAGCCTGGAGAAGAGGGGCCTGAGGAATGACCTCATTAATGTTTATAAAGATGTAAAAGATGAGTATTAGGAGGACAGAGCCAGGCTCTTCACACTGATGTCCAATGGTAGGTTAAGGGGCAATGAGTTCAAACTGCAGCACAGTAAGTTCCATGTGAACATCAGGAAAACCTTTTTCACTGTGAGTGTGACAAAGCACTGGAACAGCCAAGGCAGTCCATAGAGGTTCTGGAGTCTTCTCTGAAGACATTTAAAATCCACCTGGATGCGTTCCTGTGTGACCTACTCTGTGTGATCCTGCTCTGGTAGGGGGGTTGGACTGTATGATCTTTAGAGATCCCTTCCAATCCCTAACATACTGTGATTTCAATATCATGTAGCTGTCTAAAGATGGCTCTGATATGCAGTAACACTTAAACTATTGATAGAAAGTAGCTTAAAGAAATTACTCTGGTTTTATTGAAGTTTTTTTGGACAATCTCTTTGCAAGATTCCCAGCAAGTTATAAATACATCTTAAATGCAAAGATTATATGGATTGAAAAAAAAGAATTTGTAAACCCAGAGGAGATAGCTAATAGTCAAATGGATTCTACACACAAAGTTCTGTAACAGCAAATTTTAGAAAGGTCTTAGGGAAATCGAATCCACAGCAAACAAATTAAAAACACACTGACATGAGTACCAAGCAGACACTAAAAAATGCACTGGTATTCAGCCAAATGATGGATTCTCAATCTGCGTTAGATTACTTTAAGAGTTTGAATTTGGGCTTTCTTTTTTTTTTTTTTTTTTTTTTTTTTTTTTTTTTTTTTTCTTTTGT
>VWZE01003136.1:612933-645382 GCA_013396675.1 Eubucco bourcierii
AATTATGCACATAGATCATGCAGAAAGTAAGACTAAAGTTACTTCACTGCTTTACTGCTGTAAAACAGATCTTGTATTTCCCATTAATTTGTATTAATGACTTCAAATGAATTAAAAGCTAAGTGGTTCCTTATGTAAGAGCTTGAAACACCACATCTCATTTCCCTCAAGTATGCGGTGTGAAAACATCAATGCAAAGCAGAATTAGGTGAATGTCTAATTCTTAAGAGCAATTACATGGATCTGCTGGGAGTTGGAGCCAGAGACCAAGACAATGATGAGAGGGCTGGAATCCCTCCGATTTGAGGCCAGGCTGAGAGAGTTTGGGTTGTTCAGCCTGGAGAAGAAGAGGCTCCAGGGAGACCTTCCTCTGGGCTTTCTGTACTTAAAAGGGGCCATTGAAAAAGATAGGGACAGACTTTTTAGGAGGGTCTGTTGTGACAAGATGAGAGGTGATGGTTTTAAAGTACAAGAGGGAGATTTAGACCAGGTAGAAGTAAAATAGTTTTACTGTCAGGATGGTGAGACATTGGCGCAGATTGGGCAGAGCAGTAGTAGATGCCCAAACCCTGGAACCATTCCAGGTCAGGTTAGATGAGGCTCTGTGTAACCTAAGTATTTCCAGAAATCACTGAACAGGGTTCTGACTAAAGGTACTTAAATTAAACTGCTGCAAAGTACAAAGAAATAGCTTCACATAAATAAACCATAAAAATCCCTTAAGTATTTTTCTCCTGAGGCAGACAACTATGATGTCTTACAGAGAGCTGTACTGAGGCCAATTCATCTTCAGTATTTTCCCTTCTATTTCTTAGGCCAGATGACAAATCTCCAACTACACACAGTCACAATTTTGGAAAATTAGTATATTAACTGATATATATACTGCTATATATTTGTTTTTATGAGAACAAGATCAGAGATCTGTGGCTATTTTAGGAGTTTCTTCAGTAATGGCTTTGGGCTGACACACTCCCTTTTGGTTTTATTAAGTTCCACTATGTCTATAGAAATTGTGATAAAACAGGAACAATTTAAATTATTAGCATTCATTACATTTGTCTTCTTCCAATTCCACACAAGTGTGTCATAGAATACTAACATCAAAACTGCCAAGTGTCTGGAGAGACAGCCACAAGAGAAATGGTGAAGGGGTTTAGGAGCAGCACTGGAACTGTCTCTGAATACCAGTAAGGAAGTAAGAATAACACAGTCAACATCTTGGAGTGCTTCTTGGTACAGTGACTCTTTGATTAACTGGTTGAGAAGACAAAAAAAAAAAAAAAAAAAAAAAATAAAAAATCCCACCCTCCAGACACTGAGTCTGTTTCTATAAACCTAATTTATTGCTAACTCCTTCACTGAGCACGAGAAACTCTACCATTAACAGTACTAGACAGTGAAGAAGAGTAGCAGAACTGAAATAATGTAAGAGACTCCCTTGATAGTAACAGATGAGGATTCTTGTTGTCTTTATTTCTGCTTATGCAGCAAAGCAACTAAAGGGGGGGGTCTATCTAAATTTCTAACTCCTAAAAACAGAATCTAATATCTTCCCACTGGAGAAAATGTCTTTTAAAAAAAATCATAAATGTGAGGTACTTTCAAAAGGCATAAGGTCTTTATGGACTCTATTAAACCCAAGGGGAGAAGAAGAAAAAAAGATCTCCTGGAAACAGAATAATTTTTTGCAAACGAAAAGTATTTTAAAGTCCTCTCATGCATCTGAAATTTCACTCACTATGTAAGTGAGCAATCCATGTTACAAATCTTTATTTCTCTTTGTGTGTTATCATTCAAGTGAGAACAGTAACGCCAGAGTCCTTAAGCTGCCAGTTCCATTGTTAATATCTCTGCCATTGATTTTTTAGGAGATCTAAAAACCTGAATTTCTTAAAGACAAAGTCAAGTTTACAGTTTGTGTTTTTTTTTTCCCTGAAGGAAATTATTAGTATTAATATTCCTCTCTGGAGTCATTCATAGTTAGCTTCTTTGCAGATACAAATAGTAAGTGCAGCTGCCTTAAAAAAAAATAAAACAAACCAGAAACAATCTACCTTTCTCAGTACTTCATTGTGAAATGTTCCAGAAATGAAGTTAAAACAAATTAATGTTTGAAAACACTTAGTGGACACTGCAGTTTCAGTAAGAGAGAGACCAAACACTGCTCAGAAGCAAATCTACTGTCAAAAACTATCAATTCAAACCCCACCCTGCATGAAAGATATGCTCAGCTGCATTTCTGTTTTGACACAGGTCCCTGGAGAGACTGTCTACAAGCATTAGAAGATGGCCACGATACCAGTTCCATCTATCTTGTAAAACCAGAAAACACAAACCAGCTCATGCAGGTCTGGTGTGATCAACGGCACGACCCTGGTGGCTGGACAGTCATTCAGAGACGCCTGGATGGGTCTGTCAACTTTTTCAGGAACTGGGAGACATACAAGGTCAGGACAAGTGAGCAGTTTAACATTTTCTATCCTCTGTGAGTTATTGCTGAAGTTCATTTAAAAGGTTAGAGCCTGGCTAACAGCTTGAGAATGAACTTGTGTGTTCACCCTTCTAGAACAGGAAGTCTCTATCAAATAAGTTACTCTGGTTTTCTGCTTAACACGCTCAGATTTACCATTAAGAGAGACACACAGTATTAACATGCAGCTCTTGCTTCCTTTACAGCAAGGATTTGGTAATATAGATGGAGAGTATTGGCTTGGATTAGAAAATATTTATTTGTTAACAAATCAAGGCAACTACAAACTGCTCATAACAATGGAAGACTGGTCAGGTCGAAAAGTGTTTGCTGAGTATGCCAGCTTCAGACTGGAACCAGAAAGTGAATACTACAAGTTGAGACTGGGACGCTACAACGGCAACGCAGGAGATTCGTTCACTTGGCACAATGGGAAACAGTTCACCACGCTGGACCGGGACCATGATGTCTACACAGGTACAAGACCCCTTGCTTTTTCAGCCATTCCCCTTCCCCTGTCCAGCTGCCCCTCCCCTCTTTTTTTCTGTAACTTTTTTCAATAAGGTAAAGTCTTTATCACCATACACACACGCAGATTACATTTTTAGAGATTTATGATTTGGTAACATAGGAAAGCCCCATCCCTGGAAACATTTGAGATCAGACTCCATGTGGCCCTGAGCAGCTTGATTTAGTTGGAGGTGTTCTTGCTCACGGCAGGGGACTTGGACAAAATGACCTCTGAAGGTCCCTTCCAACTCAATGCAATCTGTGAAGCACAAATTGAAGTGTGAACACTTTTGTGTTCCAACAATGAAACAAAAATTGTCATTTAATTATTTATTGTTTACACTAAACAAGTAAAATATGCTGGGGATTGTTATTTGAGATAGTAATGCAAATAGGTTTTCCAGCAAGGGAGAGTAACAGTAACTTGTCCATCTGTACAACTACAGAGCTGGTTCCTGAAGAAGCTCACATCCACTTCTAGCATATGGTACCTGTATGTTAAACATACATGTTAAAAAAACATTTGTAAAAATGGGTTTGTGCTCAGCTTGCTTGCTGCAAGATAATTCATTTACTCCTAAGACTGAAACAGAGCTTTCTTTTGCAGGTAACTGTGCTCATTACCAGAAGGGAGGATGGTGGTACAATGCCTGTGCTCACTCAAATCTCAATGGAGTTTGGTATCGTGGAGGTCACTACCGCAGTCGCTATCAGGATGGTGTTTACTGGGCTGAATTCCGGGGGGGATCATATTCACTAAAGAAAGTTGTTATGATGATAAGACCTAATCCCAACACATTCCACTGAAATATCTCCTCTCTTGGGTTTCCTTTCTTGTTCTAAAAACCATGTAAAGCTAGGATGTTATTACCTGGAATTATCTTCTCAGAAATGAAGAATGTAAGATATTGTACATTTATTGCTAAGATGTGAGGGCTTGTATATTGTATAGATGAGAATCACCCCAAGGGGGGTAAAAAAAAAGCTGAAAAAAAAAAAAGGGAACTGAAGCGACAACATTCAAAACACTTCTTGGTACTAAAAGTAGTGATATTAAGCCTTTTAGAACTGGCAGTTTAGATGGATTGTAGATAAACTTTCTGAATTTTATTCCCTGTAAATTAAGTTTGGATGGTAAAAATACTGCCACAGCATTTAAATATTTTTGTATGTTATATTATGTATAAATATTCTCCAATACAGGAAATATTACAGACTGTACAGCAAGAGTTTTTTTATTATTATTAGGAATGAACTGACACAGGAAACTATATCCTTTGAGCTGTGTAGCTGGTATATGTACATTAGTGTGATTATTCTGATTTAATGGTAACTGCCATAAATAAAGTTAGTACTAAAGAACTTGATTTTGAGAGCTGACACTCAAACCGTTACTGTTGTGATAAATTCAGTCTTCCCCCTTCATACTCTGAGCATTTTAAGAATCTGCTCCTCTAAGAACTCACATCTGATTCTAGTATTTTTAGATTAAAAGCACTAATGAATTTTCTTACCCAAATGAAGTAGCTACCTGCATATGGAAATTAAACCAGATTTACAACAGATGTAACATGCTGCATAACCACCATGCTGTAGTACACAACACCTGCCACAGTATTTTGTACATTACTTCAGTCATTACCTGCTGTGTAGCCTCTGTAATCCAAAATGGCTGGATATAAATTAAAGGGATTATCCAACTTTGCAGGCAAATGATGGATACCAATATATAAGCTATTTAATATCCTTAACCAGTAGATTAAAATTATATAAGAAAGAAGTTACCTGTAGCCAAAAGAAGTTATATTTACAATATTTCACAGTTGTATCATACTACTGTCAAATTATCAAATAGATTTACTCATCTATATTTAGAGGTCAGGCACAATTTAAGAAATACAGACTGGGATTATTCTAATACTCTTCTGAGGTATGTTCCTAGAACAGATTGTAACAAACACCCATTTCAAAACAGCAACTACTATGAAAAGTACAAGTTAAAGAGTGCATACAAGAGGAGAGAGCAAAAAGCCTCTAGAAGTTCAGTAGGCCTGTAAGACATTTACTGTGTGTGTGTGCGCTTGCATACTTTTGCCCTTATTACCTCACCACTTCTTTACCACAGTATGATGTGCATTAAACTGATGTGATGTAGCATGTGTTGTATATAAGTAAAAGTAGGGTTTTTAATATATTAGATTGCCTCTATAATATTGTAATCCTTTAATAAAGCAACAAATGTTATTTTGACATGTTCAGGCTTCATCCTCTTTTAGTTCAGGTTACTGGAAGAATCATTACTTAGTTTCATACCACGTTGCTTCATGACTCAAATCAGTTCTGATATACAGCTCCTATTAACAGGTGTGAAGTGTCTAAATATTGCAACATCCAAATCAAAGCAATTTTCAGCTGAGAAAAATAGTAGATTTCCACACATCCCAAGTAGGAAGAACTTTCTGTAAACCCTATGAAAACCCCCAGATTTTCAAACGGAATTCAAGCTTTACCTTCCCCTGATTTAGCTACTGGACTCTGAAAACAACTACATTTTAGGCAACATGAAATATGTCTACTGGTTGCAGATCCTGGCAGTGCTCTAACAATCAGGATTGTAGCATTAAGGCAGTGAAATTCCTGTTGTTAGCTACAGATAACCTCTACTTTTGACAGAAGAAAACTCACACTGTAGGCTTGACGTCTTAACTGCACAACATAAACAAGTTACATTTAAAAGTTTATTAGAATGCTCATAGCAGCACTACAGGTGATGCTGGGGTACAACAATAAAGGCAGGTACCTGAGAATTCTTATCCATGCAGAACACAGAGTCCCTGTCAGTATACAAATTCATTGAGGATAATCAGAAAAAAAACCAGAATCTTGTTTCCCTTCAAACTTCCTGCTAAAGATGCTCTCCAGACTTACACACTGCTCATTACAAATGCAGATAAAGAACAAAGTATATTTAATGCATATCAAATGAGAACGCTCTACAGGGAAGGAACACAATTCTGCTTTCAGTGACCATTGAAAAAACAGCTACCAAGACCTTTATTTTTCATAAAAGTAAAAAAAAAATAAAAAATCCAGATACAATGCAGCAGAAAAGCAACCACCAACTGCTAGCACTAACAAAGCTGCTGTCCTGCAGAAAGGCTTAACGCAAAGAGGTTGCATAGCATGAGGAGTTTGTCCAGATGACAATTTTGAACATGCTTGAAATAAATGGAGGTGAACTCTGGTATGCCATGTAGACATAGCCTTTTTGGACCTATGCAAACAACCCTGAAGAGAAGATTAGCAGAAAAGAGAGCACTTTATGATTCTAGCTCTGACCAAAACCAAACCAAGCCTGAATTCAAAGTTCATTTCTTCAAAGAAGGATTAGACAGCTGAATAGGCTGATAGGACAGCTGTATACAAACAGTACACAAATGCATGAAAACTTTACACTCCTGATTATGCCAGCCTTCCACTTCATAAACACAAATAGAGTAAGTAAATCACTCCCAGCAGTTGTTCATATCCTCTACCTCTGAACCTAAAAAGCTTCTACATCAAGTTGTCCATGACAACATATTTGTTAATAATGCTGGTGCACCTATTTTCTTCTTTTAACAGTCCCTTGATAAAGAACAAAAGAAATTCTGCAAACAACAATTTGCAAAGGATCTTAACCTTTACAGAAATATGGCCCTTACTTTTGGTGGTGGTGGTAACAACAACTCCAAACAAAAAACTATCTCCAAACCATTAAAATAAGCACAGTAGCACATCATGCTTTCTTCTCAAGAATGTGCACTAATCACAGAATAAACAGCAAAAATGCAAAAGGTATCAAGAATCTAAAAAGCCTACTGCAAACTAAATGAAGCTGTTTACAGTTTTGAGTGCTTACATATCCCCCTAAAGAGGGTTTGTGTGATCCCTTGGGTACTTGAAGGGTGCAAACAAGCCAGAAGTGCTAAAAAGTCTATGCAAATAAACTTTTCCTAATGTATCTCCCTGAAATTCTGTCAATATGTCAGGACTGCTCATGCTAAGTAAGAGGTACTGATGAGAAGCCTTCTAAGAGCATTTTCTCTAAGAACTGTTATGTATCATTCCTAGAACACTTCATTTCTCTTATATGTGGCTGCAATTGTAGGTCATTAGCTGGAATTCCTCTGTGAGGAACCACAGCCATTCCCTGTACTTCAGGTAAAGGTGTATTTCACATTTGATTCTGTGACATTCAAATGGTTGAACCACAAGGTTGTTAGATCAGGAAAAAAGTTGCATTAGAATTGGAGTTTGTGGCTATATCAATACTTGAAAATGTTTAAGACATCTCTTTATGGTGTATCCTGCTGCTTATACCTTTGACTTACACTAGTGACTTGTGCTGAATATCTATGATGGAAATTCCAGACTTGGTTTATTTTTTTTTCCATATATTTCTGTCTGGAAGTCATATTTATACAACGTTCAAAACAATTACTTCAACAGGTCCTTGCTTCGCACACGTGGACTGCTACAGAGAAGGTAAGTCACAGTAATTGTCTTCTCTTGGGCTCCAGAAAATAATTATAACCAATTACCTTACCGTTTCATTATATTACTGACAGAAGACAGTTAAGTACTTCTTAGAGTAACTCCTTCTTTTAAAAATCCCACTACTACAAAGCCATTCAGTGTTTGAGTATCTTTGTTTAACAGGAATCTGTTTTTTTTGCTGTGTTCCTCAGGAATGCAGCACAGTTCAGTAATGGACAGGAACTGTGAGTTAAAAGAGCAGTGGGGGAAATAATGAGGTAGTGCATCAACAGCAGTAACACAGGGGAATACTGAGGAGGCAGGTCAAGCAGCTGAACAGACCCCTCAAGTATTTATAAGAAACTGACACAAACTCACAACTACACCGCAGAGATACTAAGTTAGGAGGTACCTTAAAAAACAGTCCAGCAAAAATGAAAGCTACAGGAACAAGGTTTTAATCCTGTTGCACTCAAAGACATCTTGGAAACCAAATGCTCTTGTGAATTCTGAAGACATCACAAGGACAATAAATACAGACACACCCATAGTCTAAGATAGGAATAATGCACAAAACTACTACATGTCACAGATACTAAACAGTATATAGCTCAAAAATATCCATCAGATCTAATTTTTCTCAATATGAAGAGAACCATACCTTCTATAGGCAATGTCTTCCACATGTACAACATGTATTTCTCCTTGTCAGTGAAAATGAGCTTCAGACAAAGAAGGTTCACACTCACCTAAATATGGAATAGTAGGAACCATTTTTAAGCTTCTGATGTACTCTCGTGTCCTTTTATAGTTATCTTCCTTGGAGAGTAAATAGTCTAACTTCTCAAAGGTGGCCTTGTCTTTGCGATTCAAAAGCTATAAAAGGAAGTAATAAAGGAGATCATAACATTTTAAAAGATGAATCTGCATGAAGACAATAAATAATAACATCTATGAAATCACCCACAGTAAAAGACAACATAGCCAAGATTAAACTCTTCATCACCCAAAGCAGCAGAGCTGTTTGAAAAATCATAGAATCAACCAGGTTGGAAGAGACCTCCAAGCTCATCCAATCCAACCTAACACTCAGTCCTATCCAATCAACCAGACCATGGCACTAAGTGTCCCATCCAGGTTTTTCTTGAAAATGTGCTACCTATTAAGAATAAAGAATAAAGCTATGAGCAAATGATCCAAGGGTGGGAACACCTCTGTTACGAGAACAGGTTGATGAAGTTGGGGTTGTTCAGCTCAAGAGAAGACTCTGGGGGCTTAGAGCTGCCTTCCAGTACCTGAAGGGATCCTACAGGAAGGTTGGAGAGGGACTTTTCATAAGGGTGGCTAGCAGTAGGACAAGGAGAAATGGTTTTAAACTGAGGGGGAGTAGATTTAGACTGGATCTTAGGAAGAAGTTCTTCATTATGTGGGTACTGAGACACTAGAATGGGTAGTCCAGGGTGGTTGTGGATGCCTCTTCCCTGGGGGTGTTCAAGGCCAGGCTGGCTGAGGCCTTGAGCAGCCAAGTCTAGTTGAGAGGTATCCCTGCACATGGCTAGGAGGTTGAAGCAGATGATCTCTAAGGTCCCTTCCAACCTAAGCCATTCTAGGATCCTACGAAAAACAGCAGTTGCTTCTGAACAGTTTATCGAGGATCCACACACACCTCTACCTCAGAGAGCTGAATAACCTCAATAACATTACATTTTTTTGAGGAAAAATAAAGATCCCACAGTCACCAGCATTCTCATAGTCCATCAGAACTGCTAAAAATCCTTTGGAATTTGAAAGTAGAAAAAGCAATGGAAAATGCCCTAAACAAAATGTGTCATTTTAACAGAGCTTTATTGAAAGAAGGACAAAAATTTTTGGAAAAAAGTATAGGGAAAGTAAATCATACTTAAACCTCTGTTTTCTATCACAGGACTTTCTACAGTAAATCAGAAAAATATTTAACAATGCAAGAGATCCTGAAATGACAGAAGATTGAAAAGTAAACAAAAACAAAACCCACAACACAGATCTGTGGCTGTAAAAAACACATTTCCTATTTCATCTGGTTTTAGAAATACCAGAAATATTTTAAATATTATTTTAAAAGCCAGTTGAGGCAGACTGACTGCAGAATCATGGCAACATACACTGGCTTCCTGCAGTTGTACTTTCTGACAACAGACAGCTGTTCCACAGCCCATGTCTTAATACACCTCTTCCTCTGTAAAATTCCAGTTTTCCTACTACAGGGCTCTTAAGCCTAATTGTTCTGCTTCTAGAGAACGGTGGGTCTGCTCCTTGTAAAAAACACTGCCATGGAGATGCATTAACTGCTTCACTCAGCCTTGCTCCAAACAGGATGGACTTGACAGGAGTCATCAGTAAAACACCACTGGAAACAGGAGCCCTGAGGCCCTGAGCAATTCTGGAACAGTGAGTGCCACATCATGGTTAAGTAACAGCTCTTAATAAAAAGTAACATAAAAGGTACAAGAGGGAAAAGATTTCAGAATAATTTTGCTGTTTTCCTTCTAAACAGCACTGAGAATTCCTTGAGGTCCTAACTCTGCACTGTGTTTCACTTTCAAACTACTGTGCCTGAAAAGAGCCTTACATCTCTTGAGGTTGGAGTTATTCACACACTTAAGTTTCATATGCTAGCAATTTTCTCTATTTAAGCTCCAACTTCATGAAGCTGCTCAAACCAGCAAACTCCTACACTGTCACTGGACTACAGCCTAATTCTGAACTAAGCCATAAGAAAAAAAAAAAAGCAAGAGGCATTTAAAAAAACTTAGGTAAAAGAGATAAGTACAACCTTCTCTATTGGTTCTGAACAGTTGTGGTGATCCACACTGAGTGGAGCAAACAGTAAATGAATGAGAATTAGCTAATTCTTTGTATATACAGCAGGTTTACATTAGAATTGTGTTTTCCACTTAAAGTATAACAGCAAACTTAGAGTAAAATTAAATGAGAAATTCTGCCCTCAAAAAATCAAAGCTCTAAAATGGAATTACAAAGGCTTTTACCTTCTAAAAAAAATAGATGAAAACCAAAATGCATCACAATAATCACAAAACTAGCACTTCTATTAATGGATCTTTTTTCCATCTTTCCTTTTAAGCAATGTATTATTAATGACACACACGATCCTTTGGATAATGGGATACAGTAGATGGGAGTTTTCTATCCTTTTGAGGATAGAAGTGGTGACTTCTAGAATAGACAGGAAAGATGGAAACTCTTAGAGGAAACAGAGTTTGGTTTAAAATGTGCAGCCATTTAAACTCTCCTTTCCACAGAATGTCAGGGGTTGGAAAGGACTTTCAAAGATCATCCAGTCCAACCCCTTGCCAGAGCAGGATCACCTAGAGCAGATCACACAGGAACACACCCAGGTGGGTTTTGAATATCTCCAGAGTGACTCCACAACCTCCTTGGGTAGCCTGTTCCAGTGTTCTGTCACCCTCACAGGGAAAAAATTCCTCCTCATGTTTAAATGAAACTTCCTATGCCTCAGCTTCCATCTGTCACCCCTTGTCCTCTCATCACACATCACCCAGCAGAACCTGGTTCCAGCCTCCTGGCACTCACCCTGCACATATTTATATACATTAATGAGGTCACCTCTCAGTCTATTCTTCAAGCAGCACAGTCCCAGCTCCCCCAGTCTCTCCTTGTAAGAGAGATGTTCCATTCCCTTAGTCATCTTTGTGGCTCTGTGCTGGACTCTCTCAAGCAGTTCTATGTCCCTCTTGGACTGGGGGGCCCACAACTGGACACAGTATTCCAGATGTGGCCTCACCAGGGCAGAGTAGAGAGGCAGGAGAACCTCTCTTGACCTCCTAGCCACAGCCCTTCTAATACAGCCCAGAATGGCATTGCCCCTCTTGGCCACAAGAGCACATTGCTGGCTCATGGTCAACCTCTCATCAACTAGTAGCCCTAAATCCTTTTCCCCTTTGCTGCCTTCTAACAGATCAGTCCCCAACCTATACTGATACCCGGGGTTGTTCTTTCCTAGGTGCAAGACTCTACACTTGCCCTTGTTGAATTTCACTCAATTTCTTCCTATCCAACCCTCCAGCCTGTACAAGTCTCGCTGAATGGCAGCACAGCCTTCTGGTGTGGCAGCTACTGCATCCAGATGTAACAGATCACCACTGCTGCTATCACAGAACCACAAAAACAACAGAAAATCTTCCTCCAGAGTGCAATTCAACACTCCAGAAGGGTTCAGGAAACCTCAGAATTCAAGTAAGACAGAAAAGACAATGATGAAGGAATAACTCACAGCCCAGGTTTTGGTCAGTCTGAAGATAGGTGCACTTTGCAATGCTGACACCACAGACATCAGTGAATGAAGGTTATTCAGTTCCAGAAGCTTCTGAAAAAAAAACCAAAAAAGCAAATACTAACTTTTAGCACATCAAAAAGGGATGCAGGATTAATCTCAAAGTTGCATTAATAAAATACAACATTTTCATCAGTGAGTGCAGACAACATTAACCAGTGATGGTAACAGATAAAATTCTTAATACAGCTTTAAAAGTTGCAGGTTTTCCAACTATAACCCTCCCAACAACAGGTATTCCAGCTGAGAATACCAACTGTATCTGAGTTTCTAGTTTCTTATTTTCTAAGGCTGTTCCTTCAGCAACAGAAAATATGAAAAGAAGTTATTTGATGCATTGTTCTTGAAAATTAGTCTAACTGTGGAAATGAACAATTTAATTGAGCAAAAAACAACAACTGAAGATGCTGAAGACCTCTTCAGACTTAATGCAACTTTTGATTTTGCAATCTGTTTTACAGGACAAATTTTCCTTGCTTCAATGTACTTTAAACTCCCTGTGCTGACCATTACTCAAAGTGCATTGATCAATGTGTTTGGAGACAGATCAATGTGTTTTTGTACAGAGACAGTGCTTTGGAATAAAGCTGTCTTAGATGATAAAGTATCCTACAATATAGTTCTAAAAAGAACTGCTGTCATCCAGTTTCTTTGTAAATCTTAAAGTAAGGCTGGATACATCCTTGAGTGATTGATTTACTTGTGGTTCAGGACTACTGCAGAAAGATCTGGAACATACTGAGGGAAAGGAAGGAAAAAAAAAAAAAAAAGCCAAAATAGGGGGAAAAGAGTATGTTTTCTCCTTTTAGTAGTGAAAAGGGCAACCCCACTTTTAAGAACAACCTATGTGCTGGTTTGAGGCTAACTGGAATATTTTACTGGAAAAAAAAATAGACTGCAGGTTGTGAAAGGAAAACAATGGTGATGTCTGCTTCACTCATAGGCTTACTGAGATGTATAAGAACAAGAACACAAATATAGGTAAGACAGAGAAAGTCTTGGTCTCTCTGAGAGCTGTCTGTCTGCTGGCCTCTCTGCTGAGTAATCTTACTAACCAATCTGCTTCTATAACCCCCCTTGCTGATCCTCCAAACTCACTTTGCAGGTAAGCCAGACCCTGGGGTAAGGTAGTGAGGTGGAAGGATGGTTGGGAGCCCCTCCTGGGGACTCTGATTTCTGGGAGGGGAATTGTGTTTCTGTATTATCTTTAACTTGTATGTTTCTGTAACTATTCCTGTCTGTTGTGTCTATCTCTGCTTGTACATTGTGCTGAGTTGTAAACAGAGCTTCAGTCCTTAACTTCCAGATGCCTGAATCTAGCCTGGGTGATTTTTCATAGTGTGTGTGTGTGTGTGTGTGTGTGTGTGTGTGTGTGTGTGTGTGTGTGTGTGTGTGTGTGTGAACTCCCAAACCATCACAACCTAGCACCTCCAAGTTGACTACTCTCCTAGTACTTGGCACAAATGCATAGTCCAGGAATTTACTCAGATAAATTCTCTTCTGCATAAGCACAAAACTACTAAGTAAATTGATTGGAAATATTCCCAATATGAACAAAACCATTTTGTATTATCAGAAAATATTATTCTGATTATCTACACACAGAGACAATCTTGCACACATAAGATTAGCACTCAGGCTGTGGATCCAGTGCTGTTTTCTTACAGTAAGCATCACACAGGGTCAAATATAAAATATTGTTCATTATGTTTTAAAATAAATAATTTTTTTTTTAAAGTTAAGATTGACTTGTAAGACACAGTGCTCAAATTCATTAAAATAGTTGAGCTTTAAGAGTAGTACCTTATATCAGCAACTACAAGTAGAAATACAAGTCTTGCTGATGTAGAAGTATGAGTTTTCTTTTCACAAAGGTCAGTTTGAACAGAAGACAAAAACACAACCACCTTCAGTGCTGGCCACTAACAAGCCAAACTGCTTTTGAACTTGTTAAGCGAAGGTACAAGACAAATCACACTGAAGTGTGTAGTTTAATTTAGCCAAGTAAAAAGCAACAGATGTCATAGCTTTATCTTATTCACGTGGTACATAGGAGATATGCTAAAATATGAACACAGAATGGTAAGGTTGGAAGGGATCTCAAAGATCAACTAGTTCCAACCCCCTGTCATAGGCAGGGACACCTCCCACTAGCACAGGTCACTCAAGGCCTCATCCAACTTGGTCTTGAACACTTCCAGGGAGGGAGCAGCCACAACCTCCCTGGGCAACCTGTGCCAGTGTCTCACCACCCTCACTGCAAACAACTTCTTCCTAACATCCAGTCTAAATCTCCCCTCTGCCAGTTCAAACCCATTGCCCCTTGTCCTGTCATTGCAAGACCTTGTCAATAATCCCTCCCCAGCCTTCCTGTAGGCCCCTTCAGATACTGGAAGGCTACATGAGGTGTCCTGGAAGCCTTCTCTTCTCCAGGCTGCAGAACCCCAACTCTCTCAGCCTCTCCTCAGAGCAGAGCTGCTGCAGCCCTCTGAGCATCTTCATGGCCTCCTCTGGACACTTCCATGACCTTCCTGTGCTGGGGGGCTCCAGAACTGCAAACAGGACTCCAGATGGGGTCTGGAGTACTGTGTGCAGTTGGGATTACCCTCTGTAATCCAACAATGGTTCACAACAGTAGTGCAGAAACAAGCAAGAAGGAAATAAGATTTTAAATGATAGCACAAGAAATGTGCACTTACTTTAGCTATCTTCACAAAGTGGCTCAGTATTTCTGCCCGTATTTTTAAGGTCTGTGCTGTTAGTATTTCTCGTACAACCCAAAAACTGACCTAGAAAGTAAAGACACAACACTGAATTCAACTACAAAAGGAAGGACTTCATTAGATAAAATGATATTAGTAAAGTTTCATGATGCTCCAGAGGGAAAACAGATTAAGGAGAGTTCTGACCCCATGAATTCTTGTCTGTGTAGTTGCAATTACCCAAAAGTGGGTATTACCACTGGATATAAGGAAGGTAGGGAGAAAAGTGAGGCTATGCTGGAACTGAATGAGCAGAGGAAACACAAAGAAGGAACAGAATTGATAGTGCTGTAGAATGACATCAGCAAGGCTGTATTGTTCCTAATAATTAGGAACCAATGGTCTGGAGGAACAACATGATAATGTGGACAAAGTATGTAAAACCAGAAATGGTCACTTCAAAATCTTAATCCTCATTTAGAAAAACTGTCTTAAGTTTTAAATTCATGGGAGCAGTTCTACATTCAACTGACAAACAGTACCTGTTCATCACAACAATCAACAACTCACCTGGTTAAACCTCCTAGTAAAGGCAACAATATTTGGAGCAAGGATATGTTTTTCCTTCTTGTTCCATCCACAACTGGCTAGTTCCTAGGAAACACATTTTAGAAGTGCCTTAAAAATCACTAATGTTTATAAATGTTTCAAAGGTTAAAACTGATATATGACAAAATAATTTATCACCTAACTACTAAAACCAATCCAAGACACTGATTTGACAGACTAACCAAACACTTCTGTGTTTTCCTGACACACAGGAATGATTTGATTTGTATCTTCTCCTGATACTCAAAAAAATCAGACATTATCATTAGTCATATACAGAGAGACTAAGCACCAGAGATTCCTAGAATAGTTTGGGTTGGAAGGGACCTGAAAAATCACCCAGTTCCAGCCTCTCTGCCAAGGGCAGAGACACCTTCCACTAGACCAGGCTGCTCAAGGTCTCATCCAACCTGTCTTGGAAAGGGCAATCTGTTCAGTGTCTCATACCCCTCAATGTAAAGAATTTCTTTCTCATCTCCAGTCTAAATCTGCCCTCCTTAGGAGAAGCAAAACAGTTTATTTTGGGCCCCAATTCCAGATTTCAACTCTGGTTCACTATGTACTTCAAGTGCAGGTATTCACACCAGAGTCAGTGCCACCACTCGGGTATCTGGCCTGTGTTCAAGAGTCACAGGCAGCAGGACCACCACTACCATCCCTCTGCCAGACTCCATCTCCTGGCAGCATCATTTCTGCTCCTTCACTCCACAACCCAGCATTGTCAGTCAGCTACTTCTTTCCGTAGAGCACTTTCATGCCTCGCCTGTTCTGCAGCCACAACTGATGGTTTTGAATTCTCATTCTGCACTACTTCAGACCAGGGTTCCCTTATATGAGGAACTCTGAAGACACAGGAGTAAACTTTGCTAGTATAAAATCACATCTGGTTCCAAGCTGAAGCCACAGCTAAAAGTATCAATATCCAATATTAAAAGTAAAGAATTCAGTAGGGGTGATCAGGGCTGGTAAGGGAGCTGCTATTCCCTAACATTATCCTCATTATTACAGTTAGTAAAACTTCCCTGAGTACACCACAGTGTATTTAACCTCTTGCATTTTAAAAATAATGAAATGCAAAGCATATGAAGGACACAATTTTGGAACTGTTAACATTGTTGTTCTCAGAAGTTAAATACCAATTAGAAAAGTCCATAAATCTCTGTATGGGATACTCAAGTTACCCAATTACAGCCTATAAAGTAAGAGATTATCATTTGAAAAAGGCTGGTGAGAAACAGTCAGGCCCAAAGGTCTTCTGGTGCTCAGAAAGGCAGGATTAGAACTCTTTGCTTTTCTTTGCCTTTTTTTGGGTCTCTTTTTAACCATGAGATTTTAGCCAGACTTGACTGATGCATGGCACATACTAATCAATATTTGTTAAGTAATTTGGTGCTAATAAACCAAAAAGTTGCCAGGAGGCTGCATGTCACAGCATATAAAACACATTTTTTAACATGCTGTGGATGCCTCCTCATTGGGGTATTCAAGGCCAAGTAGGATGACTCCTTGGGCAGCTGAGTCTAGTTGAAAGGTGTCCCTGTCTGTGGTGGGGAGGTTGAAGTAGATGATCTCTGAGGTCCCTTCCAAGCTAAGCCATTCTATGATTATGATGAATACTTCAAAGTCAATCCAATCCAAAACTACAACTCAAGTTCTGTGGTACAGCCATAACTAATCAATTGCAATGCATAGTAAAATGTCACTGTTCTCTGGCAAAACAAAACAAAACCAAACCCACTTTCACCTAAATGTCAAAATAATTAGGAGAAATTCCTGTGACATGTATAAAATAAACAAAAGAGTTGAAAAGTAGATTTTCTCCTTAAATAAACTGCATTAAATTATCCATCTAAAGAAATTTGAAATTGTAAGTAAAAATGTGCTTTAGTCAGAAAGAAACCCTCCATTTTCCAATGGTTTATTTTCAGGCACTTCCAAACCTATTTAGACAGCCTGGCTCTTTCTAGCTACAGTTTCACGCTGCCACCTATCTATACAGCCTTTAGATTCAGATCCAACAAGTGGGAGATAGATGCATCCTGAAAATGAAGTCTCCATCACACCAGTTCTAAATCACCTTTCTGTTTTTAGAACCACAAATTTCAATCAAAATGTTGTGCAACTTGCCAAATGTACACTATTAACTTCACACGAAAAGGCAGAGAGTCAGTCAAGGAGAATTCTGCCTTTGAAAAGCACTTTGTACATTCTGATAAACAAAACACAGTCTTAAGATGCAGAGATCTGCATGTTCCTGTGTGAGCACTTCCAGTTCCAAATGTATTTTGTATCCCAATCTTTCAGCACTTAAGCCTACTGCAGATAAAATTGCCAATTCACATCTGTCCAGGCACAGCTTCTCCACATGATCGGTCCATGTCTGGTCTTAAGAGGCTGGAAATTATGTGTTTATGTGGAAAAAATCTCAATCACTCTAGTAGAGACAGCAAAATTTACATTTGTCAGAAAAATGGAAGAGTTCAGTAATCTAAGGATATTAAGCAGTTGCCAGAGGGCCAGGAATCAACAACGGAAAATCCTGTGCGTGGTAAAACCATTTGCTAGGTTTAAAATTTGGACTGAATAAGAAGGTTGATAAGAGTAAGTGATCCAACATGCCCCTGCTGAACGTTTTTATACTGCTAAAACATATTGTGTTCTAGAGTTACATTTCATCTTTTTGTATGGGAGGATGCAGGCAATTTCCTCAGCACACACAGTCACAAGAAACTTTCCAATCGAGTGTGAAGGAAAATTCTGAAATTTGTGGAGATTGTAGTTTCCAGGACTTTGGAAAAAAAAAAAAAGTTAGAGAATTGACACAGAAATCTAGAATGTAAGCATAGCTCTTCCTGCTGGAGAACAGAACTGTTCATCAGACATCCTTGCAAGGTACCATCCAGATGTATTTTTCACTAAGATCTCAATTGAAAAGCAGAAAAAAAACCTGAACAATTGCAAGATTTAAAACATATTTCTTTGAGATAAGACTTGGCAATCAGAAGTCCAAAATCTTCAGTCTTTCCATCCATGCTCATGTTAAAGACTGAGGAAAAACTGATGCAACACACTTCTTCCAAACATACAGTTCAGCAACAGGCAACTCACTAAAGCAGCCAGCCCAACAGTGCTAAGAAAACCTCCTCTGTGCACAGTTCTGCCTGGGAACTCAGCTCTGTGACATCCAGGAAACTGTTTCAACCTCTCCATGCATTTTTTCATGCCCCCTTCTAGCACAGCAAACTGGAAGCATTAATTCTTATTCATGTGCCAGTGTATTTACCATCCTTTCCTGCATACAAAAGCTGATTCTGCTGAGCAGTTGTGACCATCTTGTACAAACACGTATGAAAGGGAAAGGAAGGACCATAACTGCCTTCATCATACTCAACAATGTAATAAAACAAATGCATCATGAAACACAGGTTTCAGCAAGAATATTGACCCTTCCTTCTCCCATGATGTACAGGGACACCAAAAGAAGAGTCCTTCTGTAAAATGGCACAGAACTCCATGTAAGGTGTAAGAAAACCTACCTCAGGCTGTATAGCTTTAAATACTGGCATATCCATCAGTGTAATCTGGCTCTGCAATAAAGAGGACATTTTTAATAATGTACTATCATGTATTATTCACATCTGACCTTTAGTAACTACAAAACACAGTCACATTATCTCCACAGACCAGAACTGACCAGTCCTGAATTTGGCCTCACCTGTCCAGGTTGACAAGCCACAAGCAGAAACTGAGCTGCAACATTGCATTATATTCTCTTACATTTACCAGCTGTAACTAAGTGAAGGTTTTCAGCACCAGTTTAAGAAGTAAAACTTGTGGATTCAAGTCTTTCTGTTAAGACACCAAAACCAAAAATCACTAATACTGACAAATTGTTGGACTTTTCATTACAGATGTGATCAGGGAATTTCTCCTCTGTTGCCTCTAAATTTGAAGAGGAACACAACACACTAAATTTAGAACTGACCATAACTTGGCTCCATTCCCTTTCTCTGAATATTTATATTCAATACAGCAAACCTGTCTTATGGTTTGAACCTTGCTGCCAGTCCTACAGACACAGATTTCAATTTTTTTGTTACTTGAGGAGCTGGTGGGGTTTGTTTTGTTCATTGCTACAGATGTTGAGAGGAACTGGACAGAGAGAAGTAAGTGAGAGAGGTCTGGACTTCAGAGTTGAGTTACATACATCAGGGGTCACATGTATGCACGAGTGTGTTTTTAAAGTGCAGCACTGAATCAAGACCCTCATGAACAAGCTTCTGTCTCAAACCAATTGCACCAGGATTTATAAACATAATAGAAAACTGATAAGCTGGAAGTTACAAGCAAGGTTACCTTCACTTGATCATTCTATAAATATAGTTCTGAGATCACCACATACTCATTTGAGCTGCTGCAGGCTACACACTGTGTCCTAAGTTGTCTCTGGACTTAATAATCAGTCTCCTCTGATGAAATTAAATATCTCAGAGTAATTTCACATGTTGGTTTAAATTGGGACTCTACTGATTTCTGAAGGTAGCCCTTGGATCATCTGAACTCAGATGAAGAGCAACAAAAGCATCAGGTCATTTTTTAACTGGCATATTTGCCAGCCAATTATTTCTGGTAACAGTTCCTATCTGTATATCTGTATTAGTGTTAAAAAAACCTCACCAGAATTTGTTCCAAAGTAGCAAACTTACAGCAATAATGTAGGCATACCTCCAGGACTTCTTCATGAACAGGTATTATACAATCTTATGAGGGAAATGTCATTTTTGATGCCCAGAATATTAATGAGAACATTGAACTAGGTTTGATTGCTTTCATTCTCACCCTGTCCTGCTCCCCAGCAAGTTGATACATAAATTAAAAACAAGGGGCCAAGCACACCAAGTGTACTGGACTTTTGTCAAAGCTGCAGCTCTGCTTTCAGTTTAGTACTCAAAACCTGTTATTAAGGAATGGAAACTGTTTCTCTCTTCAAGCTTCTTTCCTGCTTTAAGATGAAAACATCAGTTTCTTAAGTAATTGATGTTTCAGAGAAACTGATGTTTCAGCAGGAAAGATGAGTATTTGTGGTTTCAATTAAAAGAGAACCAGACTGTGGATAACTAACATCTTTAAACCTATACTAGGGTCTTTTAAAACACTAGAATCACTCAAATGACTTCACATGGAAAAACAAATATGCTGTGTCAGGTCAGTACTGAGTGATTAAATCCTAAGATGTGGTGATTTTGAAGTTTCTATATCCAGAAATTAATTTTAAATGATCTTTTAATGTTCTTGAAAAATTGTTGGTTTTGGTTTTTTTGGGTTTTTTTTTTTTCCTTTTAAGGAAAGAGTTTCCTGCACTTTTCAAAATACCCTGCAAGTCCCAAATATTATAGAAGGATAAATGAAAAACTACCATTTCTACTCACAGCAAACTCCTCAGGAGTTACTTTCAACACATCAAACACAACTGCATCGTAGCTTTTATTGGCATAATCTGAACTCCGCCCTTCCAGAGAATCTGAGCTGCTACTACCCTACAAAGAAAAAACAGTAGGTTTATCTGCAGAATCAGGAATTGCATGTCAAAATCAGACAAGAAGTCTAAAAATGTTAAGAAATGACAAGGAAATGTATAAACTTCAAAAAGCTCCAGAAACTGAATTTAAGATCTAAATGTCCACAAATGTTCCCAACTTTCTCCTGAGAAAGTTACAGCGACATACAGTATTAGATCTACAGAATTTCCAGCTTTAAAAAACCATTTTTAAAGCAGTAGGGTAACTAATTCTCAAGTCATCTTCAGTTGGCTGTTCTGGAGCTAGAAACAGGCTGTGAGCTGTGCACAGCAGCTCAACAGGGAAGTAAGTAGTTTTTGGAAACAGCACAACAGATCTGCCTGGTCTCCAAAGGACACAAAGGGTTAAAATGAACAAAATCTCACAATGCACTTTCTTACTAGCAGACAAATTCCAAAAAAGATTGAACTGGAGTACTTGTGGCTCCAGCTGGATAGTATGTTACATTGCTCTTAACTCAGTAATAAACAGCTGCTCTAAGTTAGAGAGTAACAGGTCAAAAATGCTATTTAAAACCAAATCTAAGTAGTCATCAACAATAATAAAACTGATTGTGAACTCTGAGATCCATGGAGTGTTCTAAATTCACTCTGTTGTCAAATACTACACTGTTTATTAAAACTGAAGCACTGACATGACTAGTAGTGGGAAGGGCTTCTGTGAAACTTGACACATTTTGATACAGCAGCTACCAAAACCCAAGGAACTGTACCTCTGGAGTGGCGGAGGTGACCATCACATTGGCCATGAAGTCATTCCTTTTATACATGCTCTCCCCAAGATGCAGGAAGTTTCAGCTCAGCCAGCAATGGTGAGACAACATGATGAAAACAACATTCCTGCAAAGCAAAAGACTAAAGAAAATGTAGATCCCCCCAGCAACATAAGAGACTTTGCTGTTCTCTCAGAAAAAAAAACCTTTAGAAAGAAGATGATCTTGGGAGCTAGATTCTCTTTTCTCTTTCATTTACCAACTGTGAAGGAGCATAACTCAGTAATAATCATGGAATGGCTCAGGTTGGAAGGGACCATAAAGATCATCTACTCCAACCTCCCCACCATCAGCAAGGATGACTCTCAACTAGACTTGGCTGTTCAAGGTTTCATCCAGCTTGGCCTTAAAACACCCCCAGGGAGAAGGCATCCCACAACCTCCTTAGGCAACCCATTCCAGAGTCTCACCACCCTCATAATCACATAGTGAAGAGTTTAATCCTCAGATCCAGTCTAAACCTACTCTCCCTCACTTTAAGACTATTCCCTCTTGTCCTATTGCTAGACACCCTTATGTAGCCTCTGTCCCTCTGCAGCCTTCCTGTAGGATCTCTTTACGGATTGGAAGGCAGCTCTAGGGTCCCCCTGGAGTCTTCTTTTCTCTAACCCTTCTTCCAAGGCCACACTGGATGAGGCCTTGAGCAGCTGAGCCCAGTTGAGAGGCATGCCTGCCTATGGGGGGGAAGTTGGAATAGATGATCTCTAAGGTCCCTTCCAACCTAACCCATTCTATGAAATAAAGCACAAATAATTACAGACAGCATATCCCTGAATACTGAGAGTAAAGATAAGTATTAAGTATTAACAAATATTTGTACAGCAAAGAATTTCTAGTTCTGGAGTTGCTCCTCTTAATAGTCCTTAGAGATACTGAAGTGGAAACCAATTTTCATGATGTAATTTCTTTAAAACGTGGCACTGACACGGAGGCCACAAGAATATTCTTGCCTGCTCCTTCTCCGCCTTTTTCACTGGGCTTTCCAGTGTGTGGGGGTTCAAAAATGCTCGGAAAGGGGAAAGAAAAATCCCATATGTCATCTTGTATCCTGTCCAAGCTCACTTGTACTCCAAGTTTTAATGCTCAATAAACCTAAGAGACAAAAGTGCTTTAGTATCTGAAACTAAAAAAGCAGTGACATACTTTTGCCTTCTGACATTCAATAAATACAAGTTACAAGGTTAGATAATTTCACTCTAAGAAGGCCCAAATACGATTCTTTTCTCCCCAAAATGATTCGGATAACATAAGCATTACCAATGCACTGCTTTTTCCTCTGTGCATAGGTTTCCTAAGACTCACATCCATGTAATAAATACTTTTCTAGATACATTTTTATTTCTTTTGCTGCCTTGAGGGAAAGTCAAAGTGAGCAATTATCCCTTTAAGTCAACGTGAAGTATTTCCACACCTGCCATCACAGAAGGTGACACTCTGCAAATTAAGCAACACTGGAGCTACTACTAAGTCTAGAGTAATAGAAGACTGTCAGACTACATAGCAGAAAGATATTAAGTAGAACCAATATAAAAGCTACTTCTCCACAACTGCACTATTTCACTCCAACAAGATTAAAATATATTTTTTGAAATTCTGAAAGCTATCAGAGGTCCAATACGGAATGGTAGTGGTTGGAAGGGACCTCCAGAGATCACTGAGTCCAACCTGCAGCAGGTCATATCCAGGTAGGTTCTGAAAGTCTCCAGAGACAGAGACTCCACAACCTCTCTGAGTAGCCTGCTCCAAGGCTCCAGCATCCTCACAATAAATAAGTTTCCCTTCATGCTGAGGTGGAACCTCCTGCATTCCAGCTTGTACCCGTTGTTCCTTGCCCTATCACTGGGCACCACTGAAAATAGACTGGCACCTTCAGCTTGACACCCATCCCCCTCAAATATTTATAGGCATTAATATTCCCTTTCAGCCTTCTCTTGTCAAGACTAAACAGCCCCAAGTCTCTCAGTCTTTCTTCATAGGAGAGATGTTCCAGTCCCTTAATCATCCTTGTAGCCCTCTGTTGGACTCTCAACATAAGGTCACGAAAACATAAAAGGTCACTAAAAAGATGTAAAATTTCTTTTCATAGCTTTTGCTTCCTAAAATTTTTTTCAACTTGTTTAAATTAATCATCCAAATGAAGCATTTATGCAGCGCTAAAAACACAAACCAACACAACCCCCCAAAGAAAACACCTCATGCATTTGTATGGAAGGTTCACAGGTACATTGCAGTAGATCTCATTCACAGATTGTCAGAAGCAAAGCAGATAAATCAGGAAACAAACATACATACCACCAGAGGTTGTCTGTTCTTCTCTGCCAACTTAACAAACCCATTTAGACATGTAGTTCTCTCTGAAGCAGAAGTGAAGACAGTGCAACAACTGAATTGGAAAAAGAACAAAGCCACCACCATCAAAACTCAGCAGAGAAGAGATCCTTAAAGCCATTAATTTACCAGCATTTGTCAAACTGTCATCTGTGGCACAGACATGCATTCTCTGAAAGCAAAAATGCAAAATGTACACTGCTGCTAGCAATATGCTGTATGCCAGTTGCAATAATCATAAGCTCATTCCCATTACCAGTTATCCAACTACTAAGTCCCTAAAAGACTCTTAAGCACAGACACCTCTGGCCAAGGGAGTTCCTGTGCCCTCATTTCCCAACTTTAGCACAGCAATTTGGGGAAGCTGCTAATTGCTCATGCTCCTCTGAGTAAATACGAAAATAACCACGTGAGCAACCACTGATAACATGGATCTTACTGATTTCCTTGTTGGAGGAAAAACTTCTCAGCTAGACAGTTTTGGTTTTTTTTTTTTTTAAATCAAACCCTGTACAGCCATTCTGGACTCCAGAAGTCAACTTTCTTGACTTTCTGACTTCAACCCTCATTTACTTACTGCTTTCACTAATTCATTATAGCTTCCCCCAGAGCTGACATGAAAGTTTTTAAGAAAACAGACTTTGGTATTCTACTGAAAGACAATCTTTCAGTAAGCTTAAGCTGGCTGAACAACTGATGCTCTTTAATTGTCTTCACTGAACTAGGGCCCTGTTTTGGCACTGGTAAACTTGGCTGGAAGCAACAGAAGTTATCACTTGGGTTTTGCTTAATTAGAATAAATTTAGAATAGGAGAGTTTCAGTTGGAAGAGACCTACAATCATCATCTAGCTCAACTGCCTGACCACTTCAGGGATGACCAAAAGTTATTGCATGCTACTATGGGCATTGTCCGAATGCCTCTTAAACCCTGACAGGTATGGGACACTGAACATTTCTCTAGGAAGCCTGTTCCAGAGTTTGATTACCCTCTCAGTAAAGAAATACTTCCCAATTCCTAATGTGACTGGACAGTTGTGTTGACCAAATATTCATAAAGTGAAAAAGCTCTTTTCACTGCCAAAGCTCTTTTGAAATAATTCAACATTAGACTTTGATGGCCATTTTGTACCATGTAAGCACTTAATATTCAAAAGCTTGGATTTAAATAGTAAATGTCTACTAACAGTCAAGTAAGAAAGAGGCAATCAGGCTGTACACTATTTATATAACAAAAGATCCTTCTAAGTGAAAAGTCTTGTGTATTTTTTTTCTGTTATCTGTTTCATCAGAAGTTCCCAATACCTTTCATTACACTTGAGGCAACACTACCACCTATAGATGAAATATGTCATGAACACTTTAGTGGTGTCTTACACTCCTTCTAAAAAAAAATAATAATCTTACTACAGTTAATGAATAATAATTAATGTAAAATGCAATGGAAATTATATTTATAATCTAGCATAAATCCTCACATTGGACTGTGACAGGATCTAATTGTGATACATCTTTAAAAGGGAAACAGCACTCCAAAGTTTAGTGCAATAGCTTACACCAGATAAATCACCACACTGTGGCGTGAAAATGAACAAAATTTTGTTATGAAATGAACAAAAATGTCTCTCCACTAAAGCAGTAATTTCTAGTCCAACACTGCATTCTGATTTTAAGTTTTTTATGAAAGTAGCTCTAGTGTCGTGTTTAGTATCAGTCTCAAGATTAGAAAACATGCTGCCTGTCACATTCAACAGCAGTAGCCTGTTTTGAAATAGGATATAGAAGAACACATCATAGAGAGGAACTAGTAAGGACTGCCATCCACAAAAGCTAACAGCCTTAGTGGCTTCTAAGTGTCCTATTAATAGTTAGCTGGGTTTGTATTCAAACCTTAGAAGTCAAGCAGGAGCATCTCATGTCCTACTATAAATGGGGAAGAACAAAAAAATTCCAAGTTGCATTCTTTAAATGAAGAGCAATGACTATAAGCTACTCCAAACAAAGAAATCGAGTATCCTTTTCTGCCACTTGGACTCTTCCCGTGTCAAACAAACTGTGGCCTCTTCAAACCTTGAGTAAGAACACTTCAAAAGTCTCCAGCTCCACTAGGTGGCACTGACTCTTTACTGATCACGGACCTGCTTTCAAAAGGTCTTAGATCTTTTCAGCAACTCAGAAAAGGTACTCATCCTCGAGATTATAAAATGAAAATAGAAAAAAAGGTGCCTTCTTGACTGAAGGGGTTTCATGCAATTACTCCAATAATCTTTTCAACAACATCCTTTAGGAAAATAATGGAATAAATCCATAGAGAGTGTCACAAATCAGGCTGAGGTGAAGCCATTCAGAAGACAAGGCTAGATTGCACTGTACAGAAGTACAGAACCTACTAAGGGCTAGACAACAATTTATCCCTCAGTTTCCATCATTCCAAACTACTTTTGTACTCGTATTAATTTGCCTAATGATTTTAGAAGACATCTGCAAAGAGTAGGTGGCAGTGATTACCATTATTACCCTGACCATGATACTGCAACGGTCAAGATGTTCACGTAGGACTGTGATAAATTCTCCCTCTTTAGAATGAAGAGTTGATTTGTCACAACTGCTGCCATGTTCCTTCACTTAGTTTAGAAAGCCTGCCTCCCTCTCTGTAATACCCACAATCTCAGTAACTATCTTTTCACAGCCCTCTTGAGATCAGACAGTCCAATGCCTCTACTCAAACAGGGTAGGTTGCCCAGGACCACATCAAGTTGGGTTTTGATTATCTCCATGGATGATGCAACTTCTTTGCTCAACCTGTTCCAGTGTTTAGCCATCATCACAGTAAGTGTTCTGTTTAGGTGGGATTCTATGCACTCTACTCTAATTTGTGCCCTTTGTCTCTTCCATTCACTGGGTACCACTGAATATTCTGACTCCATCTCTCTTCCATCCTCTCATCGGATATTTCCGGTGAGAAATGCAGCCTCAGCTCTCTCAACACCTCATATGAAAGATATCTCAGTCTTTTAATCATTTTCTCACCTCCTTGTTGGACTCACTGCAGTAAGTTCTTAACTTTTTCCAACCAGGGAGAGCCCAGCACTACAGTGGCAGAGGTCAATTTACAAAAGTCTCAGTAGCCTTCACCACTACAAGGAACATGAGTGTGTCAGGCACAGCGCAACACCAACCAAAACAAGAAGTAACACAGTGCTGTCAGGAAATGGGCCAACAACATTCAAACCATAAACAGGCAGACTTAGAGGCTGCAGGGAAGTAAGCAAACAGAAGAGGATTACATGAGCACTTTTGAGAAAATACTGTAGTTTTATTTCTTAGGAATAACAGGGAGCAGTAAATTGGGAAACTGAAACAAAAGTTTTGATGATTGCTCATTTGAGTTAAAGTAATGGTTGCTATCCCAAACCAACCAGCTCTTCAGTTCTGAATTATTTAGATTGGTAACTAGAAAATTGCTGGGTGATGGACAAGCTAAAAACCCAAGACCATCTTGATTCACATCAAGACAGCTGCAGTTCTCTCTCCAGCAGAAGTCCTCCTTCAAAAGCCATTACCCTTCAAATAGGTCTGCTGACTTGCATAGGTTAGAAGGACAAGAGGCATGCTTGATATTGAGTTACACCTCAGGGGAACCTAAATAAAAGTCGCAGGAAAATATCCATCTGCTGTATTACAGGACTCTAACATGACTCTAGGTTCTCCAAAGAGAAGAGAACAGACACTTCCATAACCTCTGGTATAAAACAGGAGTGAAAACAGGAAAATATCTGCTACTTTAATTAGCTGCATACTCACAGTAGAATAAGGTAGCTCTGCACTCAACCCATTTTGCTGCACAACTCCATCAGTCTGTTGTTGGGTCTAGCTCTGGCTATTCAGCAGGTTTGCCTCTTGTTTAAAAGCATGACATTCCTGTAAATAAACAGCAACCAGCATTATGGTGACATCTATTACATAACTCAGTTCCTCTCAAACTGTGCACTCCTTACCTGAAACACACACTCTGGTATTTCTACTCTTAGCTCTCCCTCTCAGCTCTGATGGTTAGTTCCCCATTCCAGTTTCACTGTTACATGACAAATACTCAAACTCAAAAGAACTAAAGAACACATCACAAAGGCATGAGCAACAGAGGAGGAATTGTGTACCTGTAACTCTTCCTCTCTTGACAACCAACAAAGGCTGATAAGGGTTTGCTTATTGGCTTAAATATCTTTCAAAGCGCTTTATGAATAGTAAATGTTACTCATTCTTTGTTTTCCTCAAGACTAAAAGCAGAATGGCCACAAACCCAAGTAACAACCAGGTTCCTTCTCTGTATCAGCAAAGTAACTTATGGTTTTTCCACCAAAACTGATCAGTAACAGACCTGAGGAAATACTGGTTAGGTAACCTGCTTTAGTGGTATTTAAGCACAGCCCTTCCCTCTTCTCTTCTGTCTTGTATCAACCTTAACAGATAATGTTTAAGAAAATTACACATCAAGTAAGAAAATTCTCAACTATAGATACTTTCATGTGGAAATTGACATGTAAATCATATTAAAGCCTATGTTGCTTTAATAAAAATCACTACAGGTAACCTCTACTAGAGTATCTGTTGTCCTTCTCTTGGTGAGGAACCTCCACTTAAAAAATCTTTTAGTGTGGCCAGCAGGGTAAGGGAGGTGATTCTCCCTCTTCACTCTGCTCTCGTCAGATCCCATCTAAAGTCCTGTGTGCAGTTTTGGAGCCCCCAGCACAGGAAGGACATGGAAGTGTTAGAGTGGGTCCAGAGGAGGCCATGAACATGATCAGAGGGCTGGAGCAGCTCTGCTATGAGGACAGGTTGAGAGAGTTGGGGCTCTGTAACCTGGAGAAGAGAAGGCTTCCAGGAGACTTTATAGCAGCCTTCCATTATCTGAAGGGGGTCTACAGGAAGGCTGGGCAGGGATTATTGACAAGGTCTTGCAACAACAGGACAAGGGGCAATGGGTTTGAACTGGCAGAGGGGAGATTTAGACTGGATGTTAGGAGGAAGTTGTTTGCAGTGAGGGTGGTGAGACACCGGCACAGGTTGCCCAGGGAGGTTGTGGCTGCTCCCTCCCTGGAGGTGTTCAAGGCCAGGCTGGAGGAGGCCTTGAGTGACCTGTACTAGTGGGAGGTGTCCCTGCCTATGGCAGGGGGTTGGAACTGGATGATCTTTGAGGTCCCTTCCAACCTTACCATTCTATGGTTCTATGATTCCAAATATATGCAGTTCCTACTGGCACTAAAGAAAGCTATTGTTGGAGTAGTATTCTCTTCAAACCCTCAAAGCTCACCCAAACTCCACAAACACACACAGCAGGCACTTCCTGTATGAGCCAAAGACCCTAGTTCATGAGAGTCAAAATGACAAGTTATGAACCAGTGGGCATCCACTGAAGTACCTCAACCAAAACTGCAGCCGTAACACATGCTTACAACCTGTCTCATCTTTGCCACTCTGATTTGTTCCCTGGCAATTACATTTTTGCTTTCTGTGTTTGTCTGTGTGTGCTCTATTCTATCTACTTCTTTCACTCTCTAGCTCTGAACACTAACTTTCCAAGTAAAAATTTGATATATCTGAAAAAATTGCCTTTGCACACTCTATGCACTCCAGTGTACCTGAGCATTTCCATTAGGCAGCATTAATTATTCCTCTTTCCATGCCTCCCCCAAGCTGTTAATAATCAAAGGTAACATTTGGTATTGAAGACAAACATCAATTAAGCAGACAAAGTATTCAAGAGGAACAGATACATATGCCACCTGACAGCAACAAACAGCCAGCCACGAAAGCATTAATAAACAGGGAAGAAAATAGCCTCTTATTGGAAAAAAAAACAACCAACACTGTTTGGAATCTTGTGTTAAAGACACACATCCACTGTACACTTGTTCTTTAGCTGTCTCATAAGTTCCTACTCCTAACACTTCTGATCACTTCAACATTCTCTGAGATCTCTCTCATCTGTCTTGGCAAGGCAGACTGCAGCAAGCATTTCTCTCTTGTGTACCAGACCTCTTAAATACTGAATTTAACCAATGTGGCAGATCTTGTTCTTCAGGTCTCTCACCACAAATACTGAAAATGTATTCACTGCTAACTGTGGGGCACTTGGAACTTTTACTTTCCTTTTTAAAATGTGAATATAAAAAACCTTAAAATCTTCTTTCTAATTCTGTTCACTACTTCCTTGTCTTATTTAAGATAGATTTAATCCTTTTTCTCTGCAACACTGCACTCTGAGTTCCTGTTGCTTCGACTGCCTGCATCACGTGAAGAATGCCTGCTGCTGCAAACACGTTCCCTTGTACTTCAAAAGGAGTTCCTCTTCCCCAGTATAGAAATCTGACCTTAACTCAAACTCCACTCAGATACACAATGCCCTGTGGCCTGCTTTCCCTGATCAGATAGCCTGGTTTAACTATTATTTAAGTTATGTCATTTACAAATGTTAACCACAGCACTCACAAACTTACTGCCAGATCACTGACGAAGCTATGCACTGTCAGACCCAGCACACCTCCTTGCAAAAAATGGTTCTTTAACAAGGAGCTAGAACCAATATAGTTGACAGTAAACTGTGGGTTTATTGTTTGTTTCTAAAAGGATAATAAATAGTGATTTTTTTTTTTTTAATGCTGAGTATCAGACAGTATTAGACTGTTTGATTAAGCAAACATATTTACAATTTTCACCCAGCAAACCTGGTCAGTTCCACTTGGTCTGCACAACTATGTACAGAGTTAGGTTTGGTAAAGAAGACAAATTTCTCACAGAACCATGTTGATTAACTCTCCTGGCATTTATGTCCAACATTCCCCTCTATTATTTTGTTTTGTATTTAGCAAGTATGGTCACTTAAAGATTTTTTTTTTTTAAAGAATCTCGGTCTCACAACCTGACTAAAGTTGTGCTTCCTGCACGCTTGCTTTAAAGACATTTCACATTTGCATACACAATTAAAATACCTTTCATTTCCTGAGGTGCTTATTAGTAATGCCCTTAAATACAGCATCATATCCACATGGGAAGTTTGATGATGGAATGTGTTAAGTGCCCGCAAATAAAGTTTACATGGAACAAGCAAAGCTCCCAACTATTGCTCATCTTGAGTTGTAGATATCAGCCCTTTAAATAAGGCAAGTAGGAAAATGAAAACAACTTGTCTGAGTTTTCAAATACTTGTCTTCAAACTGGTGCTACCTCATGCAGAAGAGGTAATATACAGAAAATGAACAAACAAGTGTGCATAGGTCAGTTCTCCTTATATACGCTCCCCGTCACACTCGCACACAAACTGTAACTGCTACACTCAGCATGAATGTTCAACATGAAAATTCATCTGACACTGACAGAATCTGTTGGACAGGTACACATTGCTACATTCAACTGTAAGGTCTTCAAGGCAAGGAGTACTTTTCCACACCGTTAAGAGGGAACAAGCCAGACTTACCATCTTTTTTTTTAGTGATAAATAACAGACTACACATCTTCCATTTTCTTTAAGTCAAAACAGCAAAAGTCTGCAGTTCTACAACCAAGAACCTTTTCCACTACCTACCAAAGCCTCAGACATACTGAAGCCTGCTCAAGCCAGGCCAAAACCAATTTAAGAACAGATCTTAACCACCCAAAGTTCCTTAACAGTATATCCACAATATCACCCTCATGACATACGAAGAGATTTAAAATGTTTTCAGAGTCCAGCCGAGGACAGAGCCAGCCCAAGTTTCCATCTATTACCCTACACAACAAATCAGAGCTCAGACTCTCAGCAAGCACAGGACCCTCGAAACCCAAGTGCTGCCGAAGTGACCACACCATTTCCTCACACCTTTTAGACTCGGACACTCCGAATACCTGCACAGCCGGCAACGCCCAGGACTCAGGGCCGGCCGTGCCGCGGCAGGGCAGGGGCAAGCGGTGCTGGCAGCGCACAGTTGCGGCGCGGCCACAGCCGCCGGCGACGGCTGCCCGGTGCAAGGCGATCGCGTAGCGCAGCTGGCCGCGCATCGCCTGGAAGCCGCTCCCGAGGGGCTGCCGCACCGACTCCACACCGGAATGTCTGTCGGCCCAACGAGCACCAGCCGCCTGCCCACAAAGCGCGGCGGAGCCACGGCCCAGACCAGCACTCACAGGGAAGGGCCTTGCTCCGGAGGCCGCGGGGAGCGGCGCGGCTCCCCACACCCGCGCACCTGCCGGGCGGCCCGTGGAGACAGGCTGCGCCCCGTGCGCTGCGCCACTTCGGAAGGCCAGGAGCAGCGGGCTGCCCGCGAGCGGCGCGCCCCTGAGGGTGGGCTCCCGGCTGGGCCCGTCGCCGCAGAGCTCCGCCCGCAGCGCACGCCCGAAAGCAGGGCCGGCGGCGGGCGGGGGGCTGCGGCGGACGGGACCGCAGCCCGGCGGGGCGGAGCAAGGCGAGTGCAGCCGCCCCACAGCGGTGGGGAAAAAGCGGCCAGGTGCCACCTGTCTCGCCAGGCTTGTCTACGTCTCACCTGTGCGGGGACGGCTGTCCCCAGCGTCGGTCACGAACCCTTTCGGCGAGGGAATCGCGCCGGCACCGGGGCGGGGGGTCGCCCTCCGTGCCGCAG
>VWZE01003136.1:645488-671993 GCA_013396675.1 Eubucco bourcierii
CGCCGCAGCTGCCGAGGACGAGGCCCAAGCCGGCCGAGGGGGGATTGAGGGGAGGGGACGGGGCGCGTCAGACTGACGGGCCCAGCGGCCAATCGGTACCCCGCACAGGAGTGCCAGCCAATCGGCGCGGGGCGGGACGAGCGAGCAGGCCTTGCGCAGGAGCCGCAGGTGCGGCGTCCTCGACCGCGGCGAGCGCCGCGCTCCGCCTGCGTGGTCGGAGACGCGGCTCGCCCCGGTCTCGTCTGGCCAGAGCGGCTGGAGGCTCCTTGGCACAAGCCGGGCAGCGAGGTCAGGGCGTCGGGGCGGTCCCTCAGCAGGACGGGGCCCAGCGGGCCGCAGCCGGGGCTCCCGTGAAGGGCAGCGCCGTCCTGTCTTCCAGCCTGCTGGCAAGCGGCAGGTTCTAGTGCTCCCCATGGAGACGCGATCAACTCTGCGTGCACAGACGGAAAAGCCGCTATCGTTTATATCTTTAGCACCTGCTGCAGTGCGGGCTTTAACTCGCCTCTCCCGAGGTAGCAGAGAACATGTCAGAGCCCCTAAACCACAGCTGGGGCTGGGTTCACGTACAAGCAATAACGCTGGAATCATCGGAGTGCGACAGCAATTTCTTCTTCCAAGGCAATAAACAGGGCTTTGTGAGCTTCTTGAAGATGCTTGCAAGTGAGAACATTTCCGCTAAACTATGTAAGGTTGAATTTGCTGCAGGCTAAATGCTTAGACACTTAGGTGGCCAGTCACCTCCAGAACTTGAAGCACATGGCAAAAGGAAGGGTTTGTCTTTGAATTACAGCTTCTCTACATCACTACAGGAAAAACATTCCTGTGTGGCTGTAGCTGCATGCAGGGTTGATTTCCAGCCCATCACACTGAACTGAAGTCTCGTAAATGAGAGAGTAAAACCCTAGTGGGGTTACTCAGAGGATGTGTAATGCCCAGAACACATTTAGAAGCTGTCCACCCAATCTCCTAGTTACTAAAAGTCTTCAATGACTATCAAATCCAGAGCCATTTAAACAGCTTCAGATACCCCATTAAACATGTATGAGCTTTCTTACCAAAGCAGAAAGATTCAATCTGAGAATAAATTATTTTAAAAAATAATAAATGTAGATTTGAGATCTACTTGTGAATGCTGATGCTCACAACTCCAGTATCCACTTCAAAGCCAAATGCACTATATGGAAAGGTAATTTCCCAATGTTTTCCCCCACCCCATGAATGGCTGAAGATTAAAATTATTTTCATATCAATCTCCAACAGACGATTCTTTCCTTATTAGAGTTCACCCTACAGACAGTGCTAAGCTACATACACTTTCCTCTAAAGCTTCTAAAACCAGCTCCCACTAGAGCAAGGGTGCAGGATCTCTAGAAAAATGTTTTGCACTCTAATCTACATTACTATGTCAGGACATTAAAACAGCAATTTAGGGACTACAATCCTCTTAAAAACCAAACCAAACCCAAACATGTAGAGGATTCAGAGAAAACCAGCCTGAAAGCTAGTTACTTATCCTCGTAGCGATGAGAGTCTAAATCAGAGTTTCCAAAGTGATGCTTAAAGCATCGCTGCAGCGTGATACTGTTCACTGTCTAAATGGGTGCACAGCACGTGCAGCACAGCATGACGCCCTCTGAAATCCTGGATAGAAGCACCTCCCTACTAAGAATGGCATAACGCAGAAGCTGCTCCCGTTGAGCACCGAAGATTGGAAACTGCTTTAGTTCCTGTTCCAGGCTTCTGCAGCGTACAGCACCTGACATTATCCCTACATAACCTATAGGTTAAAAGCAGGACCAGCGCCCCCTGGTGGAAAATCCCTCACGGACAAGACTGAAGGCTGAGCTGAGGCCAGCAAAACGCACCGCCAATAATGTCACTTCAGACGATGAACGCCAGAGAATTTCCTCAAAGGTTGATGAAATGTTTCTGTCTGTAGCTGAACTGATATTTGAAGAAATACCCTATCTGTGCGCGACACAGCTGCGATAATGAAATGAAGCATCCCTGAGATCAGGCTCCATTTTTTCCTGCACGTTTATTGCTGAAAGAACATACACTTTGCTGTGTCATGTTCATTGGCCAGTCCAGCTTCCCCTCAAGCTATTTTCAATAAATGTTTATTATGAAAAGCTAAACAGTGTGGAGTGTGTCTGCACATACACAAAGATCAGTTGAACAGAACTGTGGGGTTTTTTTTTTTTTTGTTTTAACCTAAACCATTTTCCCTCTTATCCTTCTTAGCTTGAGTTCGTCATAAAGTTTTTTCTCTTCCATCTCCTGCTTTGCTTAAAGTGTGCTTTTATAGCACCTTTTAAACATGTGTTCAACCTCAGAATCTGGTTTTCCCTTAGTGCTGAATTCAGATGTGCCAATGAGGATAAGAAAGGTTAAGGTATTTCAGAACAGCCACAGAATCATAAAGGTTTGTGTTGGAAGGGACCTTAAGCCTAGTCCAAAGCCCCTTCCACAGCAAGGTCATCTTCAACTAGATCAGATTGCTCAGAGCCCCATCAGCCCAGCTTTGAATATTGCTAAGGATGGGGCATCTAACACCTCTCTGGGAAACTTGTGTCAGTCTTACCACCCTCAATGTAAAAAAAAATTCTTAATTCTACCCAGTCTAAACCTTCCTCCTTTCAGTTAGAACTATCACCCTTATCCTGTCACTACAGACCCTGTCCCCATCTTTTTAATCTGACCTTTTAAGTACTGTAAGGTTGCTACAGGGTCCCTCTGGAGCTCTCTCTTCTCTTGATGAACAACCTTAGCTCTCTCTGCCTGTCCTCACAACGGGAGGGGTTCCAGCCCTCTGATCATTTTTTCTGGCCTCCTCTGGACCCACTTCAACACATCCATGACCTCCTGTGCTGAGGCCCCCAGAGCTGGATGCAGTAACTCCAGGTGGGGCTTCAGCAGAGCAGAGGGGCAGAATTCCTTTCCTCCACCTGCTGCACAGTTGGGTCTGGGCTGTGAGCACACATTGCTGGGTCATGTGCAGCTTTCCATCCATCACTATCCTTAAGTTCTTCTCTGCAGGACTGCTCTCAATCCCTTTATCCCCCAGCTTGTATGGAGGATTATATGTTATTATAAATAGCATTAATATAGCATCAGAAACAGCAAACCATCAAAATGCATCAAGGATATACTGGCACTAGACCAGTAAGTACAAATTAATACTGAAATAGTAATTAAATTCAGAATTAATATTCCATTCAGAGTAACAGAATTTGGCAGCTCTTAAAGGGTTTTGAGAGAATCTCTGTCAACATTTCTACTGCTGCTTTTTAATTCTGCCATCATCTGATATTTCTCCTGTCTCCACACAAGTCTTTGTATGGGAGTGGCCACATTTTTCCTTCTGCTGACTCTGCTACACAAATGGTAATTTCCAGCAAAGGACACACATAGCAGGGCTGAGCAGCTTCCTGCAAGTCTTTGTATTACACTAACATCTATACACAATAGTTGAGTAGATTTAGGATGGTAGACATCCACAAAAGATAAGTCTCTGCTTACAATACTTATTCTACTGAAATCAGAGGCACTGTTAAAGGAAGCAAGTTGTGCTGGGTACAGATGTAGGAAAATAGGCCAAACGAAAGCAGTTGTGAGAAGCAGTTCAGGCTCAGTGTTACCTTGGATCAAGAAGTTCTGTTTGCTACTTAAAATCATGAACTCTGAAGGAATTTCAACAACCAAACTTTCTTTTGGTGTGTGCATTTGTCTGTCAGCATTGTTTGAAACTGATTTGGAGAAAATCTTTTTCAGACTTTACCAAATTAGAGCTTTGGAAATAAGTTGCTTCAGTTTACATACTACAGTTCTTTTATTGGATGTCTGCTGAAATAGCCTAAAGTATTTTCTGTGATATTAGGGACAAACTCTAAACAAGCAGATGAGTTGAAGTTTAACCACACATACTGTACTATGGCACTGTAATTATTGCCATGGATTGCAACTTTAAACAAATATGAACTACCCAAGGTCAGTGGTGTATCCTCAGATAGAACTGGATGAAATCAGAATCCTATGCAACAAAATTGCAGCATAAGGTTAGCTAGGAAAAAAAAAAGGGACACACACACACGACTTAAAAAAATGGCATCATTTCTAAGTGTTAAGTGCACAGAATAAAAGAATTATCCTGATAAGAGATTTTTGTTTTAATCTTCAAATAATCTGATGCACACCACCACACAATTCTCTTATTTTCACATCTTCACGTGGACAAAACAAAGAAGGGTTCATTTGAAACTACCAGCCAGTTTGCACAGGCAAGTGGCCTAGACTTTTTCCTCTCTAAAAAGAGAGAAAGCAACCTGAAGACTGTTCAAATACTGCGAAGTCTTCTGATGTTCTGACTATCTTGCAGTGATAGACACTGTGTTTCATGTGGCATTAAAAGTTTGTCACATCATCACTTCATCTTTATTTGACTAGCTGGGTAAGTTTTGACTCATTAAACCTGCCAAGATGGTTTTCTAACCTTGTTGCTTTGATCACATATCTCCATTGTTCTCACAAGTTTTCTCTTCCAAAAGCAAATGTCCCTCTTCTCTTTTCAGGGCTTTTCCACTAATCTTCAATATATCCATTTTGTTATCATCACGTTTCTCTTATAACTACCTAGGGCCACTGTCCTTGCTTACTGTTTTCAAACCAGCAGGTTTGTACTTTTCCTGATACTGTCTCACACTCACGAATTTTCCATCAACCTTGCAAAACTGCTTCCAAAAACCATCCTTCAAACCCCTTTGTTTCAGGTCCACCGTGGGTGGTTGCAAGTAGCCCCTCTGACCAAAGCCCTCTTCTCTTTTCCTCTCTTGCTTAGATTTGTTGTCTTTTGGTTTATGCAGTACAAGACTTCTGGGCAAGTCCTATATGAACATATATTTCCCATGGTTTATAGTACTTGGCACTAGAGGTGGGCAGTTTTTTCATAGCTTGGCACATTTTAAAGCCTTTTAGTACACTCTGTTGTACAGAAGATCATCCCTGATACTATATTACCTTTTTTACTGATGCCAGAGCTTGAGATATTTGGCAGAAAAGATGACCTCTAGTGCCCACTCAGCATTATTAGCTCCTGTACACACAGTTCCTAGAAAACTAGAAAAAAAGCTCAGTTTGCACAGTGGATGTGGAAGTTTGAGCCTTCATAAAAGTATAACTTCTCTCTAATGTCCTTGACCAAACTCCACTACATTCAAGAACAGGCAACCAGATTCAGTGGTTCACCACTGCCCGTAGTGGCACATTTGCATTTTGCTACCACTACAATTTTGTGGGTTTGGTTTTTTTCTTTTTCTTTTTTTTAAAAAGAGTAAGATTTTTAAACCATGCATTTTAAAGGAAAGACTGTTCTGTTTTGTGAACAATTTAGGTTACTTCTGCAATTCACATTCACAGTGCTACCTGTGCTATAGGGCACAGGATCCAGATGCTGCTGCTCACATTACACACGTATGTTGCTGACAGTACAAAGTCACACATCCCATTCCTAACAAAAAGCACATTTCTAGAAACTCCTGAAGGAAGTTCCTACTTACTTTCCCTTCTTGCATCACTCCCCAAACTCTGTTGCCCTGAGAACAGGATGCATTCTCAAAGGTAAATACCTCTAGACCTCTGTATCTTAGATTGCGCTTGCACAGCCCTGCAAACAAAACACAGCGTGTTTGTTTTGCTTCACTGAAGCAAGTCAAGAGCAGCCAGCCATAGCAAGGAGGAAACTTTACACTTGCCTTCAGACATAGTTGAGATTCTGGGGCTGTGACTGATGCTGAAGTGCAGCTCCTCTGTGTCTATTAAAGGCCATTTCCACAAGGTGCCCAGCGATGTGTAACATCTGTGCCGGAGCGCGTAGGCTGCTGCTGCACACAGATCTCTTGACGTTTGTAAGGCTGTTGCTGGGGATCATGTCAGCTCACACTCATTCCAACGCACAGGTCTGCAAAGGAAAGAGCTAAAGCTGCTTGTGTTCCTGGTCTGTGAGTAGAAATGTGTAATGAAGGAAACACAGCAACTATCTTCTGAAGAAACTGGTGAGCAGCTTGGCTCTAAAAGTGAACTGCAGCAGGTTCCATGGACATGACCTTGCTGCATCTTCATTCTAACCTCAATGGCTACCTGGAAAGAGCAATGAGGTCTGCTCTGAGCCTCCTGTTCTCCAGGATTCACACCCCCAGCTCCCTTAGCATCTCCTCACAGGGCTGTGCTCCTGCTCCTCACCAGCCTTGGTGCCCTTCTCTGGACATGTTCAAGCACCTGAACATTTTTCTTAAATTGAGGGGTCCAGAACTGGACACAGTACTCAAGATGTGGCCTAACCAGTGCTGAGTACAGAGACAGAAGGACTTCCCTGGTCCTGTTAGCCATACTGTTCCTGATACAGGCCAGGATGCCATTTGCCTTCTTGGGCACCTGGGCACATCTGGGCAACATTTCATTTATTCCTCTCCTAACACTCACCTTTTATTTACCCTATTCTGCATTGAGTTTTCAGACCTTAGAAGCAGGAGGATTTCAACAGATGTTCTGTTAAAAGTCATTCTGAATCTGCTCATAGGATCTCAGGGGACCAACCAACCAAACCCCCAATCCCAACACACCCCCCCAGAGCCAGCCAAAGTTAACTGTATCCTTCAGCTGCATTAACACTATATAAACATACCCTTTGCTGCCATGTGGGTTTAAAACTCATTTAAATGTAATTACTCTTTATTAGCGAACAAAAGTCTTTGCAGGCACACATCTCAGACACGATTAAAAACTGGCAACAATGTCAGTAAACTTGAACCAAATTTAATAGTATCAGCTCTTTTCATCAGTATAAAGCAAAATTCTGCAACAATGCAGTTGTCCCAGGAAGGATATTTCTCTCTCAGCAAATCAGTGATTTTATACAAGTTGGTTGAGGATATATTAACTCCCAAGAGGTTGCTTGTTACAAAGGCACTTAAAGAGCTGTCAACAGCCAGCTGCTCTGAAACACATTAAGACTGTGCTAGTGTTATCTGCAGTGAAAGGAACTTAGCAGCTGCTGGGTACTCTGTTCACAAATTCAAGTTTGTGGGCCAGGAGGAGCTGTATCCTATGTGCTTGCTAAGTAATAACTCTCCTGTTACATATGGCATCACAGAAAATGCAAATGCTGCTGTGGAAATTAAATGTTACCTCCCTAGACCAAACAACTTGCCTCTGGTGTGGTGTTACTTGGCCACCACCCAGTCAAGTTTTCTGTTTTGCTTTAAGCTGGACAAAGCTTTGTAAAACAAAACTCAAATGTTCAGAACTAAATAAGCAATGCTGGCAAAAAAAAAAAACAACAAAAAAAACAAAAACAAAACCCAAAAAACTTAAAGAGTAGTTTGATTCTGTGGATTCTTAATTCCTTCTTGGTACATGAGTATTAAACTGCAACTTTTTACATAACACTTCAGAAAAAGCATCTAAATTGCAAGTCCCTTAGTAATAAAATATCTAAATGTAGACACTGACACAATAGATTTGCTCTAGAAGCATTTTAATTTACAAACAGCAATTCCCATTGACTTTATACCATAAAAAAAGCCATTTACAAGCAGGAAACAATTTCATCAGAACAAAATAAAGCAGCACTGAAATATTCATGTCACAAATCTAAAAACAAAGTGAATACAAGAGTAAAATATCATTTGAATAAATATTTTAAAATTCATGCTATAAAATAATCCTTAATGGCAAGTTATTAATTGTTACAGCATCAGCTTAGCTAGCTTCATTTACTTCATATGGTGATGAAGTGTGGAGTTGTGAGGTTACCGGTTTATATTGCAAGATAATGACACCAAGTCAAGTCATTCAAACTGTTCAATCATTTATCATGAAAAAAAAACAAACAAAACCCCAAAAAACCAACCATACAAATAAAAGTAATTTAAAAATACAAGTTTTCAGTCAGAAACAAACACTGTCAAAATCGTGCAAGAGCTCTACCTCTAATCAGATATACAACCAGAGGCTTGCAGTACAAGTCCAACGGCTGAATTCATAGCATATGTAAATGGGAGAGACAGCAGTTTGTGGTATCTACCAGAGCAGGAGTTACTTGCACCAACTAGAAGCAAACCTGCTCAGTTACTGATACTCAGCTTCACACCCCCTGAAGAAATACAGGAACACAAGTCCCAGGCTTACTTCTTTGTCTAGTTTTTTTTTTTTTTTTAAAAATCTTTTTTTTTTTTTTTAAATGTAAACTTGTGTAAGTTAAGTTAATGCTGTCACAGGGATGTGCAAGTAGTATTAAATCTACAATATTAAATACAACTATTCTGGCACTTGTTAAAATATATGTAAAATGCACACAGATTCTATAAACTTTGAACATTTTGAATGACTTTACCAAACTTCCAATTCAGTCACTGAGTATTATGAACTTTACAATTAATGAAATAAACAGATTCATATAAAGAATTTACATAATTCCCCAAATACTTTCAAATATAAAATTTAATAAATAACCCTGACCAGTCAAAAAGCACCATTCAAGGGTAAAATTCCCTTGGAAAATAGATTAGGTGTTGCATATTTGAGTCCCTTTCAATGGTTTCACTTGAAACCTGTTTAGAAAAATGACAATAAAAGAATCACAGTAAACTAATACAAAAATTCAAATAATATATATATATATATTTTTTTTTTAAAGGTAAAGCTCATTCAAATCTTTTCCCAGCCCTTGATTTTATTCCTGCTGTCCTTCCCATAATTCAGCCCAAAACCTATTTAGAGGCCTCACTGTTTTGTCTAAAAGTAAACCAAAGGCTTTAGCATAAACCATGACTTTATGCTTGGGAAGACTGCTTTAAGAACTATCAATTTAGGTCTACAGAATGTTCTGCTGAACAGTGAACTGACAGTATCCTTTATGCCATCAACAGGTTTCACACTCAAAAAGCAGAGCCAATCTTGAGGCCTCCTTGACCCAAGTGAACTTTCAATGAAAAATGTTAAGTATTTACAAAGCTATTTTCTAAATGTATTTACAAGTTTAAAAGAAATCAAATGGAAGATAACTGATTTAAGAAAAAACTAAAAGAACTTTTGAAACCCACAAAGATTAGAAAAGGTAGGAAATCCTTTATTTTCACAGTTTGTCATGATAGGTTTAAACATCTAGAGGAAAGGACACTGTCACTGTTTTCACATTTGTCTATAATTTAAAAAGGTAGATTAAGAAGAGACTCAATTATGAACCAGCCTATATAATTTCGTGATTTCTTTTGCTGTCAAATATTTTTTTTTCACATCTTTTTTTTTATCAACTTCTGCATTTATTGTAAATGAAATGTGTAACAGTTCTGTGCTAACTTCAGACTGTACAGACAGAAGACACTGTACAGCACTTCCATAATTTGCTTAAAATAACACAGCATACTCTGTTCTGGTGGACTTGTGAAATGAACTTCAATCAGTTTCATGGCAATGTTCATCCTGTCATACCATTATGCGACAAGGCACAATTTAATTGCTGTTACCAGGTTTGAAGTTCGTTTTCTACCAGTCACACACTTTGTTAAGTGTAATGCTCAATGATGTTTTATTCTCACCTATGTATGCATCCTTTGAAGCACTGCTGAACTTTTACAGTACTGTGTTATGGCTTGATAATTATTAACACTGCTAGCAGTGGAGAGGGTAAATGGCATATCCACACAAACAGGAGCAAGCAGAGCTTGCAAACTGCTGAATCATGATTTTGTAGGAAAAAAGTGATCATTTCCTGCCCCTTAACAGTCCTGTTACAATGATTTGAACCTGAACCTGTACAATCAAAGTGATGTTGGTTTTTAGTTTGTTTTCTTTTCTTTTTTTAAAATTTTGTTCTTTTTTTCTTTTTTCTTTTTTCTTTTTTTTTTTTTTGTCAGAGACAATTTTGGATAAGTCACTCTTTGGTAAACTCAAACCATTTAAACACATTTACAAATACAAAGAACTAGATTTAAATAAGGTTAAGATTGTGACATGGAGAAATTCAAGAAATATAAAATTAGTCCCCATATCCTGCCATCCTCAACTCATACTTCCAGGGGAAAAAAGATCACACCAAAGGCACCACAGCACGGGTCCAAGATAAAGGGTTAAGAATAACTGTACATTTCTTGGATTTTGCATGTCTCCAACTTTTCAAAACACAATTTTATATATATATATATATAATTAAATTTTTTTTTTTTTTGCATTTAATTACTTAAACGTTTAGGAAAATAACAAAACAAAACAGTATCAGAAACACCAACATGTTTTTAAGTGGGTAAACATATAGACTACCTTCCCTAGACACAGACATATACTTTCCCTTACTGGCAACAAAAATTCTATTGTTGCTTCAAGAAGAGAAACATCTCCCCACCCTCTGCCTCTTAATTTAGGCAGATTTAGGACAAAGATGCAAATTTTGTACTCAATTTAACTGAAACTGCTCCAAGCAGTTGGGTTTTATACTGTCAATCTGTATTTAGTGAAAATTAATTCTTATTGCAGACTGTCACAATATAAAGAACTAGTGTATTTAATAAAGCTACTGCACAAATAAGCCCCAGCTTCACAGGAGCCAAAAAAGCTTTACAAGATACCTTTTTGCTTTCCCATAAGTTAGGAATTAGCATTTATGGTCTAGATTTCAGGAGTCAAACAGCTTCTTCACAGATTTATTTGCAGTATTTGCTAAAGAAAGATAAGGCCCAATTATACAAAACCTGTATTTTAAAGTAGGATGTGATTCATTTAGTTCTGTTCTTCAGGTAGTATTTGACACAGTAGTGTTGCCAGTTCAGGCTTTTGAGGTCTCTTAAGCTATTGCGGTTTGTTTTTTTTCTTACTGTAGTTGGTTTGTTTGGGGGGGGGGGGCTTCTTTTTGTTTGGTTGTTTGGTTTTTTTGTTGGATTTTTTAACTTATTTCTTTTTTTTTTTTAATTTAGTTTTATTTTATTTGCTTAACTGTTTCTATAATATTTCACATTTTCTATATTATACTGACCTAAAAGATGAAGTTAGCACCATATTGAAAACAAAACAAAACAAAACAAAAATTTGGTGAAACGAAAGGGTTTAGAGTATTTTAAAAAGTTGTTGGTAGTTCCTTTATGCAGAAAACAACCACTGAAAAGAGTAGGGAAGCCATAGCAACTCTGTAATACTCACACATTGAAATAACAGACATATTGCTTGAAATTCCCATAGAGTATTTGTGTTTTTTCTTTTTTTTTTATATAAAAAAAGAAGTACAAATTCCAAGTGCTGACATATCACTTGGAGCTTTAAGTAGGAAGTCAATGTGCACCTGAAAACAGCTCTCTCTGAAGAGCCCTAGTAAAACACTGCTTGGAAATACTGTAGTTTAAACTACAACATCTCTCTCAGGTTGTAATCAACCTTGAAGAGTGATGAAGTTCAATTTAATTACCTGGTATGGTTCTACAGTACGAAATGAAGGTAGATTCTGAGGCCAGTAAAAACACATTTAAAACCACAATGCTACTTTAAGTTTGCTAAAGTTTTTTTCTTTTATATATATATATATATATATAGATATATCTATCTCTATATATATAAAAAGGTCAGCACCACATGTTGTCCAGCTTGCATTCTAGACAACTAACAAAACCCCTCAACAATGTAACCATAATTTAATAGATTTATGGCATTTGGTTTACATGTTATAAAGCAAAGCTATTAAAACAAGGTAATTCACTTTGCTCACTTTTGCACACAAAGTAATAGTTTAATAAAATGAAACCCAAACAACATTCTTTTGAAACCAAAACCATCCTCCCAAAGTCCAAAGTCCTATATCCTCAGCAGAGAGGAGACCTAGCAGTTGAAAGAGTGGTACATGGTATAAACCTTAACGCACGTTTACATTCACCTCAACCAGAATAGGAAAAGTGAAAGCATTTTATATATATAAAGCAAATTTTATATATATAAACAGACTAACTACCAAAACCAGTTAGTAAAAGCAAACAGATTTCATCCTGACACGTGGAAGGAACCAAAACTGTAATATTCTCTCTCCTCAGTGCTGTGTTAACTCATTACCAGCAACAAGATGTAAGAAATAAAGTATGGGAGATTACAGCTTCTTGGTGTATCCAGCAGAGCTGTCAACCTTACTCTAATATCTTTCTCCACTGGAATCTGTGTCTTGCCAGATCAACCAGTAGGGACACTTCAGTAGACTCCTCCTATCCTTTCCCCAGCACACTGTCTTTTATATTTGAGCATCTTCAAAAGTAAACAAAACCACAACCAAACAACCCAGCTTCCTTCAAAAACAAAGAATGCTTAATGTAGTCTTCTCCAGAAACCGTTTCAAGCTGGTTTCCAGAAGGTCAGGAAAATTAAAAGGCTGTTATACTGGTACTGAAGATTACTAAAAGAATAAAAGATTTTAAAAATACATTAGAAATGTGCTTGTTTGTGTTGCACTTAGAATGTAATATTTTAATCAGATGTGTTAGACATTGCATGGATTTCCATACTAGAATCCATAGCTTCAGAAACTGAAGCATCATTATCTACTTTCTGTTCCACAAACGCTTCTGTTCTGTCAGGAGACTCTACCCTGCTCCTTACTTCGCTTACCCCAGGGTGATTTTTTCGCAGATGCTGGTTTAGTGTACCCTGGAAAGGAAAACATTTGCCACAGATCTCACAGCGGAAGGGCTTGTCATCTGTGTGACCACGAATATGATACTCAAGTTGGTCCTTGCGGGTGTATTTCTTCCCACAAAACTTGCACACGAAAGGAGTTATTCCCATGTGCAATCGCATGTGTCGATCGAGGCTCCCTTTCTGGTTGAAAGACTTCCCACAGTAAATACAGATTAGCCTCTCATTGTATGGATACCAATGACCTCTGGCATTTCTTTCCCGTGGACTACTTTCATATCCTGGGTTACTCACCATGGATTCACTGTCAGTCCCTTGCACCAAGCCCTGAACATCACTGTGCAAGTGACCGCTGGATACCCGTTTTTGGCGTGCACGACCCCCTCTGAAACAGCTCAGCATTGACCTTGAAGGACTTGTATTGCTCATGCTTCCAAAGGTTTCAGACACACCTGTAGCCTGCGATGAGGCGTGGGTAAACGAATAGACATGCTGTAAGACAGACCCATAGGAACCAACATTTACTGCCACCACTTGCTCTCCATCCACCATTTCTGTATGATATCCATCATCACCAAGGGAAGAGCTGTCAGAGCAGCTTGGCCTGTCAGACTTCTCCATTTTAACTTTCACTTCTGCAATCTGACTTTCCCTTACTATCAGGTCACCTTGCTCATGATCACCTTCAATCTGAATCTCGTATTCAGAGATGCTCCCACTGCTTCCTCGATCTGAATGCCCTTCTTCTTGCAGACGACTACGCAGAGTTTTGCCAGGAGTTGTTTCCATCCTAAGATCGCTGCCTGCTGTTGACTGTCGCACCTGAGAGCAATAGGGGGGAGATATCTCGATGGGGTTGGCAAAGTAGCTGCTATCTTTAACTCCATTGCGGTTTTCTGGGGTTTCTTCAGCACCAACAGTGACAGAGTCAACATCACCGACACTGATCTTTGAATGAATACTCTCCAGTATCTGTGTGCATTTGTCAATCACACACTGCATCTGTAGAAAGCTAGCTGCAGTCAGAAAACTAACAACATCCTTCAGCTGTAAGGACATCCTTCCAGTGTAACAAAAAGAAAGCAGCTGTTCAAAAACATTGGGATTTTTAATAACTGATATTGATAAGCCACTCATGGTGCTCAATGCTGAATGGTCACGGAAATAGGGAGAACTGGCAGCTAGGACAGCTTTGTGGGCTCGAAACGGCTGACCCTGGATATGCACGATTATGTCACATAGCTTTCCTTGCAAGCGGAGTTCATTTAACTGGCTCAGAACAGTGTTGCTGTACTCGGGCACATCAAACTGAATGAAACTGCTGCTGTCCATTTCTACTGATGTAGAGAGTAATCTGAAAGAGAAAAATGAGAAGATTTACAACTGAGGATAAACACAAGAGGTTTTCAAAAAGAAGTGCTTGCAGGTGTTGAAGTTAAACCACCACAATGATCTGTTTACGGTGTGTTACCAAAAAAACAGTTGGCATAAGTGACACAATACAAAAGGTAGAGTCTTAATCTACCCATTTTTTGCATATCTGTAATTTCAATTATTCCTCTGTAACATTCACAATTCAATTGCTCATAATACATTACAGGATCCCTGGGACAGTCTAGAACCTACAAGGAACTTTGCAATTTCAGTCCTTGGCAAGAACTGCAGAACAATGTCCCCACCCTCCCAAAATAATACTAATTTCATAGTCACTGGGCAAGTTAACAACTTTGGAGACTGTAGGAGGACTTTAAGCCAGACAGTCCAGCAATATTTGTAGGGAATTGTGCCATTAAATTGCCCAAGAGTGATTTTGGAAGGTTTTTTATGGAGTCTGAAAAACCTGGTAATGCAGAGTCACAACCATATATACTATCTGCATACACACACAAATACTTTAGAAACACATTTCTTAGGTCTAGGTATGTCAAATTTATTTCAGAAGAGATGAATATACTACATCAGCAAGACCTCTGAACATCCACCTTCTTGAAAAGCAATCTCAGTAATTACTTTTAAAAAGCAAAAGCCAATCTTTCAATATTCACAATGGAAACCAAGGAAATCCTTGTGAAAGGAAACATTTAAATGTGACTTGCTTCCAAACTATTCAACCAGTATGTTAGAGATTCCCAGATAATGATGAGTTTGGGTCAATATGTGAGACAGTATTAGAAGGAAAAGTTTTTGAGCCACCCTTTTCACTTTTTAAAATATCCTTTTGTGATTTATTTTAAAATTTTATTTTAAGAAACCATGATGTGAAATCTGAAGTTCAGCTGACAGAGTAACAAACTCCTGGTCAGAATGATTCAACATTTAAAAATCTAACTCAAAGGCCATGGGTAGTCAAACTTGCCTGATACATTGGGAAGGGGTGTTTAAAGAGGCTTTAGAGAAAAGCATACATTTGAAAACAAGAGTTAAAAGAAAGCACTTTACCAATTTTTCATTGAGTATGATCATGAAAAGCACACACAGAGCAATCCCTCTGAGGGTGTCTATCTGTAGCAGACATCACCTTAAAATTCCAAGACTGGGCCCTAATCAATTGCCCAAGAACCTTCAGACTTCTATTGTTATGCTTGCTGTTATTAATGTGGAAGTCTAAACACATAATACTGCCACCATACCTGCTCTTCCAATTGAACAAACAGATCTCAACATCATCCACTGGTTTCTGATGCAGGAAGCATATCCAATGTATCACAACATAATACTGGATATTTTTTTTCTACTTATGTCTTATCTTACACGCTGTAATGGGACATATGGACAATTTAAATCAAATTATGAAAATTCAGACACTTAAAAAAAAACAACCCAAAAACTGATGGATAGGAATACATAAAAAAACCTACAAGGAAGAACTGAAGCTGTATTTGTCACTTGAATGTAACATTCATCATCTTTACACACAGAATTTCCTTTCAGCAGAAATTTTACAGTTATGTAAAGGGAGAAGATGCCTTACATACTCTTGCATCTGATGAGGGAAATAAGGACTAAAAGGTGGTTAACAGAACCATTGCAGCCATCTATACAAAGACAGCTTCAGCAAGACAGTACTTTTATTCAGTGACAATGCTACAGAACGATTCAGAGCTTGTGAGCTGATGCAAGTCAGACACGGGTCAGAAATCAAACATAACAATGGCGAAACAAACCCCAGCCTAACGTGGAGTAGTTAAATGGTAGGATTAACCTTGTCATTCTGAGAATCCCTATATGGTATGCATAGAACTACTGCTCAGGTCCCTAACAGGTGCATCCACTCCATGGGGAAGACAGAAGAATCAGCAGTCAGGATGTTTGACAACTTCCCTCTCACTTGACAGGGCAGCAGCTTCCTTACAAATCCAATACTTCTAATTTGTGGGGCTTCTGAGCTATGCACAGATGCAACATCAGGACATTCCTGATTAAGCTTCTCTTTGCTAAGTGGAGGAATAGCTTTTGGTGACCTGAAGTGACACAAACTGACAAGTTACCTAGGTTGAGGTCTGTGTACAAACTACAAGACCAGCCCCCAGCAGCAATGATTTGTCATAGATCAAAGTGTTTAAGGTTTTCATAGATATTATGTATCCAAGATACTGGCTGAAGGCTTTCTAGTTTTAAAGCACAGGTCAGAACCGGACACTACACTCACTAAGTCTTAGCAGGGCTCTGCATTGAGCCTCCTGTCTATTTCTGTAGCAGATGATCCAGTCACACTCAGAAGAATCTTATCAATTCTCTTTGCCTCTGCATTACATTTATTCATCAGAGCTTTATCCAGTAAACATAGTCCAGCATATGAATTTACTGGCAGTAGAAAGCTGCCCTATGTCTTCAAACAAAAGTGTCTGAAGTAACCTGTGAAAGTGCAAGTGAGAGGCATCTAACATTTCTCATTAGATTTCAAAATAAATTAACTCTAAAAATTATGTTCTGTCAAAGCTCTTATTTCACTTAAAGCCACAAGAATAGATGGTGACAAAACACATTTGGTATTTAATTTTACTGACATCATACAGTAGCATCAGAGAAGCATCATGTAACTACAACACGAAGCTGTGTGTCTGCCAACACCGTATTAGTTTCTGCTTCTAAGTCTGCACCTGTTTCATTTCATTCCCTCACTGATGTACGATTTGCCATTCTCAGACAGGTGAATGATACAAATTATGCTCATTTTAGCTCACACAAAGGTGTGAGAAAAGATCCCTTGCACTCTCTTTAGCAGTTCAGCAACATAGGTTCCTTAGGAAAAGGCACATTAGAAATCACCACTATTGTAGTGTGTCTGAAAACAGAGATACAAAGGAAAGTTAGGAGGGCCATAATGCAAAATAAGGCTAAAATAAAAAAAAGTACTCCATGACAGCAAGAATGGACACTCTATATTACTGCTAGGAATACAGATACTCCATACAATGGACACTTCTCAGAATACAGATCAAAGACAAGAAAAGGATCAGGTGTTTGTATGAAGAGTGCACTCCTCCCTTGCATTTCAGAGGATTCAGTGTCTACTACACCATCTGTGAGAAGATAAAACATTATTGCAAAAAATGTATCATCACTCAAGAGGACTTTAACCTAGGAATGCAAGCCTATCAGCTGTGATCACAGAAGTTTTAGGGCAAAAATCTTTATCATTCTCACTCAGCTTGCGGTTGCCTTTAGAGTACAGCAGCCACAACTGATACTAGTTGTACCAGAGAAAAACTGCAACCAGCTGTGTCCTAGTCTAGGGGCATTTCTAAGACATCTTTAAATAATATTTAATAATCTCTCATAACAGCAAGGTATTGTATCTCTTTTAAAAGTCACCATACACCACCCTAGGATGGCCTTATGTAGCGTGACACACAGCACTGCTGCTTCTCTGAAAATCTACTACTGTTTTTTTATAGATTTAAAAATCAATCACACTAAAAAGAGTTTTCCCACAAATAGAATAATTACTAAAACTCCAGCTCTGTGTACTTTCAGCTCATCTAGGCAGTCTGTTTTGTGGTCTGTATAACACACTGCCAGGGGCAATCTCCTGGGAACAAAAAATACACCTAAGGACACACTTCTCCATGTAATTTATGCACTGAAATCACAGCCATACATAGACATTTATATTTATAAATGCAAAAGAAGTCCTTTAAACCACAGACTGGGGGAATGTTTCCACTGGATACCTAAGGGAACACTTGGAGCTTAAAGGAAGTGACACATACAGTAAGTCTTTGTGTACTAACTGGATTTTTCTGAACTTTAAATGCACTACATAGAACTAATGTTTAAAAGCTCTTTAACATTTATCACAAACATCACCGCACTGCAGAAAGCAAAAAAAAAACAAAAACTGTTGAGAACTTTACTCTTTCTGAATGTGGTCACCTTGATGTTATCTCATAGCAGCAATTCACAAGCATGTCACTGTTAACTAAAATCAAATAAATTAATGTCACAAAGTAAGAAACTTGAAAATTGGTGGTGAAAATGCAAGTATCTGCTTGACCATCCAGTGAGATGTGGACACACTGGACAGCTGGATGAAGTGGAACCTAAGTTAAACATGCATAAGTGTAGGATCCTGCACCTGACAAAGAGTAATGCCCTGCACCAGTACAGATTTGGGTGGATGGAGAAGGATCTTAGAGTCCTGGTGGACAGTAAGTTATTCATGGGACAGCAATGTGCCCTTGTGGCCAAGAAGGCAAGTGGTATCCTGGGGTGCATTAAGAACAGTGTGTCCAGCAGGCTGAGGGAGGTTCTCTGGTGAGACCATATCTGGAATACTGTACCCAGTTCTGTGCTCCCCAGTTCCAGAGAGACATGGGAAAACTAGAGAGTATCCAAAAGATGGCTACAAGGATGATGAAGGGACAGGAACATCTGTCTGATGAGGAAAGGCTGAGAGACCTGGAGCTATTTAAGCCTGGAGAACAGCAGACTGAGAGGGGATCTTATTCATGTTTACATGTATCTGAAGGATGGGTGTCAAGAAGAATGGGGCAGTCTCTTTTCAGTGGTGCCCTGCAATAGGCTGAGAGGTGATGGATATAATGTGGAACACGGTTAAGTTTTACCTCAACATCAGGAAAATCTTCTTTTCTGTGAGGGTGACAGAGCACTGGAGCAGGCTCCCCAGACAGGTTGTGGAGTCTCCTTCTGTGGAGACTTTAAAAATCTGTCTGGATATGTTCCTGTGTGGCCTGCCCTTGGTGATCCTGTTCCAGCAGTGGGGGTTTGACTAGATGATCTCTAGAGGTCCCTTCCATCCTCCATTCTATGATAAAGTGAGTTTCATCCATTTTCTTTCAAAGCTTATCCTGAAAGGAACATTAAATAAGCATGGACTTAAGGCTCAAAGTATTTGTCACACTGAACAAGATCATTTCCTGAGTCACTATTATTCAGTCTTCTTTTGTGAATTCTTGGTTTCCAGGGAATTTTAGAAGCATTGGTATTCATGGAAGAATAAATCAAATAAGAATCTCTGCTTAGACTGATTTGTATTCTCTGTTTATTCACTCAGCTCAAATGCATTTAAATGTGGACACACTGAAGAGTCCCAACCAGAGACTGAAATTTTGCTATCTCAGAATAAGGAAGGACTGCCATGGACTCAAGTGGAGGTTTAACAAAGAGTTGATATGCAGATGCTAAAATATGTTACAGCACGAAAGAAAACTGGTAATATTTCCACTGAAGCACGAAGTTTCTTTTGTTTGCAGCTTCTCCAACAGGATCAAATGCACTTTATGGCATCTTTTACATCTACAGTGACCTTAAAAACCTTTCCAGTTCAGTTCAACATATCATTCTGCCAGCTTCACCTCTAAAAGGGAAATAAAACTGCCAGTAGAATTGAAAACAGCCAGCACAAGCTTATGTTTACATATAAACACCTTGCCCACACTTTTGTTAATCTCAGTACTATTCTGAACATTCCACAGTGTTGCTGATTCCTGATTCAAAAGCCATCAAACCCACACCCTAAACAGTTACTAAATTACCTTTTTCTTAATCTAACAACAGGGTAACGTGGAACATTGAAACAACCTCATCTCTCAAAAATAAACGGCTATAGAAGCAATTAGTTCCTTTCTTAACATGACAGGATTTAAAATCCTTATTCCTCCAAATGTTAACCGTTCACAAATCACTCCACAGATTTAATTCACGGGGTTATAAGTTATGGCAAGGTTGGAATTAAGCTTTAAAAAGGTGCCTGATGGAATCAAAGGAATTACAAACAGTTCAGCCAAAACTTCAAATACTGAATTATCTGTGGTAAGGCGTACAGTAAGAGGTGAATATGCCTTATTAATCATGGGAAAACAGCTTTGAGTCTGTTGTTTTAGATTAAAATACAGACTCTGTTCTGTGAAGACAACGCAATTTAAAACTTAACTACCTTAACTCATTAAAATGCAAGAACCCCCCCATTTCCTCACAAATTGAAGCCAATTAGTACAGGCTGAAATGCAGTTACTAGAAAACTTCGTTCTTGCACTCTTTCATCAGAAGATACCAGCACACTACAGTGAAAGTCCATGTCACCATTCCTCCTCTGCAGACAGAGAGGCAACACTCAACGTGCACAACATCTACAGTGAAATCAAGAGCGAAACTTGTGTCTGTCAGGCAAACACTCCTACAGTGCTGCAGGACACAACCCCAATGTTTGCAAGGCTGAGCCATACAGTAAAGCACTTTTGGCAGAAACTTTCTAACTTATTCAGCCTTTTGTCTAACAGAAATTGAGAAGGATTTATTTTTACCTCACCAACATTCACATGATGAGTAGAAAACCACTTGAAGTGGATGACTTTAACATCAAAATGCAAAATAATTGGTTTCTATGTATATATATATATGTACATACACACACATATACAACATGTGCTAATACTGGCAACACTATGAACTTCTTCTCAGTGCTTAGTATGGGGCAGCAGGGAATTTTTTGGAACTGCATATTTGGCATTTCATAGGAAAAAACCCAAACAAGAGGAGCCTCTTATTTGAGCAAGTATCCAAAGAAAGCAGTTGAGAAAATCAAGTCCAAGTGCCACCTTCATCCCTTATTCTCAAATTGTCTTCCTCACAATTGCCTGCCAGCATGGAAGTGATTAAGACTAAAAATGAAACAACTATTGAGGCGTAAACAAAGTTTTACCCAACAATTAGAAACCTCAAAACAAATAATTTCTAACTTTTGGTGCGAGAAGTTACTAAAAAAAAAAAGCAGCTACAGGTATGCATCTATTTTTGAACACAGGAAAAAAAAAAAAAAGAGGTACTAGAAGGCAAACTGGAGATAGCCAAGATCAGCAAAAATGTTGCATCAGACAAATAAAACAAAGAGGCATATTTATGACACAATTTCTTTAAAATCAGCAAGATTTTGCAAGTAACAATCTCAAACTTTTATCCTGCTCATACATTAATTTCATCACATACAGATTACGCAATCCTGAATAGTTCCTGTACACATTCTCTGAGTAACTGACAACTCCGAGGTGAATGCTTTAAGAAGGCACTGTCAGTACCAAAAAACCCCAATGGACAGCATGAGACTTGCTGTATATACACGTAAAACTTTAAGAAGTGGAGAAGGAGAGAGTTTTTATACCTTCTGCTATTACAGTAATAAATTGTTTGCTACCAAAGGCAATTATGCATTTTTGTTTTCAAAAACCTTAGTCACTCTTCATCAAATCGTAACTTTTTGGCTCCTGTGTTTCATTTACACAACGAAGCAGTTATGTTTTCTAGATATCAGCAATGTTCTATACTCTATATAAAGTAGCTCTAAAGAACACATTTTCGTAGCATGTTCCCAGTCTGTCACTTTGGACACACTGGACAGTTTGTAGCTCTCACTGAACAGGGAGGGAACACAGGCACATCCTGACTCCAGATGCTGGGAATTCCGTAACATGTAACAACAGTTGTGCAGCTAATCCTGTGCCATCTTTTTGTTTCTGGCCACCAGGTTCTCCCGCATTGATGTTTCTGAGACTGTTCAGGCTTGTTCCAAATTCACTCCCAATTCTGGTTTATGCTACAACAGATCAGATTTTGCATGATCTGCACACCTGCAGGGATTGTGGGGGGCCTGCGCAAGGACAGGGACTGGGGCTTCACTGGAGCTCTCAACTCTAACCGAACGGCAGTAGCTGAAGCGTTCAACCAAGTTCTGGCAGTGGCACGGCAAGCGGTGCCGGGCTCAGCCCGCCTCAGCCGGCCGTGCCCCCGTGCCAGGTATTTCATGCCTCGTTGGGTTAACAGCAGAGCGAAACAGACGCGCGTCCTGCTCCTTGCCAGCCAGCCAAAATTACTCCAGAGGCTCAGACTCAGGTTACGTGACGACAGCTTCTGGCGAGAGAAGGCTGTAAGCAGTGCAGCCTCGCCGGAGCCGGCATCGGTGGCGGCAGCAGAGCCGCTGTCGCCGCTTCCAGGCGGCCCGTGTCGCGGCTCGCCCCCGCGGCNACCGCTGCCGAGCTCTGCGTGGCGACGGGGTCGCCTATCCAGCTGCCGGCCCGCGGCCGCCGCCCCTGCGGGGCCTGTCAGGGCGCTGGGACCCCCTTCCCCCAGAACGGCCTCCGTCCCGCACGGGAACGCCATCCCGGGCCTCGGGCAGGCGCCCGCTGCGGTGTCCCGGCCCGCCTGCTGCTCACCTGGAGCTGTCAGGGTCTCTCACATGGCGGGTCACCGGCCCGGCCAGGCCGCCTCCTGCCCGCTCCCACCGCCGCTTCCCGCCCGCTCCCACAGCTACTCGCACCCGGAACTGATTCCCCAGCAGCACTTCCGCTTCCTGACGACGCGCCCAGGCCGCGGGCGGAGCAAGCGCCCCGCCCCGGACGGCGAGAAGAGTCCCCGCGTACCGGCAGGGGAGAGAGGAGCTGGACGCTGGGCCCTGGGCCCCGCCTGCCCGTTCGCTGAGGCGCGCGCGCTGCGGAGCCGACGCCTGTACCGCGGCTGGGAAGGCTGAAGATCCCGGAACGACACCCTCGAAGACACAGGCAAATAGGTTCCTAGGATCCTGGCGGTGCTCAGGTCCAAAACATGCAAACGAACCATAGTGAAGAATGTCCGAAAATGAAAAAAAAACCACAAAAAACCCCAAACCAAAACAAACAAGCAAACAAAAAACAGAGGTAGCGATAGCAGTGAACAGCTTAGCAACACATCATCAGTGTCACTTCGGGTACAGTACCACCTCCTGCAGTTGCAGAGACCCAGTTTTTTGGTCCCAGGCACACTTCAAGTGTCACTCTCGTTTGGCTGTAGAGATGCAGTGAGGAAGCTGGAGAGAGGCCACCTTACAAGTTGTGAACCACCACCTTTACTGAGCAGTGTGAGGAATTAAGCAGTTCACGTCTGTCAGACTGCCCTTAGACACATTGCTTCAGCAAGCATGCAGCTACTTCTTGTATGTTTGTAGTTTACGTAGTGCAACCATTCACTCTATTACTAGACAGCAGATGTACTACTTGGTAAGAGCCAGAGCAACTAATCCAGCAGGTACTGCTGGGACATCCACATGATCTGTCTTTGGACATCACATTTTATTTTCTGGAGGTGTGCCTTTCTCTATAAAACGTATAGAAAAGAGTCTTCAGAACTGAGGTTTTACAGAGTAATTGCATAAGCGTAGCGGCATGAGAGCATCCAGACCAGGTCATCAGTAACAAGGTTAAATAACACATACAGAAATGATATTTCAACAGAATACTTAGGGTTTGTTCTTACATGTCTTCAGCAAAGTGTAACCCAACAGCATTAGAAAATAAATGTGCTTGTACTTTATTCCGTGTACAGTTGCTGAAGACTGGGAAGTATGGCACACAAATACTGATTTCTGCAGGAATTAGCTGAATGCGCTTTAAACGATGGCGAGTTAATTTTCTCTGCAGATACCAAGCACTAAGGTGCTAAGTAAGAAGCATCAGCTATGCAAGTTCCATGAGGACTTAATGGATGGAGGCTGGACAGAGTAAGTTCTTTAGTAAGAGTACTTAAATCTATCCAGGGAGAGGAGTCCTCACAGGGAGATAATGGAAACAATTTTCAATACTTTTCACAGTATGAAATTTCTTTTATATTTAGGGAAGAAAAAAGAAAAATCCCCACATTATCTGCATTTACTTCAAACCTACCTGCAGGCATTTTGGACATGCAGCTGCACTTTCTATGAAGTCAGTGTTGTGGAATGTTCCTAACAACCTGTACACTGTGACCTTAGAGATCACCATCCTGCAACAAGCAGTTAGATGAAATTTGGACTAATGTGGGAACTAATGACCTAAGCAACAAAGAAATAGGCCCAATTCCACAAATTCATGAATTTACTGTGTTAAAAACACCAAGTTTGGGTTTAGTGTTTTCTAAGGCTAGCCTGGCATGTTCTCAGTGTTTCAAGAAGACGCATTACTAGATACTCTTTTTCTTTATATATTTAATAAACTTAGATATCAACAACTTTTGGATCTGTACTTTTGTTTGAGCACTTACTGTTTTGGCAAAAGTGAAATATTAAATACTAGTACTAGACATGCATTCCTTTCATTCAAGCTTAAGAAAACATTTACAAAATTGACAGATAACATTTATTAAAACATGTTATACAAAAAAAGGAGCATGGGACTCTTCTATAAGAAGAAAATATTGAACAGTAACATTAAATTAAAACCATGCTGTACAATTAGGACAGCAATATTTATAGATAAAACTATCCAACCTCTGCAATACAGGCATAACATCTCACAAAATATCAAGATATGCAAATTTACTATTATAAATGACTTGTTTAGAATAAAAACTTATACCTCATTAAGGAAGATTCACTTGACTTGCATGAACAGTTACATTTCTGGAAGAAATATGGAAACTCATGAATAATAAAAAGAAAAGGAGCAGCCACTGACAGACACAGGCTTCAAGCAAAAATCGGAACTTACTGTTTAATCACATTAAAAAAAGACCATTTTGTTTTCCAGCACCTTCCCCATGGGTACTGACAGCTTACACCTCACAACTAGCCTAGCTCTCTAATGAAGCATTTAAAGGACAAAACTCCAACTTTCCTTCATTGCTTTGAGAAAGGTTCTAATTCTGGTAAAGCAAAATATTCAATATACTGCTGTAGGCTCTCATAACTCAGAGACAGGTCACCTTCCTGGCACCTCCACAAAAGTGGTGAAATTACAAGACCTGATGTGCCTCCAATCTTTCAGGCTCAATGATACAGGGACATCAAGTAATCTTATAATGAGAAACCAAATACATCAGCCTTTGATCATCTGCCTTGCCTTTGATACAGGAAAACAGTTTTGCAACCCCAGAAACACTTCAGATGACAAAAAGCTACGAGCAGAAGTTGTACTGACAGTACCTCCTACAGTCTGCCTGCTTGCTCACAAAGCAAACAAGGTAATGTTAAAAAAAAACAAACAACCCAACACAAAACCAAGACAAACAAACACAAAACCCCAAACAATCCCCACCACCACCCAAACAAAAAACAAACCCCAAAACAAATAAACAGACCAACCAACCCCAAAGAACAGTGGTGTGTGAAACAGGAACCTCCTCCCTCAAAAGGGCCAGATACAAAGCTAAGCAGAGACCTTAACTCTGCTAAGAGCTGAATTTGTCAGAATGGCAGTTCCATATTCCACGGTAATTAACGTCTTCCTTACAAAATGGAATGAGAAGGAAATTAGCTGTAGTATCATGAAGTGTTCTTACCACTGACAGGACATTAGGTGGCTTCACAGCAGCAGGACATTCTGAAAGCCTCCTGTGTGCACAATGATTCAGTTTTTGAGAAGACATGCACTTTACTACAGCCAACAGCAAACAATATAAAGCCGCAGAGATGTTTCTAAGCTTTGTCACTAAAGGTGATGAAGCTTAAGGGAAGATTAATCAAATTTATCAAATACATATGCATTCCTTATATATATATATATATATATGGATCACTTCTCTCCTGCCCACAAACAACAAACAATTCCTCGTATCTTAAACAAGACCACTCCAATAGCAATGATTAAGCGCTTGGCAGAAGCTGCACTTGCATATCTTGGTTTAGTGTGTCCAGCCATACACATTGTGCATATACACTGTACAGTTTCACTAGCAGGGGGTTGCAAGGGTGAGATGTGGCAAGAAGTAGTTACCTAGTGCTAGTCAAAACAGGTTCTAGCCTGCACTGAAAGGGATGCAAACAATCCACTGCATGCCCAAACTTCAACCAGCAATGCACAGTGCCTCTGCTTAAACATAGTTAAGAAAGAGTGGCAATTGTTAATAAGAGGTGTGGGGAGACACAGGAGGAGAAAATAGTCCTGGGGAAAACACAGAGAAAACAAAGAGCTGCTCTTGGGAAAACTGAGGACAAAGACAGAGGACATGTACAGAGACACACTCACAGGAGGACACACTCCATGTCTGAGGAGATTCACTTCTGAGGGGACTTTGGGCTAGAGCTAAGTTATGCCAGAGCAAGGATGCCTCTGAAATGACAGAGGCCCACAGATGACCTAAGCTGGAACAGGCACATCCCTGAAGGGACTATCACTTGATGTCACTGTGAACAGCAACAGTGACAAGCCCAGAGCAACAGACGACACCCAGTACGAGGTGACAGTATGTACATAAGCCCAACCTCCTTTGTGATTCCTCACCTCACTAAAAGAATTGGCAGGGGCTGATAGCAACTCACAGACATAACAAGGAAACACACTACAAAGACAGGAAGGTGTTAGGCTTAAGTTGAGCCTGAAGAAAGGGGAGGAAAGATGTGTGCTTAAGCATTTAAGCATTTTTTTTTTTTAAAATCTTCCCCCCCCC
>VWZE01003136.1:672013-686235 GCA_013396675.1 Eubucco bourcierii
TTTAAAAACCCCCCCCCCCCCCCCCCAATACCCAATTCAGTAATTAGAAGTTTGTCAAAGGGCAACAAATTAAAACCAGAAAAAACCCATAAGTCAACTGTTTTGCCTGTAACTCAAGCTTCTCTTAAATCACCAGCCCTCTCAACTACATCTCACGGTAACAAGATGAGTATTTTCCTTCCATCAGCTGGTATAACATAGATTAATATCAGAAACTCAAGAGCTACAAAATCAGTGGAGGAACATTTGTTGAACTTTGAAGACAATGTTATAATATGGGATAAAACAGTAATAGGCAAATATTAAAAAGTTACTATTCATGCTAAGTCATTAAAAAAAGGACATGGTTCTATAATATGATCTACTGGACCTGTTATAAAACCTTTAAAGTGTCTCTCGCAGTACATTTTATTTTAAAGCTTTATTTCAAAAGTAATTTAACTGCAAATAGGAGTAATGTTTAACTTTGAAATGTCCTATATGAAAGTCATTCCAAGCTGGTAAAAGAAACAGTTTTGCTGGCAGCTCTGTAGGATGGTCTGGGTTTAACAGAAATATTTTTTTTTGCTTAACCATGGTTTTCAGTCTGGTGTTTCTGACCAGCCCTTTATATGGTTAAACGGGAAGAGGCACCTTTAACCTTTTTATGCAACACTGAAGTGATGATTTGAAAGGGGTTGAGAACTAATGTAACATACAGATAATTCTGGAAATGAGTATGAGAGTACCTTCCCTCAAATGTGATGATGGTATTTGCAGAAATAACACCCTGTATGTAGTAAGGCCTTGGAGAATGGAAAAATAGGGCCATTGAGTGCAGGAACCTTTTTCTCTACACTCATGTAAACAGGCAAACATTATAATAATTATTATATTTTTAATATTAAAAAAGACAGTGTTAGCAGTGTGGAAACAAACCATAAAGGAAATATAACTTCTAAGTTTAGAAAACATACTTATAAAGTTTTATGGTTTGCTTTTTTTTTTTTTTTAATACAAAGTGCTTCTATACATTAAGCAGGTTACAGTGTTAATGAGGAAATCCCTGTTTAGTTTCCTTGATTACAAGGGTTATATTTGGCCACCAGGACATATTGGAGAGTTCAATTAAGTGCTAAGAGTAGGAACTCTGTGGCGCTGACCATTTGTGCCCATTGCCAGCAATGGGTTCATCATATTTGGGAATATCTGTTTTAACAAAATTCCATAGGAAAAATATCTGAAGCATTAGAAGATTAAGAGCCTCTTAAAAAAATTGAAGTTTGTAAATAGAATGCCAGGAAAAAAGTTACAGTCATTACAGCCCACTGAGTAGTAAACCCCCAGCTTGTATCAGACATTCATGTTCAGGATACAGTTTGGCTGCATTGTAAAACAACTTGCAACTGATGTTCAAAAAAGCATCAAAATAGTAATTATCTTCATGTGGTTTTGCTTCGCCATACAGGGCCATCTGTTCAAGTACATTATCCTGTGTATTGCAGCAGCTAATACACAAACTGGGGCCAGACAAGCTCAGGCCTTTGATGCCAGTAAACTTTTTCTCACTGTTACCAGCACTGTACTTGGACATCATCCCTTTGTAGTATAGCCCATGTAAGCTCCTGAGGCTCTTTCCTTATTATAGTAAGTTTCAGTAAACTACAGAGAAGGGTCAATTGCTTTTGCACAGGATTTCATTAAGCTTTCAACCCCCAAATCCTGTTGCCACATTCACAAATGATGTATTCACTCTACCTGCAGAGCTGGCAGCAACTCTCAGAACTACAAACACTCCTCCAACTATCTCCAAGAATGAGAGCCCAGCACTTAGATCCTCATCTTAACGAAGGAGAAGTGCCACTTGCCCAGCAAAAATCCAGCCTTTGGACATGAGTATGGTACCATATTCTGCAGTACCATTAAAGATCCAAATACCATGCTTTCTACTTTTTTCCACAAGCAACTTCATTTGAAGAGGTAAACAACTCTGGCTGCTTGTGATCACATGTAACCAGTCACAGTAGTTCAGTACCAAGAATCTGTATTATAGTTCTTAATATTCAAGGAGTAAAGAATTAAAAGTATAAATATCTATCAATGACTAAGTAATTTTCTTAAGGGTTTCTAAAACTAGATAGGAGATTTGTACCAATAAAAAGTCAATTCATGAATCCACCAGGTTTGGTACTTGCTACTGTAGTGAGTCACCATACAGTTTAAATGTTAGAATGTTTTGGGTAAGCTCCAAATACTATATTTTACTTTTGTTTTGGACAAGACTTACTTATGACACACACTTGTAGAAGCTCTCACAATGTAGCAGTTAAAAATCAAGTCAAGCCAAGAGTCATACAGCATTAGATCCTAGAGCAAAGACAAATTATACCTAACAGATTGACGTTTATATAGTGCTCAACTCTAATTAAGTGCTTTACAGACTCTAAATAGAAATCAGCACAAATTAGACATTGTTTTACTGGTGATGGAGAAAAAATGGGAAGACAGATAAAAGAAAGCCAATTCACCTTCAACACAGCCTTTCACTAAGCAATACAACAAAGGCTATCTAATCATAGAATGGTAGGGATTGGAAGGCACCTCTACAGATCTAACCCTCCTGCTAACATACGTTTGCCTAAAGCAGGTTGTAGAGGAACGTGTCCAGGCAGGTAATGATGCAGACTATCTAATGATGCATGTTAAGTATGTTGGCAGCCTCCAGTTTGAGGTGGAATTCTAGGTTTTTTGGTTTTTTTTCATTAAAATGTGAATCACATAATCTGGCTTGGTTACTTTAGTTCTTTTTTGTAAAGTAGGGTTTCTTGAATTCCTGCTTCATCTAAATATTTGCAGGATTCAGGTCAATTTAGAGTTAGGTTTTACTGTGAATTTGTAAGACTTAGAAAAACAACAGGGTTTCTAAATACTGCTGTGATTACAATTGATGTCACTAAGGCCATACAGACCTGATTTTGCAGGAACCTTTCAGATTAACCGTTTGCACTTCACACATTGACCATCTGCAGTAATACTGTGAAAAATAAAATAAGTTTGGTCTGCTCATACCAGCATATTACAACTTGTTTTTGGAGAATTTACAATAGCAAGTACCAAGCTTTATTTGCATAATTAGTTTATTCTGCTTACTCTACTAAACAAATGTAAGCACTGATGTCTTAGTTCATTTCAGTAGTACTCTGCTCAGCTTTAGAAGCTTGATAGGACTTGGTACAAGAGGTCACATGCCGATGAAAACTGTCCCGCCACATGAACCTTTTCCCACAGATGTTACACTCATAGGGCTTTATGCCCGTATGGATTTTCATGTGGCCTACAAGATGGTGTTTCATTTTGAATTTCTTACCACAGACACCACAGCCATAAGGTCGAAGACCAAGGTGCATACTCATATGCCGATCTCTCTGACTTTTGTGTGTAAAGCTTTTCCCACACTGACAGGGGTACAGCTTATCAGCATGTGAGAATCCAGTCAGAGACGTTTCTTCTTTAATTCCTGTAGCCATGTCAATGCCTTCACCATAGCCTGTTGCTATCATAAGATCCTGTCTGTGGGCACTAATATTTCCATCTGCTCTTTCACCAGAAAATTCTTCCATAGAAGAGCCATAGAAGTCAACTTGTTCATCATAATTACTTTCATCTGCCTGTTCATCAAATTCCGCTTCCATCTTTTTGTCACCTATATGAAAGTCTTCAACACCTGAAGACTGGATTGCATGGTCTGCCTGAATGGCATTCATGGATTCAGAAACCTGGTGTTCATCATAAGGATTATCAACTCCTTCACAGTCTTGTTCAAATCTTTCTGGTTTCACATGGATCCACCGCTTGTGAGACATGATGCTGGGTTTGCTATACATAGGCCTGGTGTACTGATAATCTGCACTATCACTAGTTCCTTCTTCACCATCCTGGCTTGTCATTCCAGTGCTAAGTCTATCATGTTCTGTTGAAGAATTACTGGGAAGGTATTCATGTTCTGTCAGCTGACATGACAGTTCATCTTTAGAGCTCTCTTCTTCGTTTTCGCCATCTCTTAGCTCCTGTACTTTGTGGAATTCCGTCTGTCCTCCAGAGCCAAGTTCAAAGGTTTCAACAAGGCCATTGTAACTACTGCTGCTTGGGGACTGGTGATCACTGCCATGATTCATCTTTTGACACAGAACTGTTGGGTTCCCCTCCAGAACTTCGGTGCATTTATCCACTACATGCCACATCTGAAGGAAACTTGCTGCTGTCAAATAACTAACAATCTCTGGAGCAGGCATTACCAGCCGGCCTGTGTAAGTAGATAGAAGAATGTTTTCAAATACTCTGGGATTCATCACATCGGGCAGGACTATTCGCCTGCTGTTTTTTAGGAGAACCTGGTCACAGAAGTAAGGTGAACTAGCTGCAAGAACAGCTTTGTGGGCCCTGAAGAGATGGCCCTGAACTACAATGGATACATCACATAATTGTCCTTGCTGGCGTTGCTGGTTTAACTTCTGCAATATGGTGCTAGAAAAATCTGGAAATTCCACTCGAAAAGAGCTTGACCCAGACTCCATTTCATTACAAATTTAGTGTTGTGCTGCAAGAAAAAGAAACAAAATTCAGTAACTATGCTTAGTAAAGTACTGATCTTTCCATTTTCTTCTACACCATGTCTTTAATGCATAACACTTAGACTCATATGGAACTCAACATTTTCTGGAACTTATGTCACTGCTGTAGTTTCATTTCTCCCACTCCATCTCATCTCTCTTTTCTGAAAGTCGGACTGAGGCCACAAACTGCTATGCGAACAGATTTTCTTTCTTCTATCCTAGGGGACTCATAAGAGGAGCTACAAACAGCACACAGTACAACAGCATTCCAGAATAAACGGTGAGCAGTTTTCCTGTTTCAAATTCTGTTACTCTTAAATAGGAAAGTTTTAAGAGATGGGGTTGCACACCCAAGAGAGAATACCTGGTGAATCAGTAGGCAGTGCATACATACAGAATTTAAAACATCTCATTATATAGTACTAAAGTAGAATTTGCATTACAAACAGTTGGAAGACTGAAATAAAAGTACACCTACGGAAATATGGAATTGAAAAAAACATGATTATGACTCCCTGCTATGGAGAGCCTTTTCAATAGCCAGAGTATTATCCATACAGTTATGTCACTCTCAATAGAAAGCTGCTCATTTGGTGCACTGTGTTAAAATGCTGGCACACCAGCACAGATGTATGACTGTTAAGTGCAGGAAAAGCAGCAGTGTTAGTTCACAAAATGCAGGCTACAGAGGAGTGATTATGTAAATCGTTCCCCTTTTAATCAACAGCTCATGGTTACATAATCCCTCCCTTAGAATCCTGATCTGTTTCCTAGCTCATATTCTTTGACAACTATTCCCCGTTCCCCAAAAAATTCAGTGTTCCATCCCCAAAGTTTCAGAGCTAGAAAAGGATGACAAGCATAAGGAACACAGGTAAACACTGACTATTCACTGACAAAAAGATGAGGTTTTCCATAGAAAAAAGGGCAGAGGAGTCAGCAAGCCATCAGTATTCTTCAACATATACAGTCCCAAATGCCTTGTAAACATTGAAACAGACATCTTCTGCAGAATTGTGATCATGCTTTTAAATTTCCTTTTCATTTTTCACTAGAAGAATTGTATGAAGGCAATTCTTTTACTAAGATCTCTGAAGAAAACAGATTGGTACGAATAACCTGTTATTTCTGAAACCATTTGTAACCAGAAGTAATCACAGCAACGCGGTAAAAAAACCAACCACCCAAAATGTTCTTTTTATGACCATAGCTACCTTTGGTCTTCAAATTTTACACTGATTTCCAGTGCTGTGGAAAGGAGGACTGAAAGGACTGAATAAAGCCTCTGTTGTGGGACAGTCAAATGACTAAAAATGTTAATAGCTGAGCACCAATACTTGTCACAGTCGCACTGGATTTTGCACTTTCACAGGTCATTGCTGTTTTACTTAAGAGGCATGTACCAACTACCTCGGTACCCTCAGATACAGTCCTAACTGTAATTTCTCTTTTAAACACTTGGTGGCACAGGGCAGTTTTCCTACAAATAAATATCACTTCCACACATCGTGGGTGAGCAGCTACATTCTGCCAAGATCTTCACCAAGACGCATGGACTGAGCACACAATCTAAATCCAGGACACCACTACTTCAGGAACTCTGACTAAGCGTTACAAGAGGAAAGCCCTTTGCACCACACAACATTACTCCCCAGAGTCTTCACCTTCAGCCCTCAAAGATCACTTTAAACTTCTGATAAGCTATACATGCCAATGAGGATCCTTGGACAAGCTTCTTGACACGTATTTACAAAAGCGTATAGAAACTTTACACGAAGGCACAAACCAGGAAACAGCATCAGCACCATTTCCCAACCTTTCAGGTGAAATAAAACATCTAAGGACAGTAATTAGCTCATCAGAAGTGAATTACCACAAACTGTCATACCTTAGAGGCAAATGTGGAATTTGGATTGAATACTGCTACATTCATAACCCGGTAGTCATATAACCACTTTTAACCAGTCCTAGATCAGTCTGTGTGATTGTTAATACAAATTGCTAAGTGGTCTGAATGGTTCTTAATTTAATGAATGCAATAGAGTGTTAGCAAGAGCAGACTTTAAAATCATTTCCTTGGAAGAGAAATCACTGAAAAGCTCGTGCTTCAGTTGATCTTCCTCAAGCTGTCACCCACACAACAGCAGAAGACCAACTTTAACTCCTCAGTTTTTTTTCGTTCATCACGTCAGTCCTGCTACATACCCACACAACCAACCCACTTTAGGAAACCAAGTCAGCTACTGATGTTTTTCCACAAAGCAACAGAATACTAAGCCTGCCAACTCAGTTGCTTATTTTTGTACCACTTCACTTAAAACAACTTGAGAACACTATTTAAGCATTTCAAATAGTTATCATATGCCCAGCCTATATTTAACCTTTAAAAAAACCCAATCAGATTGAAATTTAAAACGGTATGTCTAGAAACCTTATATAATTACCAATGGTTTAAACTGCCATCTTCCAACAAGGCCCAGACATGCCACCACTGAAACTGTTCTAGATGGGAACAGACTTTGATATATTTAAAATCCTGATAAAAAACCAAAGCCATCAAAATGTAAGCGAAGGTTTCTGTTGGTAAAGCCATACGAGCCAAGAAAACTTCGTTTTCCCGGGAGAGTTTCATTTCCTCCTCTCACAACCTCTTCCGTCTCTGCATTTTCTTTACCCCAAAAACCAAAAGCATGCTTATCATAATGAACTAAAAAAATATGTAGGCTTCACGCAGCAGCATCAAGTCAAACATACACGGTGAGTATTACCTGATAAAATTACGAAATGCTAGTAGGTAGTTACTTCAGTTCTTTATATACAAAGCTTCTGAAAAAACTGATCTGCTATAGCAGTGCCTTAGAACGCTACGGCACAGGCTGCCGCAGACACACCGGTCGGGCCCCGGCTGGGGCGTTACAAGCCACGGTTGCAGGCCCAGTTTGGCCTTGGCGCTTCCCGCGGCCAAGTGGCGGGCAGAAGAGCCAATCGGTCCTGTCTGGAGCCGACCCGACCCAGCACCAGCCTCCCGCGGCTCCTCGGCCCGCCGGGGAGTGCCGCCCCGGTAGGGAAGCGGCGCCAGAGGAAAGGGAAGGCCTCAGTCGCCGCCCTGCCTCATAGCGGCCCGCGGAACCAGGCCCGGCGGTTGCGAGTCCTCCCGAAGACCATGAGCCGGCAACATCTCACCTGTGGGTCTCGGAGTCTCTCGCATAGCGGGATGGAGCCCAGCCTTAGCGCTCGGTGCGGCCTGCACTACCTCCGCGCTCCAACCCGGCAGACACCGGAAGCTACCCCCCCTCCCGCTAGAGTTTCCGCATCCCAGTCACGTGACAGTCCAGGTCAGCCTTCCGCTTCCTGCCCGCTAGGTGCGGGTCATGAGGGGCCGCCCCGGGGCCGATCGGCGGCGGGAGAGCGACCGGGCGCGACCCTTTCCCCGGGTCGTGGTGGCGCCCTCTGCTGGCTCGGCTTCCGCGTTAGGGGCTACTTGGAGCCGTCGAGACCCTATCAAGCGCCACTCCCTCCTCCGAGCTGGAGCTGGCGGGGGCCTGTTGCGCCCCCTCGCTGCCGGGCGGGCGGCTGCAGCGACTGCGTCTGCGCCTTCTGGCACCCTGCGCCCCCGGTAGCCCTGTCGGCCGTCGGTGCCCATGTCTCGGGGCAGCGGGGCTGCCGCCGCGCCCCATAGACGGCGTCTCTACCGTCAAGAGTGCCCGAGGCCTATCCCTACGACGGGTCTGAAACACGTTCCTGGCGCTTGTTCCGTTTACTTAAAGCGCCGTTGAAAGGCTTTTGGACGTGAGGGGAGGCGGTGTCCTCATCCACTCGAGGGACCTCTGAGGCTGTCACCAGCGACACTGACAGCACCAGCCTCCTGGAATCCCGCAGTGAAACATGAGCAGGTTTAAAAGATGGTGGTTAAGTGCAAACCCAGGTGTGCTACAAACAGCAGTGAAAGAGAGAAAGCAGCGGGCTTTGGGAGTGTGAGTGCTGCTGGGAAATCCAGGAGGAAACAAATACGCTTGGAATCCTTTGCAGGAGGCGTAAACAGTAAAATATTTATTGCGGTATCCCATCTTCAGCTGGTCTCTGAACACACCAGGTGGTTTTTGAACACCTTTCTGGAAAAGAGATCTGCGTGCAGGTGGCCTGTAAATGGGCATCCAGCTGCCCTGCCACTGCTGCTGTAATGCTGCCAGTAAGCAAAGCCATTCCAATGAACTAAACCCAGACTGGTGCTTGGTAGCAGCAGCTAAAGGATGAGGTCACTGCATCAAAAATTCTCCCATGTTGACTAACACTGATACAGGACAGAGGCTGATGTGTCTTGGGAACAGTATGGAGAACATTCACTTCCTAAGGAGCACCAGCGCCGGGGGCAGGTTGTTGATGTTGCATAAAAAATTACACAATTGAAGGATCCAAAGCAGGTTGGTTACTTAGTGCTTTTCACGGAAGAAATGCCTTGACAGTGCACAAAGTTGGTATAGTTTGGAGCAGATCAGTGATCTTTCCCAGTTCAGTGTCCTTGATTTTTCCCTTGGCAAGTTACTGTGTTCTATGGGAATGGGAAACAGGATCTACTATGCCATTTTGTAGGAATTTCTCCACAAGGAAATGTCAAGTTTAAGTTTCCACATCACTTGTTGTCTCAGTGTCCTTGAAACATTATTTTCCTATCAAAACCCATGTCTTTAAAGCTAAGACTTCTTGCAGCTCTTGTAGTACTTCCTGTTGTGCTCTGTGTGGGAGCTAGCGCAGATCCATAAGGAGAGATGGAATCCCATCACGCCTCCACCCACATTCCAAATATAATTTCCACCCTCATTCCAAATATAATTTTCACATTCTTCAGGTCCACTTCTATGGATTCATGTGGCTTTCACAACTGATTTCCTGGTGTTCTGAACCAAGAATCATTCAGAAAGAGCTCCGTATGTATTAATCCTACAGGAGATGAATGTGTGGCTCCTCTCAGTTAACATTAACAAACTCTTCTGTGTGAAGGAGAGGATGTTACTGTAGAGGCACTGGAGGGTGATGGTTCTGTAGAGACACTGGAGGTGCTATTTACATATTGGCAGAGGGAAAATGTCTTGGTTTTGGGCCTGCCCTCAATCTGCTAGTATGGGTGAGACACCTAAGGATGGACAGATTTGATACATCCTGGTACAGTGCATCATTTTTCAAGTTATTCCTTCCTCTCCATGGCCGATGCACCTTCAATCTGCTTGCAGAGAGCACCAAATTAGGTGGGTGTGTTGATCTGCTTGAAGGAAGGGAGGCGTTACAGAGGGATCTGGGTAGACTGGATCCATGGGCTGAGGCCGGTGGTATGAGGTTCAACAAGGCCAAGTGTGGATCCTGCATCTGTGTCACAGCAATCCCATGCAATGCTCCAGGCTTGGGGAAGAGTGGGTGGAAAGCTGGCTGGTGGGAAAGGACCTGGGAGTGGCCAACAGCCAGCTACATTGAGCCAGTGTGTGGCCAAGGTGGCAAACAGCATCCTGGCTTCTATCAGAAATAGTGTGGCCAGCAGAACCTGGGAAGTGCTTGTCCCAATGTATTCGGCACTGGGGAGGCCACACCTCAGTGGATGCAGTTTCGGGCCCCTCACTCAGAGAAGGACACTGAGGTGTCACTGCGAGCGGGGCGACTGCCAGCCTAGTGTGGCCCAGCAGGTGGCGCTCCAAGCTGGGGCGCCCGTTCTCAGCCCAGCGCAGGGGCCGGCGCTTGTGAGCACTTCCAGTGCGCTGGGTTCAGCTCTTAATAAAGTGCCTGAAAAATTAACGTTTATTGTGGTTAAGCGTTTTTTAAAGAAAACATGATCATCTCTAGATCTTTACATTCAAACCCGAGATTTGACTTCTCAGTGAAATGCAGTAATGAATACTACATATGGAAGAGATGTGCTAGGTGTTGTAATGGCTCCTGCCCTTACACCATAAGGAACCTGACATTTGCCTCCCTTTTCGCTGTCAAGGCTCTAAACCAGAACCTTGCTTTACTGTTAAGGCAAAAAGCCACCCCCCCAAGCATGGCCAAGCTCTTGTGTGACGTAGCATCATATGGATTTGGGTCACACAGGCTGGAGAAGTCTCATCCCATGTCTCCTTAAAATTTCACCCAGCCAAACCAACAGAGATTTTCCTTGCCTTAGAGTTAGCAGAACATGTTAAAACATGGAAGGGAAGAGAGGGGCTAAATGAATTATTTGAGATGCAAACCATACTAATTTTATCAAGTTCTAACTCGGAACAAAACAAAACAAAAACCAAATTTGTCTGTGCATGTATTTTCAAGTCTAATAGTACACATTCACAGATTTTTAAGTCCTGGGGGTACTGGGACTGAACATGAGCCAGCAGTGTGCCCAGGTGGCCAAGAAGACCAATGGCATCCTGGCCTGTATCAGGAACAGTGTGGCCAACAGGACCAGGGAAGTCCTTCTGCCCCTGTACTCAGCACTGGTTAGGCCACCTTGAGTCCTGTTTCCAGTTCTGGATCCCTCAATGTAGGAAAAATGTTGAGGTGCTTGAACATGTCCAGAGAAAGGCACCAAGGCTTTTAAGGGACCTGGAGCACAACCCTGTGAGGAGAGGCTGAGGGAGCTGGGGATGTGCATCCTGGAGAAGAGGAGGCTCAGGGCAGACCTCATTGCTCTCTACAACTACCTGAAAGGACGTTGTAGCCAGGTGGGGTTGATTTCTTCTCCCAGGCATCCAGAGACAGAACAAGAGGACACGGTCTCAAACTGTGCCAGGGCAGGTTTAGACTGGACATTAGAAAGAAATTCTTCATAGAAAGAGTGATTGCACATTGGAATGGGCTGCCTGGGGTGGTGGAGTCACCATCCCTGGATGTGTTTAAAAAGAGGCTGGATGAGGCACTTAGTGCCATGGTTTAGTTAATCAGAAGGCTTAGGTGACAGATTGGACTCAATGATCCTAGAGGTCTTTTCCAACCTAGTTAATTCTGTGATTCTGTGATTACCTGGGGAGCAGAGAGACAGGACATAGCATGCTCCTCATATACCCCTGCACACCTTTATTCTGGTTTGTTCTGTTTGAGTTGGTAGAATTGTTTCATCTTTCCAGGTAGCCATTGAGGTTAGAATTAAGATGCAGCAAGGTCATGTCCATGAAACCTGCTGCAGTTAACTTTTAGAGCCAAGCTGCTTGCCAGTTTCTTCAGAAAATATTTGCTGTTTCCTTCATTTCTACTCACTTAATTCTGTGATTCTGTGATCTTACATTAACAGGAACTCTAACAAGAGCCTTAATGCAAACATGAGAAAGGTGGTGTTTTGTACAACACAAATATCTAGCTGCCTTTTGTACTCGTTATCAGACTACGTTAGCAAATTAAGCGATATATGAGAAAGATAAGCACTGGGGCAAGGAAATTTTGAATGAGGAAAGACCTAATTTGAGATAAAATTTGAAAAGGAAACAATTAGACAATACTGCATCTGCTACAGAAGAAGAACCTCTAACCCTTGCAATGCAGGGTGGGGGAAGGCGAAGCCCCCCAGATGAGCAGAATAAAACAGGGACAAGTGAAACAAGGCATAGAAGAGACTTTGAGGCATTTGTTAGAAACCTGCTTGGAAAAAATGATTGTCTGGTGAAAGATTGTACAGTGCCACTGCACAGGCTTTTTGAAAACTGTTGAGCTGAGTTTCTGCTTTACAAAGAAAGCAAATGAAAACAGCATTGATTGTTTGGGTTTTATTTTTGCTGTTTATTGTGTTTTACTTTTTCCTGAAGTGATAAATATTTGGGTCAAACAGATGAATATAAGCAAGTATATTAACATTGCTGGCATTTTCTGGTGTTTCCAGACACCTGTAAATAGAGAAGCTTCAGTTTGGGATTTATAGCCCTGACAAAAAGTGTAAAAGCCTCATGGATACCAAACCAAATGCTAGAATTCTGTTGTCTATTACTAGCATGTCCAAGTTTACTTTGCATTTTAATTGCAGTGCAAACAAAAGGCCCTAAGGCTAATGGTGGTTATAACCAGTGGTTGTTATAACCAGCATTAAAATAATAGAATTGTAAAGTATTGCACAAAAATGCAGCTTCAATTAGTGAGATGTTTGTGTTAAGAGGTCCTGCTTGAAGAGGTTTGCTCATAGCTGGGGGCGCTGGAGCTTGAATATTTGACAAAACCTATTTGGTCTCCCTCCTTTCTCCTGATTTTGGTGAATGCAGTTCAGAAGATGGATATTTGATAAATATGTCAGATTCCTATCCAGGCTGGTTTTGTTGTGGTTGGTTTTGGTATCTGCTTTTGTTTTCTGTGATGCTCAGTAAATGAATGCACAGACAAGAAACAGAACACTGACTAAAAAGCTGGTTGGCAGCTCAGCTGGCCTCTTTCTCTAACCAAGGATCCTCTGCAGAGATAAAATAACTGGCCCAACTTACAGCCTGATTATTCCTTGGATACCAATTGCATGGAGGCTGCAGGTGGTTCATAAGCTTATCTCTCTTCATGTTTTTTTAAGAAGAATGAACTTAATTTAAAAGAATGTTTGCCTGTTGGCTTGTTCCTGCTGTCAGCAGCCTTTGGGGATGCTGCCTGGTTGCTGCTCATGTGCTGAGTCCTGATGGTCACAAAGGTCTCTAGGGCCCACTGGGCTTAGCAGGAAACCACAGATGGTGTCCTTCTCAGAGCTTTGGCTGCACCATCCCAGAAGCTTGTGCTGCTGAAGGGACTCTTATTTTATTCCCATGCGGCACCATCTGGCCACTCTTGACATTGAACTGAACAGTAGAAAATGTTTGCTTTTGCCTACTTTTAAACCAACCAAAATTAATAGAAAGCTTTTCCTTTTACTACCGGAAAATAGAAACCCAGTATCTGTGCAAAATAAATTATTTTGAAGTGTGATGCTTGTGATCTCCAAAGCCAAATACTTGAAATACTCCTTTTGTGGAATAATGCTGCCAACCACTTAGGCTCTTTAAAGGAAATACTCATTACATTCTCTCATTGCAGAATCAAATCCTTTATAAGTGCTTCTTAAAACTAATATAAAAATAAGACACTCCCAATTAATTTTCCCAGAAGGGAAGCCTGATTTAAAACTCCTAGTTGCTTGGCATAGATTGCTGGACCAAGTTGCACTGCCTCTGTGAGTTATGAGTCAGGGCTCTGTGTCCTGGCACACAGTTGCACTGATGTTATTTTACACTGCTGAGAGAGAATATTGGTGCTAAAAATCACTGTTGCCTCCATCTTTTGCTAATGGAATTTAGACCCATGGCTGAACTCCAGGTAGGGAAAAATCGTGTGCTTCTGTGAAGCTGTGTCCTTTGGTGCGAGGTGTCAGTCATTGCAGACAGTTCTTCATCCCGTAGGATCCATTTATTTTCAAGCTGAGACAGGCAATTCACATGCAATTGCAAAATGAGAAGAGGAAGGACCTGTGCAACTGCACTTCATTAGAGGCACCAAAGGTTTTGTTTGTATAAGGGCAGGTGTACCGAGCTGGCAGGCCGGGTCTATGTTGCCATATTTTAATCAGTGCCTTAAAGAAAGTAATTTCATGGTTATATCCCATACTTCCTGATGGTCTGGTTGTTGCTAACAGAAGAGGAATTTTTTATTTGCTATTCCCCCCCCCCCCCC
>VWZE01003136.1:686240-720410 GCA_013396675.1 Eubucco bourcierii
CCTCCTTTTCTTCCTAGGACATAGCTTTTATTGGTTCTTCTTATTTGAAACTGCTCCTTTTGTGTCTGGCTTTTTTGGGTACACCGAATACAATTTGTTTAATGCTGTGGAGTATTCTGCAGGCAACCAGCATAAATCTGGTGAGGATGAGAAATTCAGTGTAAGACTGTCAGCATCAACTTTTTTCCATATCTGTATCTCCAACCTTTATAGGTAATAGGTGGAACATCTCTGCTATGAGGCTAGGCTGAGGGTGCTGGGGTTGCTTAGCCTAGAGAAGACTCTGAGCCTAGAGAAGACTCTAGAGAAGACTCTGAGAGGACCCTAGAGCTGCCTTCCAGTACCTGAAGGGATCCTACAGGAAGGCTGGAGAGGCAGTTTTCATAAGGATATCTAGCAATAGGACAAGATGGAACAGTTTTAAGCTGGGGGAGAATAGATTTAGACTCCATCTTAGGAAGAAATTCTTCAATATGAGGGTGGTGAGACTCTGGAACAGGCTGCCCAGGGAGGTTGTGGATGACTTCTCTCTGTGTGTGTTTCAGGCCAGGCTTTGAGCAGCTGAGTCTAGTTAAGAGGTGCCCCTGTCCATGGCAGGGAAGTTGGAGTAGATGATTTGTAAAGGCCCTTTCAAACTGGGCCATTCTATGATTCTAGGACAATATGTTATTATATAGTTATTAATAAGATGACAATAACTGGTACAGTGATGAATGGCCAGACTCCAACAAACTACTGAGAAGGCCAAACTCTGGTACCTGTGGATTTTATGTAGATAAATAGAAAAGTTTCCTTCTCCAGGAAACTTGAGCTTTGGTGCCACACTCCCTCTGCTGCCACACATAAACCTCTGCTGATTTTTTACTGGGAATAAGGAGCATATTTTTAATTTAGTCTGAGTCCAGCTTCTTCAGAGTTTGTTTTTTTTCCTTCAAGTGAGGAGAAAAAATGTACACCCGTATAGTTGTGCAGGGCAATTTCTTTGCATGTTATTTTGTGCTTTGAATTTGTGTAAAATTTGGTATTTCAGCAGTCAAGCACTGTTACTAAATCCTTTGTAGCACTACTGTTCAGAAATACATCAATCCACTAACTTCCATGTTATCTTGTATCATTTCAGAGTCCAAAATTAAAACCTGAGCAGTGATGCAAGCTTCAGAAATAGTTGTTTGTTTGAAATATTTAGTGTTTGCTCATAAAAAAACCCAACCAAACCAAAACCAAACCAAACCAAACCAGGAATGCCACAATGATAGGATAGATACACTTTACAATGTAACAAAAAATGATATGTAAAATTTTATAGCACTAATCAAGGACAGGAAAGTATTGAGTTCCACAACACCTTTAAATTTTAAACAGGCACACATTGCAAAATCCCTTGAGCAAAACTTAAATAATACATTATAAAGATATAAATTTCATTCTGCTTCTCCCCAAAAAAAGGGAAGGCTGTGTGTTAAGAAGACCAACCTGTGCTGAAAACAGACTCCAACAAGGATGCTTACAGAAAACAAACCAACCAAACAAAACCCCATTTATGATTCAGCTATAGACTTGTCTTTATTGTACTTATAAAATATACATAGCCTTTTATTGAATTGCCTGCTGTCGAAATCTGCAAGAATTTTATTGCTTTTTACTGTCCTGGAGAGGAATAAAGCAGCAGCCTCTGTGTAATTTCATAAGAAGCAAGGACAGTAAATCTAATTTTGCTGGATATGGGATCGATGATAAAAAATCATGCAATGACCAAAATTTAGAAGTTTTGGAATACACAGTATCTGGGTGTTTCAACTCGTTTGTGTTTTCAAAACAGTTTGCTTTTGTAGTGTCCCTGTCTGAATGCGTTTCACATTACAGTGCACTGCAGGAGCTATTTTAAGCTCTGTATTTATATGTTTCCCATGATAAGTACATTAGCCTGTTCCCATATTAAATCAGGGACTGAGTCTCTGCACTTTGCCACACTGTGTCCTTTCTTTCACTTTGAAACAGGATGTAGTTTTCTCTGCAGGAAGATGGCAATAAGGGAGACTTGGCCATTTAAGAAAGTCCTTTCCTTGCCTTTTGTTTCTTTTCCTCTGAACTGAACGAGAGATCAAACCACAACCACTCTAAACTGTCTCCAGAGAAGCCACTACGCTGGAACCTGAAAACTAGGATATAATTTTGAAGTAAAATATGTAGTTTAGGACCTTTTTCAACACTACAGTAGGATGCTGTTCCCTGTCTTTCTAACCTTTGGTAGCCTCTGAGTCTTTCCGAAATTTCCCAAATATGCAAGAGAATTTTGAACCAATGTATGACTAGTTGCTTGTGACATCCTTTCAAGAGCAAAATAAAGCTCTGCAAAAAAGTATTTGGCCTCCTATCTGCCAAATACTAACCCTAACTTGAACTCTGATCCTAAACCTAATCCTAACCCTAGCCCCTCACCCTAACTCTAACCTTCACCTAAACCCTAACCTCTAACCCTAACTCTAACCTTCACCTAAACCCTAACCTCTAACCCTAACTCTAACCTTAACCCAAACCCTAACCCTGGCCCTTACCCTAACTCTTAACTCCTAACCTTAACCCTAACCCTAACTCTAAATCCTAACTCTAAACCTAAACCCTAACTCTAACCGTAAACCCTAACTCTAACCCCTCCTGGCAGAGCGGTAGTGGTCCCTGTGTAGATTTCACATTAAAAGGTTATGTGAAGAAATATGTGGACAGTTTGAAGTGGAGCACTTGAAGTCTGGCACTCCCTCCCTTGGACTGAATTCCTGAAATGAATACTGAACGTTTGGCTCCAGGAGCAGCACTGACAATCTGAAGCAACACTTTCGGTGTAGGTGGTGGACTTCTGCTGCCAGAGACTTCTACCACAGGGAAACTGAGGTGACTTGGATGCTCACACAGAATAAGTCTGAAAAGCCCCCTCATGGACAGTAGCTGTTCTGAATTAACTACTTTGAAACCTACCCAGAGAAAGGTCCTAGAGCAGCTTGCCAGCCTGGTGAGTGTTGCCTTTGTGCCTGTGATATTCCTGCCAACCTTCCACCGGTGTGTTGCTGGCTGCGACCCTGCTGTGCTTAGCAACACTCCTTGAGTGTGGCAATGCAGTTTGATGGGCTGAGCATGCTCATGATGTTCACCAGCCAGGTCTTGCACATGCACTGCTACAGCTCAGGTAACTCAAGCTAAAGATCATTACCCTGTTGCTTCTAGATTTGCAGGTTTCCATATCCTGCCAATATCAACTTTAACATCTTTTCGATGTCAGGTATTGATGCAGCCACAGAGAAGGATCTTGGCTTGCCAAAAGAAACTGCTGTAGTTCAGAGTATTTTCAGATGGGTAAGAAATGGCAACTGCATGGCAGTGATTAGAATTCTGTGAAAAGAGAAGCTATTGACACTCATTTTGTTATTCACAGGAAGAAAAGGGGGAAAAAAAAAAGGTATTATTATGCAGCTGAGCTGTGTCTTGTTAGCTCATGATGAAAGAAGAAGATGAAATCTTCCAGGAAAATGTTGGTGTAACTGATCATCCTGTCCTGGTTTCCTTGTCTCTGGCATTCCAAGGAGCATTCTGAGGTTATTTGCAGTGATTCCTGCTTAAGAAACTTGATGTGCTTTTGTCTCCAGAAAAATGTTATATGTTTTCACATTTGCTTCAATTTGCTTGCTGTTTTTTCTTGGGGGAAAAAAAGAAATGCTTTTTATTGTTGTCATGTAAAATAGTTCTTGTGTAAAACATGAACTTAAGCACTCTGGTAACAGTTAACTATGTTTTTATGTAAAAATAGTGAATTTCATCCTAGGGAGAAACCTCCAGAAAGTTCCCAAGGGAAATAGGTGGTTTATATTTGAGGACATAGAATTAATCCTCCCTAGGGTAGGGTGAATTTGAGTATCCTCACAAAATTCTGAAGTTAGTGTCTGGATGGGAAAATCCATTAAAAAAAAAATCTATAAACCAGAAAAACATTTTAGCTCAGTTTTAATACAGCAGTTGGGGGGACCATGTGGCTTTGCTGTCAGGATGGTGTCTTTGGCAATATATCATGGCCCTGCCTGTCACTGGTGATGAACAGAACTCACATCTCAGGGAGCAGCAGCCCCAGTGCCATGCAAGCCAAGGAAAAAAAAAAACAAGCTGAGGGGAGATAGGCTCTGCTGTCCTACCCTGCTCCAGCAGTAAGGAGCTGCATGGAAACTATAAATGTGGCTGGAAACACTTTGAAATTGACCTCTTAATTGTTGTTACAGAGATTTTCTGAGGTGGAAAAAAAAAAAAGAAAATGCTATCTCAGGTATCTCAAAAAATATGCCTCATTCTGAGATATTTCTTCTTTGCACAATAGGTCACCTTCTGTCTGAATTTCTGTTCTTGTTTTTATTCACAGCTGCACAGGCACTTATGAGAAGGTGGTTATCTGGGGCACCATGGACAAAAAGAATGTAAAAAAAAGTTATTTGGCATGACATTGCTGTATCCTGGGGTTTTCAAGGAGCAACTTGATGCCAGATGCCTGCGAGTAAATATGTATTTAGGAATAAACTGATACCAGGCTCCTGCAAGAATCATTTGTTATCAGATGCTGGCTCTTTAAAGCTCTTAGATACTGAATACCTGCAAAAATTCAATTCATTCTTTCTTGTGAGACAAATCTTGTTTTAAGTGTTTTACTGTCTAAATTCTGTCATGAGGCCAGGAATGAGACAGAGGATTGTATTAATACTGGTGCTGTCTCTTTTTTTTTTTTTTTTTCTTTTTTTTTTTCCATCATTCTTGATGAAAAAGGAATCCTGAGGAACACAAATAGAATTTAAAAGTCTAGTAATTGGAGGAAAAAACACCAAAGTATTTTTCCTCAGATACATAGCCCTGAGAGCCACCAATGTTCAAGGGGCTGAAATGTTTGGCATGGCACTGGCAGCGAGGCTCAGAAAATCACCTATATGAAGGTATCCTTTGAAACTTTTACTGGAGCACATCTCTGCTGAATTGCATAAACTGCAGCCTATGCTGGGAGCTGCTCAAACAGGGCTTGCTCTCCGTGTCAGTGTGCTGTATTCTTGGGCATTATGTGCTGTAGAGAGGCATCAGCTGAATGCCCACGTGTAGGGGTGAGTGGGTCTGATTCCTGCAGCACTGCCAGGCGTGGTGTGGGGGAGCCACATGAACAGGTCACTCACAAAGCTAAGCAGCTAGAGAAACCAAAGTGAGTGTTGTCACCCAGGCACTGCAGCTGCCATTTGACTTTTCCTTTCGTTTTCCTAGAATCTGAGATACTGCCTTTGAGCCCAGTCTGGCTGGGGAGTGGTGGTGGTGGGTGGTGTAATTTTTGCTTTTGTGAGACTTGTACCTGGCTTACAACTATCCTGCACACGGGGAGCTGTTCTAGACATCTGGCAGCATCCAGCCACTGCTAACCGCAGTCACTTCACTGATTAACTCAATAGATCACTCTTGCTGTGCTGGAATCAATGACAGTGGTTAAAGGTCTGTCCAATTGCTGTTTTTCCAGTAATGAGTTTATAACAAAGCTGCCACCAAATAGTTTAGTGTCATGTGTTTGCTCGTTTATTGATTTCAATAAAAAGGCTAATTTGGAGATATGCTGGTTTGTCATTTCTGGGTGGAGGGTAGTTAATATAACTAATGGCATTGCTGCAGCACAATGGGAACATCAAACCTGCCTCACAGAATGCAGGCAGAGTTTAGCAGACAAAGGAGGATATTTCAGATGCATATCCTAGGCTGGACAAGATGCGGCAGCTGCCAAGATGCACACTGAACGAGGTGTGAAAAGCACCACCAGATCAGTCAGCATCTTGCTCTTGGTCTTTGCTTCTAGAAAACCACTGCCTTGCTCCAGAGCTTGTTTCCATATGGCCATGCTGTGTCCCTGGCAAGGCTGCAGGCCTGCTCTCATTCTCAAGCACAAAATCAAGGGATTGGGAGATCCAGGCTGCTGCGGTGCAGTGGACATTGCAAGGTGGCTGGTGCCTGGCAGCTGCCGATGCACAGGTGAAGAGGAGCTGAAGCAGGGCAGGCTCTGCTGATGTGGGACTCCTGTGCCCAGCAAACACAGTAATTGTCAGGGTGCAGAGCCTTAGTGTCTGGGATCATTGCATCTTTCAGATCAAAACTACCCTTCTCTGTGCTCCTGGACCCAGGCAGCAGTAGCTGGGTGAAGCAAGGTCTCTGTAGGGAACGGCTTAATCCTCTGAGCCAGGAAATCACAGAGGGCCCCAGAGTGCATCTGGGGTGGTTCCTTTACCTTTGCATGCTGCTGGCATTCAAAGGGATTATTTCTTCCTGGGCTCACATTTCCTTGGGTTTAGATCCCAATCTGTTCCCTGCATCCTCTCATGACTGTTAGGATTATAAATGCTTGCACTTTTCAGACTGCCGTGACCGAATGCTTAGCTAAAGGCTGCAGTAGCAGAAGTTGATGCAAGAATTGCCACAATAGTTTAAGAACACAGAACTTGCCTAGAGTAAAAAAAAGTTTTAGTGTTAGACTTTGTGGTATGTGGCTCTGAGCCATTTGAGATTGTGCCCTTAGCTTTTGAAAGAATTCTGGCTTTGGAAATATTAGCCTAAGCACTTCTGAGTAATATTTCGGGAACGTATTATATTGGCTTTAGCTACTATAAGTCCAGCATTAGTAACAAAACTCTAGTTGAATACCTGATGAAAACAAAGCCATTCTCAAAAGACTGGATCTGTTTAAAAACAGCATCCACTTTGGTTATATTAAAGATTCCCTTTTTTTTTTTTTTTTTTTGCCCTCAAAAGAAAAGGATTAAACAGGGTGGTTGTTTTGGTTTTTATTTTACAAACCAAACTAACCATAGTTTGACAATGAAGTAAACCTGTTTAGCTATGACCCTCTCTAAATTCTAAGCTTCGTTCAGTGCAACATCATGGGAACATGCAGCTGCCTGCTAAGGACTCTGTGGTTTGCATCCTTTGTTCCTCAGTGTCCTGATGAAAGGTGAATTAGTTCCAGTACCAGCTACTTGAGCAATAGTTGCCATCAGCTCCAGACCCCAGGCACACTGCAACCAGTGGGAGGACTCCTACCAGACTCTGTTGGGCTGGAACTAAACCTGTGGTAACAAGGGCCTATCCTGATTTCCTTTGTAGACCAGAGGCAGAGAATGCACCCACAGGAACAGTCAGTGAATCAATCTGATTACCTCCCTGCCCTGGCTCCCTTGTCATCTCATCAGCCTTGGATCATCTACTCCCACTAGGGAGGTGCCCCAGCCAGGGCTAAAATCAGATTCCCTCCCTCTTTTCCTAGCCTGAAATGGAAGAAGCAAAGATGTTCTTTCTTTTCCCCCCATGTCTGGGTGGAATGGAGGGCAGGTCCTTGACTGGCAGCTCCAAGAAAAAAGCAGTTAGTGGAAAAACAACATAATAAAAGGTGTTTTCTCCAGACAGCACTGAAAATGTGCTCTGAAATGTGTCTTCCCACTCTGAAACTGGGGAAGCATTCCCATTTCCAGCCTTGGTGCACTGTACCCTGAGCAGTAGTTACAGCTGCTTTTGAGTGCTGCTTACTGATAGTCCAGCACTGTGATCTGTGCTTTGCAAACAGGAGATGAGAACATGGAGCTGAGTCAAAAACCTGGATAAGGACATGGATTTCTTGCCTTGTATCACCAGAACAAGAAGACTTGGTGGCTGGGCACACACAGAGGTGACTGGGCGCACACAGAGGTGATTTGGCACCCACAGAGGTGACTGGGCACACACAGGGATGACTGGGCACACACAGGGGTGGCTGGGCACACACAGGGATGACTGGGCATACACAGGGGTGACTGGGCACACACAGGGGTGACTGGGCACACACAGGGATGACTGGGCACACACAGGGGTGACTGGGCACACACAGGGATGACTGGGCACACACAGGGGTGACTGGGCACACACAGGGGTGACTGGGCATACACAGGGATGACTGGGCACACACAGGGATGACTGGGCACACACAGAGGTGACTGGGCACACACAGGGGTGACTGGGCACACACAGAGGTGACTGGGTACACACAGGGGAGTGGAGTTCAATGACACAGGAAGCTCTTCATATCCAGATTTGAACTAGAGCTGTAAACTGTAGGTAAGGAACCTTGTGGAAGACCTTTAAATCTGTAACATGTGATTTAACATGGATTGTGCTGGTTTGAGGCTAATTGGGATATTTTAATGGAGAGAATTATAGGCTGTGAAAAGAAAACACTGGTGATGTCTGCTTCACTCATAGGCTTGCTGAGATGTATAAGACTAAGAATAGATAATCATAGATAAGACACTCTCAGGCTTGGAGAGTCTGGGGCTCTCTAGCTTCTTGCCTTCTCCTCTCTGCTTAACAATCTAACTAACCACTCTCCTTCTAACTCCCCCGGCCGATCCTCCAAACTCACCTTGCATGTAAGGCAAGCCCTGGGGTAAGGTAGAGGGGTGGGGAGAAGGTGGAAGGGTGGTTGGGAGCCCCTCCTGGGGACTCTGATTTCTGGGAGGGGAGTTGTGTTTCTGTATTACCTTTAACTTGTGTATTTCTGTAACTATTCCTGTCTGTTGTGTATATATCTATTTGTACATTGTGCTGAGCTGTAAATAGAGCTTCAGTCCTTAACTTCCAGCTGGCTGAGTCTAGTCTGGGGGATTTTACAAAGTGTGAGTGGGGCAGGGAACTCCCAAACCATCACAATTTATCTAGAAACATATGATCTCTCTCCCAAATCGTAGTGCAGAGCTCCTGCCCTTCCTCCCAAACAGGTAGTGTTGGGCACTGGGATGTGTGGAACCCAGGCTCAGGCTAACAACTTCTGAGACTGCATGGCGCTAAAAAAAGCTCCTGTACAGTGTGCCCCAGTCTTGCTTTAAAGCAAGAGTTTCTCCAGTTGCACTAATCTGTCACTTCTGCTGGTGTTTTGGTTTGCAGTGACTATAAGATGGCATTACGAAGTGTTTGCTCTGTGCCTGTCTTTTCCACGTTGTTCACCCAGGGAAACACAATAACTGCTTGGAAACCAATGTGTGTGATACATGTGTGTGCAAAGCTGTGTATGAATGGGACTGCACTCACACCTGTGTCAGTATGAGTGGCACATGGAGACCTGCTTTCTCATTTCACCTCATTTTGCTATCAGGTGAGTGGACACAAGCACACAGGTGCATATTTCCAGCTTGCATGGTCTGATAGAAGAGTTCTTAAGTTTTCATCTCTGCTTATAAATGAAATTGGTCAAATCACTGTGGTTTAAGATAGAAAAACACAACAAAAGCTGCTCAGCTGAATGATTTTTGGCACAATATGAAGAAAAAATAGATGCTGGCTTCTCTTTCAAATAAGTGCTGTGCTCTGCAGAGCAAAGATCAAGCCAAAGTTCACATTATCAGCTCTCGTACCTCACCTGGGGCTCTGTTATTGATAGGTCTGTCATCCTCCCTAATATTGGAGGGGTAATAGCAGCCGATGATTAGGCCACTCTCAAGCTATTAACTACATTTCTTATCCCTTTTATAAGAGCTTCTTAGTCAGCTGGGAAACAAAGGCTGCCTTCAGCGAACAAGAGCCCAAATTGTGGGCCTGCATCCTGCAACCTGAAAGACACAACTGTTGCACTTAGAGGAGCCTCCGAAGGCAGCCAGGGGGTGGATGTCAAAGGTTACCCTGTGGTGTTATCTGAAATGAGCGGGCTCTGACTGCCTCTCCTGCTGACAGAAGCTCGCAGAGAAATTACAGAAAATTGCCTGTTTTGTCAACATTTTCTCGGGAGGTTTAGGAAAAAAAAAAGGACTCTAGTTTCAGGGAGTTAAAGGGGCTCAGTCAGCCTAGAAGTGACTGACAAACACTCTATTATTCATCTATGTAAAAAAGTGATATTTTATATCATTTCTTTGAGTGATTGTTAAGTGACTGGATAGTGACATTGACATGGAAGGTAATCCCAGTAATATTTCCAGTTCTTATTTGAAGGTAGACTTGCTCATTCGTCAGCGTCGACAATGGATGCTCAAAAATCAGTGGTGATGAAGAGCCAGCTCCCAGGACAAACCCAAAACACTGGGAGGCATCTGCACCCTCAGGTCTTAGCATGGAGTGGATGGGAAGTGGACTGTGCTGTGGTGGAAAAGACAGGCACACAGCCTCCTTAACCACTCATTTCACCCTGAGTAAAACTGCAGGTATGGCCACTAGGACTTCTGCCACACTGCAGCTAGGAAAATAGCCTTTCCTGCATGGCTCTTGTTGTAACCACAGAGCAGATTTTTTGTTTCTGTATAAACTGTTACTGAGTTGGAAATGTCTTTGCAAGCCTGAAACAGCTCTTAGCAAGCTTGAAGGAAAATGGCTTTGCTAAAACCTGGTTACAGGTGGTGGATGGATGCACGGTGCAAGAGCCCAAGCTGTAACCCTCAGTGCTTTCTCACTACAGAGTCCTGCTGACTCTTGCCTTAGACCTGTTGTAAGCAGGTTGCCCTGTGTGGTTTGACTTTGGTGGTTCATTGTTGGTGTCATAGGGAAGAAAAGCATGTTTAGCAGAGGAAAATTCTAGCTAGTCTCTTTTATCTTCTAGTGAAAGATGAAATGAAAGATGAAATGAAAGGTGCCCCTGCCCACTGCAGAGGGGCTGGACAAGGTGACCTTCGAAGGGCCTGATGCATTCTATGATTCTGTGATCATAAGCCTGAGAAGCAGTCATGTCACCATTTATAGCTGATCCCTAACATTCTACTGAAACAACCCTGTCATGTCTTGCAGCATTTATCCATCACTCAGGGTGGCTGTTGGTATATGCAAAGTAGCATCCATCCTGTTGCAATCATTGCCTGCTGGTAGCCCTGTCCTGTTCCCATGACATGGACTTGGGGCTGCGATGCTTCCCCTCAGCTGTTTGCATTAAGTAGAGCAAGTGCTAGAGGTGACTTTATGAGGCCCATGAAAGCTATTTACACCTTAGCTGAATTGATGTCTCAGCTACAACTCATAAAACCATCAATAACTTCTTGGATTTGTAGTGGCACTGCTGGTCAGTAGATGTTGTCAGATTGCCAGAGAAAATGTTACAGAGCAACTGGACTAAAAAGACAATTTGGAACAAATGCAGATGAACTTCCTAAGGGACACTGTCTGGGATCAAGTAGTAACATTTATAAATATTTATCTTGTAATAAGCATTTATTTTATAAATGTAATATATATAAATGTAATAAATGTGGCTTTGGTGTATTCTACTGCCATACTTTTTTTAGAAAACACAGCTTTATTTTGGTGAGGAGGAGACTTTGGACTGTTACTGTTGGTGACAGTGAAGGAACTAATAGATGCAAAAGCACTACAGGCAGATGTCTTGATTTAGACCAGGACTGCACCCTTGGAATGCTCAGCAGGTGCTAGTGGCATTCGAGGAAGTCTGCAGAGTTAGTGCAAAATAAAACCTCTGGAAGTGCAGACAGTGTAGATGTAGGATGCCTGGGTGCCCTCAGACTTACAGAGGAGTTGGAATGTGTTTTGGATGCTGGCCAGAAGGATAATAGATGGTTTGGGAGATCAAATTCTGCAAAGAGTGCAAGCCTCAGTCAAAGTAAAGTGGTAAATAAAAATGAGGCACACGAGCTAAAAGCTGCTGTAATTGCATTGCTCACATCCAAACTCTAAGGCTACTCTGTCCATTCCTCATTGTTAAAATTATACAATACATAGAAATGTGTGTCCAGAGGCANTGTGAATAAGTTGGTTTTGTTGAGAGAAGAGATGAAAAAGAGAGAATGTAATAATGAGAAGTCACAAAAATCCAGAGACAGTCACACTCTCACATTTATCCTCTCTCATAGTGTAAGAACAAATGCAGCTGTGGACAGGAAAGGCTTTTCTTGGTGGTCATCCTCTGGAATTCATGGGATGCTGAGCAGGTGCTTAGCAAGTTTTAAACAGTGAAAGAATGAGCATCCATGGTTTCTTTCACATCTTTAGAGACATTAAAAACCATTGCTTCTGACAGGACAAGCATTAAGCAGTGTGGCACTGCAAAGGAAAGTCTGGTGAGGCACATGGAGTGTCTGCCAGACTCATATGGAGGAGAAGGTTTTCCCTCACCTTGCCTCTCCTCTTCTGTTTGAATTTCTCTCCTCTCATATGCTGCTGTTTTAGATGTGAAGGAGGCCTGTGCAGCCAGAAGCTTGCCTGACCTCGTATGAGCTGATACAATAAAAATACCATCTTCCACCACAGGCCTTGGCTTTGCCTTCACTGTTCTACCCAGAGAAGTGTTGTTCTCCACCACCCAATGAAAGTTTTTTTCAGCCACCTCCTCAGCAGGGTAGAAAGGGAGTTTTATGTTCTTGGTGGTTTGGCACGAATGCCAACTGTAACTGCACAGCAAGTAGTCACAAAAGGAGAGGTGAAATTAGATGATATTTGAGGGTTGTCTCCAGCAGCTAGGTTGTAAACAGCCTAGCATTTATATACTCATATTAAACATGACAAACTGCCCAGTCCCATGCTTGCACATGATCAGAGTTTAGGCAATGGCTGTGTATCAGCAGAAGCAGCACATCCAGCCCCCCACACTTGCTGCATCACAGCCAGCCCCATGCACATGGCTTTCCATTGCCCCCACCAGAAAAGCTGAATGTGTTTCACTTTGTGTTCGTGGTGCTACTGCTGGTTTGACTTCAGAACCAGGGATAGGAATGGGGGCACAGCCATTGCTGTCAGGCAGCCAGAGACACTTGTGGGGCACAGGTGAAGGGATGGCAGAAAGTGACTGTCATTGCCAGCTTAGGCTTTCACACCAAGCCATGTCTAGTCCCTCCTGCCTTGCTGCAACATGCTGGTTTTGCTGTGCAGCACGTGGTTATTCTGCACCATATTCCTCCTGTTTAAACACTATTAAGAGCTCAAAGAACATTTTACATCCTCATAATTTCAGAAAGAGTTAGCAGAGATAATGCTTCTCTCTTGCTACCAGTTTTGCCAGGTAGGTGTGTAGATGAAAAGAAGGACTGAATTAAAAGGTTGGAGAAATTGTATAAATGTCTTTGTCTGCCTTGCTTAGTCACTGTCTGCACCTTGCAGGGACTCAGTATTCATTCACCTTGAGCACATTGCTTTAAAAATGTATGGCTTTCAAATCTCCTCCAAACCAAGGGAGTCTGTTGGAAGAACACTGTATGCTTAAGTACTGCATTCAAAGGGAACTGCTATTATGACCCATTTATAACAGTGGTGATGTGTATATGACAAGATGTCAAGCATAGGCTCAGAAATGTGATACCCTGTACATGAAATCTCCTGGTTCATTTTATTCGGGGACTACACAACTCACCTTGTGACCTCTGCAGTAACATTCTTGGCTCTTTCGGAGCACCAGATGTCAGTGTGCTAGTTAACCATTTTGCTTCTCTGTGTAGCAAGGCAGTTCTCAGCTACACAAAGTGTTCTTTGGAGAGAGCAAGTAAGAGAAAGGTTCAGTTCATTTAATCTCTTCATTTTGTTGGTATCAGCTCTGTGTGCATAGAAGCTGACATCAGCTGTCAGAGCTCTGGCTCTTGGATGCTGCTGCTGCAGGACTATATAAACATTGCCAGCAATATGCAGTTATAAAACTACAAACCCAGATGTTTAATCACCTCATATACAATTAGTATGTAGTAAGCACTGCTGATTGCCTACTGTCTTAGAGTTCAAAGTGTATGAAGTTTCTTGCATGACAGGATTGGGGTGGCAGTCCTTAGATTTTCTCCCTCAAGTAACCTGTATGTTAATACTTCCAGATTTGTTTGCTGCCTGGCACAGCTTGGGTGCTGGAATAATGAATATATAAATAGCAGCTCTAGTGGCAATATAGTATGCCATAGTCTATTAGTCTTTGTTCAACTTTGCAGGGGATGTTTCAGTTACTAAAATGTATCTCACACCGAAGTCTGCAGTTTAAGAGGCTGCAGTTTAGGAGGCTGCAGACTAAGATTTCTCACACATCTGGGCTTTTACAACTTGTCTGCAGAGTTGTTTCCATCAGATCAAGGAGCTGGCCTGTGCTTTTACAAAAGTGCTCTTTTGTTATTGTCTGAATGACACAGGAAAAAAACAGAACTGGCTTCTGATGGCGACCTCTTTTGGGTGTGATCAGTTCATATAATGGTTTTTAATCTGAGTGGTTGTGTTGGATTAAAAAGAACGGCTAGGGCTAAAGGAGAAGAAAATACCAAACCAAGGAACGGTAAAACATAGCCTCTGTCTAGGCTGCAAAACCCTGACCTCAGACTGCAGCCAAAGGATCCAGCATAAATGTGATCTAACCTCAGTTTTCTTCTTACATCAAAACCGAGAAAGGATGGAGACTTGGTGCCTTGGGGAAGAGGAGGAGACACATGCCCTGAGGTGCTCCTCTTGCTGCCCAACACTGAGAAGCACCGGTTTTCAAACAGGTTACACCATCCTTTCTATGATGTGTTTGCTGTGTTTTTCAAGGGCCTGAGGGACACTCTTTTCCTTGGACAGCTGGCCAGAGATGGCTTGCACACCCTCCTGTGAGACTGGAGTGTTCTTATGGTGCTGTGCCTTCATGGCATGGGTTTCTCTGTGTGCTTCCAGCCCTGTTAGCTTCAGTGGCTGCTGGAGGATGTGGTAACAAATCCTCATAATCTTCAAACACAAGAATTATGTGTAATGCATCCACAGCTGCCTCATGTTTCCCACAATGGTTGAGAGATGGGAAAGTAGTTAGACTATTACTCGTTTTGTAATGGCCACTGATTTATTCCTGAAGTGGATTTTGCTTCCAGCACTTCACTAAGTGCATCTTATTCCCTCCCTGGTTCCTCTGGGTATACCATGAGACCTACTGACTGATCCTTCCCAGCTTTGCTCCTGTCTCATATCCTGCTCACATTTTCTGTCCTGAGAGGCAGCAACAGTATCTGCATCAGGAATAGTCATGAAGTCCAACAATAGAGGGCCCATCAAGGATTGCTCTATTTTCTTTTGTGTATACTATGCAGATAATGATTTGTGATCGCTGCAGAGGTGTTGTACAAATGTTAGAATTTGTAATAGCAGCCAAAGTAATTCAGCAACTCTGCCACACCTCCAGGAAGATCCAGAAATCCTAGGTTAGAATGAACAGCAAAGAGGTAGATGAGTTAAGCCTTGATAATCTGTGGGAAAGTCATTCTTAATGACTGGGCTACCAGAGCATCCACCCTTCAGATATCAATCAGCATTGAGAAGATCCCCTCTGTCTTCTCCAGGCTATGAGGCCCCAGGTCTTTCAGCCTTTCCCCCCAACAGAGATGCTCCACTCCCTGCAGCCTCTGCTGGACTCTCTCCAGTATTTACCTGTTGCTCCTGAACTGGAGGGCAAGCACATCCTCGATATTTGCACTGCTGTGCAGAGGGACCACTACACAAGCAAACGTCTGCCTAAGAAAATAAGCAGCAGAGCAAAGGAGACAGAGATAGCTGTGCTCTGGGCAGGTGAATCATGTGTCTTGGTCAGCCCTTAGTAAAGACAACAGCTCCAACCTCCCACGGGACAGAAGACATGGGACGTTCTGGAAGTCATGACATGTAAGAACACATCATCTCAGCAGAAAGAAAGTGCTGCTAAGGAAGGTCCACAGCAGCTCTCACTAAGTTACTTAGCTTTCCCCAAAGTAGGACAAAAAATAATCTGAAAACTGACACTGACTTAGATTTAGCCTGAATTTACAGTTTCAGCTGCTTTCCAGAGCTGTGCCTGCTAAGCAATGGGTTCCTGCTAACAAACACACTTTGATATTAGCCATTAGCCATTAGCCACTTTCAATCTGCATTACATGTTGGATATTCTTTTGTCTCCTTCTCTTCTCTTCTCTTCTCTTCTCTTCTCTTCTCTTCTCTTCTCTTCTCTTCTCTTCTCTTCTCTTCTCTTCTCTTCTCTTCTCTTCTCTTCTCTTCTCTTCTCTTCTCTTCTCTTCTCTTCTCTTCTCTTCTCTTCTCTTCTCTTCTCTTCTCTTCTCTTCTCTTCTCTTCTCTTCTCTTCTCTTCTCTTCTCTTCTCTTCTCTTCTCTTCTCTTCTCTTCTCTTCTCTTCTCTTCTCTTCTCTTCTCTTCTCTTCTCTTCTCTTCTCTTCTCTTCTCTTCTCTTCTCTTCTCTTCTCTTCTCTTCTCTTCTCTTCTCTTCTCTTCTCTTCTCTTCTCTTCTCTTCTCTTCTCTTCTCTTCTCTTCTCTTCTCTNCTCCTCTCCTCTCCTCTCCTCTCCTCTCCTTTTTCCTTTCTTCTCCTTTCCTTTTCCTTTCCTTTTCCTTTCTTCTATTTTCCTTTCTTTTCTTTTCTTTGTTTCTAAATTAAAATCCTGCCTTATAACAAGTCAGTTATTGTAGTAAAGCCTCTTTCAGCAGCACTTGTGTCAATCTTAGCAGTCCATGTGGGGGAAAAAAAAAAAAAAGATGGATTTATTCTCAGAATTATTCTCCATAAATTTAACTTTGCTGGCACTGATTCTAAGCCTACCTTTCAACCATTGTCAAAATGATGGTGAAACTGAAGACTGGTTTTACTGGCTCACAAACCCTTGGACTACTTCATATACTCTTTCTAAATAAAAATTAATTTTCTTCCAGACTGCCAAATGTTTAAAGGCCTCTTGAAAGAATTAGCATAGAAAGTTCAAGTCAGTCTTGACTTATTTCTTCTTGACTGCTTGGATGCAAATGATTTGGATTTGCTGATTTGAAATGTCTGTCTTTAATTATTGCTTTTAAGTGACCTTCAGACTCACTCTGATGAAATTTGTTTCATCACCTTCCATCAATATACCAATTTTTGCCGATTTTCCCTCTCATTTGGGACAGAAATAGACACCAAACACTGACTTTTCTGTCTTATCAAAATGTGTACCAATTCCAGTGGAAATGGTAAAATCTTTAGATCACTTTGTAGTCTTGCAATATGCTCCCACCATGGGTTAGACAAATATGTGACAAATTCTGAGCAGCAGGGAAGGGCAAATCATTACCTTTTAAAACCACAGAAGGCCAGAATTTAGCATTTGACCAGTTGGTAATATTCAGTAACATGTTTTGTTCATAAACATTTCTTTCCTTCTGTCCCTTACCTTATCCTCTCCATTTGGAATCATAGAATCAGTCAGGGTTGGAAGGGACCACGAGGATCATCCTGTTCCAAACCCCCTGCCATGGACAGGGACACCTCACACTAGATCAGGCTGTCCAGAGCCTCCTCCAACCTGACCCTAAACACCTCCAGGGATGAGGCTTCTGCTATCTCCCTGAGCAACCCATTCCAGGGTCTCACCACCCTCATGGTGAAGAACTTCTTCCTAACATCCAGACTGAATCTACACATTTCCAGCTTTGTTCCATTTCCCCCAGCCCTATCACTACTTGACAGCCTAAAAAGTCCCTCCCCAGCTTTCTTGTAGCCCACTTAAGATCCCGAAAGGCCACAATAAGGACACCTGGGAGCCTTCTCCTCTCCAGATGGAACAGCCCCAACTCCCTCAGGAATATTTCTACCCTTAAATGAATTCAACTTCTATCTTCTGTGTAGTGATGTGGCCAGTGCTGCTTTTAGAATTTTTTCCTGTACAGGAAGAATTTGCACATAGAGATGATGTAAACATGACTGATGTTCACTGACATCCCACATTACTGTCTAGGGTTTCAGTATGAGAACAAGATTTTAATGCAACATCAGGGGATCTGTTAGCATTCTCAATAACCACAAAGCCATGCAGATAGTGGAGGCATGACACTCTCTCAAGGACTGGGCTTCCCTTCTGCTACTTCTCAGCAATGGCAGTTCAGATTTAGCTGCTAGAGAGCATGAGGAGGTTTCTCAGCAAATGTTTTTTTCCCTTTTTTTTTTTTTTCTTTCCTTTTTTTTTTTTTTTTAACTAGAAACTTTAATGTGCTCTAAAAAGTCTTTCGAACTTGAGTTTTCTCTCAGTGTTATTAATTTTTTTATTACAGATCTTGTTATTTTCAGGGTTCCCAAAGGACCTATTAACAGCAGACTTTTATGGAAAAGAAGCATGGTTAAACTGGTGAAAATAACTGTGCACAAGTCATAAGTAAGTAATATAAGCTGCAGCAAGGATACTGTGTGTTGTTTTAATTTCCAAAATAGCAACAGTTCAGACATTTAATTGCATTTTTTATGACTTTTTTTTTTTTTCATAGCTGCCTAGTGTAAAATATGTTGCCAGTAATATATAACTGCTAACAACTTTTAAGTTTCTTAAGCTGGCATTAGATTTCTTATCCTATTGGAAAGGAAGGTCACTTAATGTACTCTTCATCCTTATGAGGAAAAAATGTGAATGGTGGATGTATATCTCTGCTTTTATGTTCTCCTAACGTCAGCACTACCTGAAATCTTTTCTGCTGTAAGACAGATGCAGCAGGACAATGAATTATTTATGTCTTCTCACAGTCTTAGCTGTGTAAAGGGAGCTTTGCCACCAAAGGGATTTTATAAGGAGCCAGCTTAGCTTAATTTTGCACTGACTGGCTCCTAGTGCCATGGACATGCAGATCCTCCACTCCCCATTGCTATACAATAGTGGTGCACCACAGTGCAAACGTGCCCCCTGCCCAGGGCTGGGAGGGGATCTTGCTCACCTTGAAGCTTTTGAGGTCCTGCCAGCACAGACCCTGTTTGTAATGGAGGACCAGGAGGATCAGAGCCAGGTGCTTGCCCTGAAGCTTTGGCTCAAGCATCATATTGATCTGTTTGATCTGAAATTAAATAAATACTGGCTGAAGGAGGGGTGTGTGCCAAGAGAGAGAAGGAAGCAGCTTCACAGCCTTTACAAGGCTGCTGGCTATCCCACTGTGTGGCAATCTTCAGCAGCAAGGAACTTTGCTATCAGCATGTGAAAACACAGCAGATGTGTCCAGTCCATGGAACATGGGAGAGACAAGAACATTTCCACAGCATTGCCTTTGTTTTTGCCATGCACACAGGCCCTGAGCTTGCTGAATAGCTTGGTGAATCTGACAGGCATGGGATCAGCACTTTTTACATCTGGTTCATAATTACTATAAACAGGATGACAGAAAATCATTTACCTTATACTGTAAAAAAGCAGATACAAGTTGATGCCCTAACACAGACTTGTAGGAAGATTCAGCAATTCACTTGTTTCAATTAGTTTCAACTTGTTTTAGCATTTAAAAACTCTTTTACTAAAGCTCTCACTATTTTATGCTCCAATACTGCAGCCTACTTTTCTGGACTTCCTTTCTCTGCCTTTCTGCCCAAACTGCAAAGATAATTTTCACCTGAGCTCTCTATTCATCTTTCTGCTGGCTCCCTTCACTGCCTCAGATGCGTGCTACTTGATTTCTCTGCATTGCCCATCACAGTTTAGAGCATCTTGCTGCCACATCCCACTTGCTGTTAGGGTTAGGAAGCTATCTTCAGCCAGTCAGTTTTGCCACTCACTGCCCTGCCCACATTTTCCCATTTTCAACTATGCTTTCAAATAAACCTGTCTCCTCCTATGCTATGTCTGTCCTGGGGTACCTACCAGCTCTTTTTGTGTAGAGACACAGATGCTACAGTGCCTAACTGCTGCCCAGAGTATCTATTCTGTGAATTATTCAGCCAGATATGTTTGGATTGCTTCATGATGGAACTAATTAGTTAACTAGAAAGGAACCTAAGTGTGAAGTATCATGACTGAAGTACTCATGTGAAGTATGGATTATGTAGACACCAGCAGGATCTACAGTAAGTAGGGAGCAAATCAGACTGGTGGTCTAGCTACAGTGAGGGCTAAATCCCTTATCTAGGAACAATCTGATCATTGAATTTGGATAACTTCCATCCCTGGTTCACATTTTCAGTCTTGATGCCATTAAAGAGGTACATGAGTTTTCTAAATCCACAGCAAGGTGTTAACATAGCTGCCCATACATCTTGCACTCTCTCTTCCTCTGCCTTTGGTCCACTGACTCTTTTCTAAATCATTGACAGCATCCGAGGGAGTCTTTGCATTTATTAGGGTCCAGTAATGCATTACAAATTCCTCCATGTGATGCACTTCTAATTATTCCCTTGGGGGTTATTCAAGCAACACTGACTTGGGAATATACATTACAACTGTTCAGGTTAATAGCCCAGTGATTCATTAGACAAGACATTCCTGGAAAGTAATTGATTGCATTAATTGTTTCACTGAACACTGTGAGCCACAGCTGCTATGTGGCCTTCCCAGCACTGTCCCAGAGCTTCTGCTGTGGCAGCATCCTTGGGGCAAATTGCTGCTGGCTGTCATGCTGTAGGTGCATTTGATCTTGTTTTCCTTTGCCCAAGGCTCTTTTCTGTTGCTATTGTCATTCTTTGACTCTAATTCCTTCAGAAGTCAGACTGGAATCGGTGCTGGGGTTTGGGGAGGGACACTCAGCAAGCAGTGCTGAAGGTGCCTGCTCCTTGGCACTGACCATGTTAGGACACTGGATAGTCTTATTCAGTGAGGTTATAAAAAAGGGCATTTTGCAAAACTTTATTATGCTCAAAGAGCAAATGACTTGGTGAAAGCCCTGCTGCCCAGAGTGAAACCAGCAGTGACTCAGGTAGCTCTCACAACTGCAGTGGAGGTGAAGACTGAGTAGCCTGCAGTAGTGAGAGACAAAAGACATAGCAGGGACTGCTATGATCACCTTTTATGTTGTATACCCCATTTTTCATATGGCAATGTCCCCCTTGGTTTTGCTACAATGAGCCAAGGAAAACAAACAGTAGCAACAGAGTTCCTACTACACCTACAATTTATTTAAAGCAGTGTGCTGGCTCATGCAAGCTGTTACCTTTCTTGCCCTCACCTGGATCCACTGTGCTCTGCAGCTTGAGGTGTAAAACCTGCCTTCTGGAGACTGGCTTTAGGGTAGGCACTGTAAAAGTCAATGGAGCAGAGTCTGTGGGTGCCTGGATGTGTTTCTGCAAGATCTTCCAGTTTGTGTTTCTGTCTCTGATCAGAGATTTACAGCCACCCCTTTTTAGTCCAGCAGCACAGAAGCTGACATTTGCATTGAGTGGCATCAAGTCTCTAATTGCCCTTGGAGGGTGACTCAGCCAAAGAGCTTTATGCAGCCACTCTCTCTGTTGTAGCTCTGCAGGCCCAGTCTAACCAGTCAGAGAAATTTGCTGGAGCAGAACTGATGCAGAAGTATGTGCATGAGACTGTATAGAAAGGTCTGCCTTAGTGACACAGGGAATTACTGCATCCAGGTGACAAAGGCAAGTTTCTTTTTGGAATTAGCTCACAGTAGGACACCTTGTCCCATGAGAGCATGAAGAGTAAGAACTCCCCTACTTAGGGAGAAAACTGGGTGCTTTGTTTTATGTTACTCCGGGCACGCAGATGGCATGGCCTGGGCAGGGAATAGCTGTGCTTCCAGCACCCTTTCCAAAATGGCATCAGATGGCACGGTACAGCTGTGTGTGACATTCCTGAGGTGTGAAAGTCACCTGCCACACAAAAAGAAAGGCTGTCACAAGGAAGCATAGAGATACTACTGAGGAACAATGCAGCCAGCACCATGCTCTGCTGAGAAGGGGAAAATGTGTGCCAAAAATGTCAGTATTTACTAAAGTAACTGCAATGCAAACCATGACTGCACACCTCCATGTCAGTTATGCACCCCTGCTTATTAAACCACCATCTTGGCAGTGGGGATTATGACCTGGTCTTACAATACACAGTATTTGTAACAGGTAACATAATTTCTGAGCATTTTAGGGGCCAGTCCAGAGAAATTTGGCAACTTGTAAGACAAATGTACCCCAGGAGGCTATAAATTAAGGTTACAAATTGTAGGAGGCTTGGTGATAAGGAATACACAGTTGAAAGTGTCATAGATAGTAACCTTTTGTAATTACAGTTTGCTTAAATACCCCCTTGGAGACTTCATCATTATAATTTACTCTTGCTCAGAACGTTATCTTTGTGAGGAGTCATGGTGATTGATTACTTGGTGAGTATCTGAGCAGTCAAATGGGGAACAGTTGGGCAACTTCTAACAGAGAGGGAAGCAGAATTCCTAAATCCTGCAGACTCCTGACAAGACAGACCTCTATATGTTGTGTACCTGATCTGACTGCCTTACCTGACATATCAGACTGAGAGAGTTGGGGCTCTTCAGCCTGGAGAAGAGAAGGCTTCCAGGAGACCTGATAGTAGCCTTGCAGTATCTGAAGGGGGCCTACAGGAAGGCTGGGGAGGGATTATTTACAAGGTCTTACAGTGCCAGGGCAAGGGGCAATGGGTTTGAACTGTCAGAGGGGAGATTTAGACTGGATGTTAGGAGGAAGTTCTTTCCAGTGAGGGTGGTGAGGCACTGGAACAGGTTGCCCAGGGAGGTTGTGGCTGCTCCCTCCCTGGAGGTGTTCAAGGCCAGGTTGGACGAGGCCTTGAGTGAGCTGTACTAGCGGGAGGTGTCCCTGCCTATGGCAGGGGGTTGGAACTAGATGATCCTTAAGGTCCCTTCCAACCTTTATATTCCATGATTCTATAAACAGTGTTGCTCTATCTATGTGTGTAGCAGGGCAGTGTTTGAAGAAGTGGGCAATGTTCTCTATACTGTGTGCAGATTTCAGTACTCCATTAAAAAGTCGACCTCAAACTGGAGGACACTTTGGAATTTAAGGCTACAAGTTCTGAAATGCCTCGTTATAGACAAGCTTGGGTTTGTTTTTTTTTCATGAAAAGACATATGAAACTGTTTCATGCTAATGGAAGTGAAGGCTCTGGGTCAGAGCAGTTGCCTGGAAGTCAGGCATTAACAGCTCCTGAGTTAAAAAAATCTGTGATCTTGTTTCTGACAGTGGCTGTCATGGATGTTGAGGGAAGACCATGAGACCAGAACATGAAAACAACAGTTCTTCCCAAGGTGTGCCTTCTCAGACTCCAAAGGTAGTGGTCTTGCAACATCCCAAGCTAAGGAGGATCAGGACACCTCCTCTTGTCTTAGGCTCCCTGTAGCCATAGGGAGACATTCAGGGTGTGAAGAAACGGAGGTCTTCATTGCTGCTGGGTGAACATCCACAGTTGTGTGTATGTACAAACACTCCATGTACTTGTCTGTGGGATGTGTAGAGTGAAGCAGCCTTTGGGAGAGGTGCAGTGAGATTTGCTTTAGAGAGAAGTTAAATAATAACCTTAATTAGTCTGAATTGGGAAAATAGAATATTGTCATATGAAAATGTGACCCACTGTTAAGGAACAAATACCACAAAGAGCATACCATTGTTTCTGAAGACTGAAAAAAAAGTTGTTTGGTACTTTGGAATCGATAGATTTGGCTTCAATGATGCAGCTCGAGGCAATCTTAACTTATCATTGTTTTAAAAAGTATATAGAACCCAACAAAAAGATTTAGAAAGAGATATCTTAGACACAATATCAATGTCAAGGGAGAGTAAAATCTTCTTTGAACTTCCTGCCAACTGCTAGTCACTTACTGAAGTTTTATAGCATTAGCTTAGTAGTGGCAGCCTTCTGTATCTGTCACATCTTGTTTTATTTGCATCAGAGGCTATAATTATATTCACACAAACTTTACCTTCTTTTAAAAGCTGAAAGCAGCCCCTGATTTATGCTCCCTACAAGGCAATTCTTTCTCTTCTGGATGTAATATGTCACAAAAGAGTGAAGCTGCAGCACTGCTGCTATCCTTCTGCCTCCTCCATGCACGCCTCCAGGATACTGCAGATACATTAAACAGTGACAGCAAGCCCTGGCTTCTTTCTCCTCCCATGCAATGCTCACACTCAGGGGGTGTCTGTGCCTTTGCAGTACCGTTTGTAAGTGATGACTTCTCAGAAATGCTAAAACATGTTCCCAGGAAGCCATACATGTCTGGTCCTCCCTGCTCACAGGAAACCCCTCTGGGGTACAGCAAGGCCCACAAGGTAACCACTTATTCCATCTCATTAGTAGAGAGGTGAATAATAGGAACAAACAGAAGCATAAGCACAGGCTGGAAACCAAGAGAAATAATGTACTTGACTGAGCTATGGCTCTGGGGAAAGGTTCTGCTCTGGCCAGGAACCTGTGGGTAGCCCAGGCACTGAGACCCCTGACAGCCTTGTCTTTGGGTACCCACAGAGCCATCTGCCAGCACGTGTGGCCTCACCTTTTTCTGTCTCTCCTGGGGGTGAAGAAGTCCTTGTCCAGTGAAAATCACACTGTTGGGGTGAAGGTCTGTCAGACACCCAGCACAGGTCTCAGGCTGGATTTTGCCAGCACAGCACAGGTTATCCAAACCATGAAAGTAGCATTCTTCTGTTCTGAGGCAGTGGCCCAGAGTATAATGAATGGCAGAACCATGGTGGAAACTAATGGTATGATGAGTACTGATGTGAGGGCTGTGAAGGAGCCCTTATGGCACCTGGGTGCAGCACTGTGATAGAAAAGGGGTTGCAGGTTTAACATACAAAGAACAGGGAGGGCATGGGGGCATTGCAAACCCTCTGCCTGTGTCCTGTCTTCTTTTGGCTAAAGCAATAGCATCCTTGTTTGATCTGTAACTTGACTCATAAAACATCTAAGGTAAATTGTGGACAATAAAGATTTTCTGAGAGAGCAGACATACAACAAAAATGCTCCCATTTCAAAGGCTCTGGTGTGAAGAATTTTGCCTCTGAACTACTGAATCTTCCTACAGTATCCCTCACTTCACTTTTCCAGCAATTCAGCTGCACACCTTGTCAAAATGCCATTAGCTGACTAGAAAGATATGGCTTTTGGCTAAAAGATTAAAATGAAGATTTATGGCCTGTAATGCCTCTCCCTAGGGTCATTCCCCAAACTCGCATGCAGAAGGAGTGTGGTGGCACTGTCTCCTTTCCATATGTATGCTTTGACATTTTTTTCTTCAAGCTTTCTGCTTATTGCCTCTTAAAACTCCTTTGAAAAGAACTTTCTGAAAACTCTTAGTCATGTCAGTAAATGTGGAGCCAGTTTTCAATGGCTGAGCAAGGATTTGTCTGAGGTTGGTTGGTATGTGAGAAAACATTCAAAAAAGGAAAAGAATAAAAAACCTCTAGGAAAAAAATCCAAACTGAATACACACAGAATGTATCTCCTAGGCACAAATATTGCATGAGTTTCAGTTTTTAAATGAATTGGGATTTTACATCACTGTAGAAGCAACTGGGAAAGGAAAACCCAACCTCAGAAAGCATTGCAGTTACAAGGTCTGGAAATACCAGGCTGTGTGACTTTTTGCTTATTTTTATTTTGCATCACTAACATGGGATTAATGAACTAATCAGTTCTCAGAATCCATAAGCAGAAATCACAATAGAAGCACAATTCAGCTTTCCTTTCCTCTATTGCCTATTAAATGTAACAAACCTGATAAGGGCATGATTTTATCTGTGATTTCCATGCATGTAAAGAAGTAAACATGTGGCTTTTTGTGGGCACACCTAGGGGTCAGTTAAGCATGCACAAGGTAAAGCAGCTGATGGGGCAGAGCATGGTGAGAGCAGACGTCCTGCTGCTCAGCTACATTTACCATCATCTTTGCATAACTCACTGTGAAGTGAATGATTGGCAGATTAGAAGGATGCCCAGAATAGCAGTGTGTAAGTCCACTTGGCAGGTTTCTTCTGAGCTCATCATAAAGACATTCAGAAAGAGAGAAGCACTTGAATGTGTGCCTTTGCATTTCTGAGCCACCGCTGGACCTCTGAGCCAGCAAGCGGCCAAGAAGGCCACCAGCATCCTGGCCTGTATCAGCAGCAGTGTGGCCAGCAGGACCAGCAAGTGTTTGGCTCCCTATACTCAGCACTGGTGAGGCTGCACCTCGAATAGTGAGTTCAGGTTTGGGTTTCTCATTACAAGGACACTGAGGACCTGTTCTAGCGGGAGGTGTCCCTGCCTATGGCAGGGGGTTGGAACTAGATGAACTTTGAGGTCCCTTCCAACCTAAACCATTCTATGATTCTATGATTCCATGACCTGAACTCTCCGTCATCTTCCCAGGCAAAAAGGTTCCCTCCTGAAATCCCTGCTCTTGCTTCCAGCATGTCATTCTCCTAGCAGCTTCCCAGACCTTTCGTGGACGTGGTGAGATTCCTGAGGAAACGTGGGTCACGGAAAGCTGCAAGCGGACCAGTCTCGGGAGCCGGTGCCCGGCGAGCGGGGCTGAGGAATTTACAGCCCTTCTAACGCTGACACTTTATTTCTCTCCACGGTCGCTGTTATTGTGCAGCCCTGCGAGGCTTCTGCGTTTTGTCAGGCGGAGAGAGCCGGGACGCGGGCGGAGAGTTCGCTGCGCTGCCTCGCTCGGGGCCGCCGCTGGAGCTCGCCGCGGCTGACCGCGGGAGCGCTTCGGCTCGCTCGCAGGGGCTGTTGGTGTCACGAGTTCAAGCGGTGAGGCTGCGGCGACTCGAGGGGATTTGCTCCGGGGGGCGAAGGTGTGCGCCGCTGCCATCCGTCCTGGAGGCAGGCATAAACCAGAGCCAGTCGACCTGCAGCCGGTGACCTCGGGACAGGGGGAGGGGGACTGACAGCCCTGTGCTGTTGGGCTCTACCCACCGTAGACAAAATGCATTTCTGCATTGCTCATAAACAAATGTATCTAAAACACCACACTTTATATCCACTTACAATTCTGAATACCTTTCCATTTATCTAAAGCTCGCTGAGGTGAGTTCCTATAAGGGAAGACTTATTTCATTTCCATGAAATGTTTATATTTTCTGGGAAGTTTCTCTCTCACCTCTTTAAATTTTACTGCAGTTGGCGTGCAGCCTGCAGCAGGGTCCTCCCAAGGAAGCTGGTGAGGCAGGGAGGTTCAAGAGGGACTATAAATTTCAAACTCTCTGGGTTAGAATAATTTAAGTGCACCAAGTTCTTAACCTTAAAGGATCAATACTGAGTTTCTTTTTTTTTTTTTTTCCTTCCCTTGCTGTGCTGTAAAATTCAAGGTAAGAAAAAAAAAAACTTAGTAAGAAAAAAAAAAATCACACACAAAAAAATAAACCAAAGTCCCCTAAATCCCAAGCCCGAAGTAAATAAAGATTGCATGTGAACAGGGGACTGATCCTGAACTATGTTTCTGGAGTTTCAAATTATATTGTCAGAAGGATGTCTGCTTTGGCTGTTCATGAGAATAACCATCTTGGGAAGGTTTTCTTTACCAAAAAATATAAAGAACTCATGACCCAGTACTCATCCTTGCAAAGTGGATGTAGTTCTCTTTCTGCGTCTATTTTCTTTGTTTAAAGCCCAGAAGGGACTTGGCCTTTTCAGCACTGATTTTTGGAGTGGATTAGGGCTGGCAGATATGATCTGTCCCCAAGGGTGATGAGGCTGTGGCTGTACAGACCACTTTTCTGCATTTCACCCTGCTGAAGTTATATTTTCTTACTAGTTTGCTGAGTGTCCAACTTAATATCAAGCGCATATATGCAGGTTTTATGTCTTACATCCTCTTGTATGGGATTTGTATTAAAGAAGGTATTGACTAACCTGTTTTCTTCTCAGAGTATTAATGAATTGCCTCAGTGAAATCCCTAGCATTAGATTCAGACATCCATATTTGGTTTTTTGGGGGGGAAAAAAAAATCTAATAGCTTCAAATATGGCCAGCAAACATTTACCAAAAACCACACAGAGAATGCTGATGCAGCAGGAAACTTCAGATGTGGTTTGTCCAGCAAACATGTAAGGTAAATGCATCTTAAAAGAGAGCTTTAAGTACCCTATCCTGTTTACTATTTCAGCCAGAACATGAGGTTAGGATTTTCCATATTTTTTCTGATGACATCACAGTCACGTAGACCAGATTTTAAAATCTTATTTTAGCAGAATATGTGAGATCATCAATCTAATATGGGATATATAGGACCTTGAGGTCAATATTTGACAAGTCAGTGCAGGAGAAGCTGCTTTATAAAATATAAATTCATGTTTGACCTCTAACCCCACACACAGTCTCAAATAATGATTGTCAGGCTGGAACAGTTCTGTCCCCTGCCACTCCCACAGCCTCCAAAACTCACACTCATCTTTTTATATTCACTGAAGACAAAGATTCCTCATCAAAGTCATTGCTAGACACAACTCCCAGCTGTGCTGGAGCTGTGAGCTGTGCCACACCTAGAGGCAGCGCCTGCTGTCACTGGGGAGGATGCTGCTGAGTCCTCTTCTCCCTGGGGGAAAATGTGGTAGGGGCTGGAAAGAGCCAATACAGGCTACACTTATGCTGACGTTTAAAGACTTCAGAGTGCTGGAATTCATTTATAGCTACCACTGAACTGCTGGCATTCTCCAGTCAGTTCCTAGGTGTGGCTTAGAGTTAGTCCAGTTGGAAACCATTCTCACTGTGTTTTCCATGTGGCCAATGGTTCTGCAGACTGAGATGAACAATGCAGATACTGGTGGCTCTGTGGCATCTGTCCACAGTGCCATTGTCACTGGTGTGTTATTGGTGACCTTGTGGCTTCCCTGAGATGGATGCTCCTGTCTAGCATGGCTACTCCAACTCAAATGAGCTCTTGCATGGTTTCATAACTGGCACCACCACCAAGTCAATCTTCTCAGCAGAAGGTCATCTGACATGAGAGACACTACTGCCAGTCCAGCACAGTGGACTAAATTTGTATTGTTGTGCTAAGTCACTTACCCTCAGGTGCCTCACAGCCTGGTCCACAGTAACACTGAGAGACCTAAACAAAGTGAGCAATCCAGAGATACAGGGTGTGTTTTGGATCTTTCCAGGAGCAAACCTGTAGAGAAAATTCCTAAATTAATATTCTGGATGCTCTCACTTGATCTGGGATTACAGAGATGAAGTTCATTTTGGCATTTTACCTAGAAGCCCCAGTTGTAGATGCCAAGAGTTGCTCAGAAGTAGTAAAGGATACCTTGTGTGGTAGTGACAAGGCTGCTGTATATAAAGTATCATCTTTGCAAATGAGATCCAAAGCACAAAACCACTCAGTCTGCAGATCTACCTGCTGCTTCCCTGGTAGTGCTCAGTACATACCCAGTGGAGGTGTGTGTGCACCATCTTGCTTTGCCTGCTGTGGTGATGATAACTGGTGCTGGTGCATCCACTGCTGCCAGTCTCTGCACACCCCGTGCTGCCAGAACCACTGTCCCAGTACCTTCTTTTTCAGTGACAATCTGAGCTTTGCCAGGCTTTAAGAGACATAACTTGATCCAGTCTGTAAAAGTCTGGGAACAAACTGTTCCAACACCTCTGTTTTCTAAGAACTTGGAACAGAGAGTGGAAGCAGCAGGGTTACTCCTGAGGGAAACATTTAAATTGGGAGAATTCATCCAGTGCTGAAAAGGGACAAAGGAAACTAGTGTATCAGATTTAGCTATTATCTAGTAATCCTATTCTCTGCATTTTCTGCCAGGTTTTTTTCTGGCATAGTTCATAACTCCAATAATCATCTCTGGGCAGTGAGATAACTATGAATTCATACTCTGAAATCTCTGTTTGACCCATGGGTGGACTTTCTGAAGAGCCAGAAAATAGTAGCAGTAGAGTGGAGGTAGTGTTCATGGTGCTTCTGGTCATATCAGCTTCAGATGAGAGGGGTCTCTGTGATCAGCCAGCTGAAACCAACGGGGAGCACATACCAGCAGTAAGATCCACAGCTGGCTCCTCAGTGTGCTTGCAGCCACTGCCTCTGTATTTCAGCCACAAAAAAATACCCTAAACATACTGAAGCTGAGAATGTTCAATCCCACCACAGCCTTTCCAATAGCTGACTGACAGCAGAGCAGGACAAAGGTTTGTAAAACTGCAGCCTGCTGTTTTGCAGGAGCATGGCAGGAGCCAAAGCAGAGATCCATGCTAATGTAATTTGTCCTCCCATAGCTTTCAAGATAAGAAGGGAAATATGGTATTGATTTACCTAGTAAAAGTGACACCCCCTGACATGCGGAATCCATCCCTGCTTGTCACTCAGTGCTGCTCTGCCTTTTTGGACAAGGCTGCTTGTATGTGTGAAGCTATTAAGCAAAAACATATTGCCCAGCCTGAGCCTCAGAGCCAGCCTCAGGAAGGGCAGTATCCCACCAACCCAAAGAGCATGGAAAAGACCAAGTGGCTCTTGGCAGTAAGCTGCAAAGCAGGCTGCAGGAATATATGCAGACACCTGACTCTAAAGAGACATATTTCTATTCCTGGACATAAATCCTATGAGATGGTTTAATTAACAATTAATTCAACCTGCTTCTAATCCATAGCTTTTTTTATCCAACATGCCTAAGGAGGGATGTTCTTAGGACCTTATACTATGGAGAAAACCTTACGGAAGAAAAAGCTTGGGAAACCTACCCACAGCTAATCAGAGGAGAGTGGTCAGTGACCCTTGCTTTAGAAATCTCACAGTTTTCAAGTGTATCTAGTGAATAGCAAGGCTGATAACACCTGGTTAGTAGTTCCTTCCAGGGTGTGGGGATTTTTAGGAATTAAGGCCTGAGTGGAATGGAATGGAATGGAATGGAATGGAATGGAATGGAATGGAATGGAATGGAGATTTGCCCTCTGTTGATACTGAGAATGGTGAGAGCTTGTACTTTTTCTGGGACTAATGTTAAATTGGGTTGCCTGTATGGCCAGGTCACTCAGTGTCCTACTCATAGAATCATAGAGCCATAGAATGGTAAGGTTGGAAGGGACCTCAACGCTCATCCAGTTCCAACCCCCTGCCATAGGCAAGGACACCTCCCACTAGAACAGGTCACTTAAGGCCTCTTCCAGCCTGGCCTTGAACACCTCCAGGGAGGGAGCAGCCACAACTGTGGTAAAGAATTTCTTCCTAACATGCAGTTTAAATCTCCCTTCTTCCAGTTTAAACCCATTGCTCTTTGTCCTGTCATTGCGAGACCTTGTCAATAATCCCTCCCCAGCCCTCCTGTAGCCCCCTTCAGATACTGGAAGGCTACTATAAGGTCTCCTGGAAGCCTTCTCTTCTCCAGGCTGCAAAGCCCCAACTCTCTCAGCCTGTCCTTGTAGCAGAGCTGCTGCAGCCCTCTGAGTGTCTTCATGGCCCTCCTCTGGACCTGCTCCAACAGTTCAGTGTCCTTCCTGTGCTGGGACCTTCAGAACTGCACACAGTACTGTACTCATCCTTCCTCTCTTCTTCCTGTCTGCCTCCATAAACAGAGAGATGCTGAGGAGCACTGCCTGTCTGTGAGCTCGTCAGGAAGCAAAGCAAGGAGGTTGCAGCTGGCTCAGATTGAGTGGCCACAACAGGCTCTACAGGGAACTAGCTGAAGGTGGATGATGATGGTAAGCTCTATACTAATATGGAAAGTAATAAATCAGTGGGGTTAGCTGGGCAATTTACACTCCTGTGAGCCTGGTAACATCCACAGGAATGAGCTGCATCAGCTCATAAGAGATTCAGTCAATAAGGCAAAAGGCAAAGTTGGTATCAATGCTGATCACCTGGGTTGTGAAAAAAGTTTGCTGACTGTCAAAGTGGTTTTGTAGTTTGGTTTTGGTTGTTTGGTTTTTAATCATGAGAAAACATGGAAATCCACAATGCAAGATTGTTGTGAAATGGGCATTTAGCCTGGGGAAGGCTGATCAATACATTTTACCTCAGCTTTTGCTGGTGTCCGTGGCTGGGCAGGGAGCAGAAGAGAACAGAAGGAGCCTTGGCTGCTCTGGCACAGCTGTTGTGGTCTGCGTGGGCAGAGTAACAATGCAGGCAGAATAAATTCTCAGGCATCCTCTGGTGCCATCTGCCATTTTGTTCAAGAAAGCAGAATGTCATAAATATGCACAACATGGCAGATACTGAATGTGGAATCTGGAGTGGAAAAGGGGAGGTTTTATTTTCCTTGTGTTTGGTGCTGTAGCTGAGGCTGGATGTTGTACTCTGGTGTTTTAGTTCAAAGAATCAACATGTGAAAGAGCAACAGAGAAAATCACTGAGGTGTGGAAGTATTCTGAAGTGTGTCTTGGATTTTTGTACACCAGTGCAATCCTCTTGGTCCTTACCTGCCCAGAAATTTTACCTCTTACTTGACAGGCCCTCAGGAGCACAGCCATAGTGCCAGGTCCCCCTTCTGTGGAGCTCCACAGCAGCGGAGCCACTGCAGGGTAGGCTCTTTTGTCAACAGAGAGAATTTTCCTCATGTTTTACAATAAAATGTGGTATTGGTAAGAGACTTGAGATGATACTTGTTCAGGTATTCCTCATCTTTCTTTGTCTCTTGCAGCTGCCATCTCCTGTTGTATTAATCTTAACCACGCACAGCAAGCACTTGTGATTGCTTCTGGCACTGGAGAAAGAGTGCTCTTCAGTGGTAAATGTCCTTCTTAAGAATCACAGACTCACAGAATGTCAGGGGCTTGAAGGGACCTCAAAAGGTCATCCAGTCCAACCCCCCTGCCAGAGCAGGATCACCTATTGCAGATCACACAAGAACACATCCAGGCAGGTTTGGAATATCTCCAGAAAGGGAGACTCCACAACCCCTCTGGGTAGCCTGTTCCAGTGCTCTGTCACCCTCATAGGGAAAAAATTCCTCCTCATGTTTCCATGAAACTTCCTATGCCTCAGCTTCCACCCGTTGCCCTTTGTCCTGTCATCAGGCATTACAGAGCAGAGCCTGGCTCCAGCCTCCTGGCACTCACCTTTATATATTTATAAACATTGATGAAGTCACTTCAGTCTTTCTAGTTCACACCAGGTAGATTCTCTGCTTCAAATAATTTTTCATCGATGAAAGTAAAGATCTAACTAATTGCAGACTATGGCCATTATAACTGCAGTGAGAAAAACTGTTTGAAGTCATTTTTGATATAAAGGAGATTTTCCAGGATAGCTAACAACAGTGCTACTTGCAGAGCACTGACTTACATGAATACCTCTCTAGCAAGATGGAAAAGAGAAAGGGACACAGAGGAAGTATTACTGTGACCAAGGTTATTACTAAACTGAATGTTTTTCATACTTATTAGGAGGCCCAAGGATCTTACATGAGCAACAGCCTAAATGTTCTTGCACACAACTGACTCTAATAGCAGAAGTTTCCTTGGCAGTGGCAAATGTGAGCTCCAGAGCAAGATGCAGAAAGTTCTCTCAGGTTACCTCTGCTGTATGATCTAGCATAGCAGAATGAGCAATGCAAACAATAAATAATGACAGAATCAAAAAACATGGGAGCCCTTTTCCTGTAACAATATATATCTTTTAGTGAAACACTCTGATCTTACAGAAGTAATGCACTGCTATGCCCTGGAGGCCACTCCTCTGATTCCACATTTTATGGACTAGCTCTTTATTCCTAAATTCAGCAGATGCATGGCTTATAGCTGGTCCCAGCATGGAATGCATCACAAGCAGCTTGTCTATTACAAGTGACCTACAAAAGAGAAGAAATGATGTTTGTATCCTCTGTAGCATTTTTGAGGCTGAAAAAGAAGACTTGGAAGATTTCTTTTTTTTTTTTTTTTTCTGGATCTTGCATATTTCTCAATACTAAGTGTCAGGAATAGAACCAAACCTGAAGACCCATCATTGATTTATTTATTTTTCTGTTGGAGAGGTGAAAACAGAGGATGAATTGTGAAAAACCCTGGGAAGGACTCTGCTTCAACAGTAAGACAACTTGAAATTATCTGCAAATGCTCTCTGGGATTTTGGTTGAATAATCTTTACATGGAATTTTAAAGCAGTATGGGTTTTTTATATAATCTGTTTAAACTGCTGTGGAAAGTTTTATAGGCTTTTTTTTTTTTTTTTTTTTTTAAGGTTCTTCTTCAAACAATCTTAGTTGTCTTGTCTTTAGTAAGAAATTTTTGTGTTGCTTGTTATGATAGCACAGTACACACTAAGTAACCACAGGGGCTTTCTTATGTCCTTAAAATGCTCTGTTGTACATCTGCCCTTCCAGATTACAGACTCTTCTGTCTAGTGACTGCTTTTGGGGTGCTGTGGTGGGCTGTGTGTCAGCTTTAAATTGGAGCAATGGAAATGATGCTCATCCTGTAATTCCAGGTAACATCTAGCCAAATTGCTGAGATAATGTCAGACAAACCTTTGTGTGTCTGTCTACCTAGATCACACAGAATCACAGGATGTTAGGGGCTAGAAGGGACCTCAAAAGATCTTCCAGTTCAACTCCCCTGCCAGAGCAGGACACTTT
>VWZE01003136.1:720436-865064 GCA_013396675.1 Eubucco bourcierii
TTTTAATACAATCTAGTTTTAATTTTTTTTTTTAATCCCACTTCTCCCTCATTTCCCTCCTTTCCTTCTCCATCCCCTATTTTCCCCATCTTCTTTTTTTCCCCCCATTTCCTTTCACAGTATCACAGTATCACCAGGGTTGGAGGAGACCTCAAAGATCATCAAGTCCAACCCGATACCACAGACCTCAAGACTAGACCATGGCACCAAGTTCCACATCCAAACCCACCTTGAACACCTCCAGGGACGGCGACTCCACCACCTCCCTGGGCAGCCCATTCCCATTTCCTCTCCATCCTCCTCTTTCCCCCATCTTCCTCCTTTCCTTACCATCTCCTTCCTTTCACCCCATCTTTGTCTTTTCATCTCCATCTCCATCCTTTTCCTCTTCATCTCCCTCCTTTCAGCACCACCTCCCCCTTTCCACCACACCTGCTTCTTTCCCACCCAACACTGCATTTTCCCCTTTTTTCTCCCCAAACCCAGATCACCTGTGTGCTGTTGAAGTCTCCTCCCCTCCCAGGTGTGGCCAATTTGCCCTCCCTGCCCATTCCCCTTTTTAAGCGACCCCAGGAAAGGCAGCAGCCTCAAGCTTGCCCAACTGGGCAGAGGGATCCTCCTCCTGGCATCACTGGTGAGTGCTCCTGGTGTGCACTGGGTGACTGGTGGAGGGGATCAAAGGCCGGGGGGCCTGGTGGCCCCCCGGTTAAACAAAATAGAGATTTAACGATTTGATGCTCACTCTAATATCACCCACGGGTGCTGGTTGGGCCTCCTTATTTAAGCTAAGCTCCTCTGTGTTTAGCTACTTCTTTCTGCTTACTCATAATGAGCTTAAATACTTGGTGGAACTGGAAGCTCATGGGGGAGCAGTATTGTATTGTCATAAATATGTGTATGTGTGTGTGTGTATATGCATTAAGTCACTGTAAAAACATTTTGGAGTACATGGTCAACTTGATGATTAGAAACCATTTAGATGACCCAGAAGCATTCTAGACCAATGGAAAGCAAAGGCTCCAGCTGCCACTGCCCAAGAGCTGGGGATTTGCTCATTTGACTGACAAATGCCCATCTCCCATGGAAATGAAAATAGTTAATTCATGGTCTCACTTCTGAGTTGTGCTTCTGGTATGACTTGGCCATGAATACCAAAGCCATTCTCCTGTATGCAAGGTCATATTGCTTCTTGGCAGGTAATGCTGAACTAGCCATTGCTAAAAGCATAACAAACTCCAAAAGGACCTGAGCAACATTACTTCAGGGTCTTTTCTCTTCCAACAGTTTTAATGTTGTTTCAATCCCAAAATTCTGTAACTTAATCGTAACAATGTTGGTTGATTTTGCTTTCTCCAGATTTTCTTCATCACACCCTTGTCCATTTTGTTCCCAGAGCTCCCTTACAGCTCAGTGTTCTTGAGTAAGTATTTCAAAAGAATGTTCTGGAGCTGCTCAAAACAGACCTGTGAGGGACAGGCTGAATGAAAGAGGATCAACGCATGCATGTGCACCACCTGCATACGGTGTGGCGTCTCTGCTGTGGCATGGCATGAGGACTCTGAGTTCCACTGCAGGCTGACTACTCTGTAACAAGACACCAAAGCATATGGCACAAAGCAGAGGCAATATTTTCTTTGTCTCTTGTTTTCTCCTGCTGGCTCCAGCAGCCTTCTCTGGCCTACCCACAAAAACCAGCTTTGTATGTGAAGACACAACAGTCCAGTGGATTGTCTCGGTAATTCCTGCTTGGAAATAAAAAAGACAGAAAGGGTGGGGAGCTGTGAATTAAGGAAGATGTGCTGTGGTATGTTTATTGAATGAGCATGGGCACCCTAAAACTGTGTGGTCAGATTTGATTGATTCCTAGGACAGGCACAATGGAGAACTGATAGTTCTGATTCCTAACAGGAGACACTGGAGCTGTGTTTCACAGCTAAGAAGTACTGATAATATCACAGTATCACCAAGGTTGGAAGAGACCTCAAAGATCATCACGTCCAACCTGATGCCACAGACTCCAAGACTAGACCATGGCACCAAGTGCCACATCCAAACCCGCCTTGAACACCTCCAGGGACGGTGGTTCCGTAATGTAACAAATACTTAAAGAGCAGATTGTACTTTTTAGAACTGTGTTTCTTAACTCCTGTTTCCTCATGAAGAAGTCAAACCATTCTAAAAAATAAATCTCTCTTGCCAGACTACTCGGCTTCCTCAGAGCACTACCTGTGTGAAAGAGAGCCTGAAATTCTGCTAGCAGAATGTGCAGCAAAATTTGCAAAGTAGTATTGCTGTAAGAAAGATAACATGATGGGAAGGGAGAAGGCAATGGAAGGACTGGCTCCCAAGTTATGGCAGAGTCTGACCATGGTTACCTGAAACCACATGGGCATCCAAACACAACAGGACTGTAGCAGGAAAAGGGAGGGAGAGCTCATTTCTTCCCTGGAATGGAATGACATCTCTCAAACTAATACTTGGCTGAGAAGCTTTATTATTGTTGGTATGATTTCAGAGTTACAAGGGAAAAGCTCTGAGTGCTGATGGGGAGGACTTGCACTCTTGCTTCATGGTGCTTAGAATTTAAAAATAATCCCTTGAAAGAAGAGCACAATTGGAATTGCAGTTGAATGTGTTGATTCTTCTCCCTGCAAACTCTACAGAGAGCCTTACTAAAAGGGGGGGAAAATCATCTGTGTGGCCTTGAAACCTTATATAATGTTTCTGTGTTGGGCCAATAAAAAATATCCTAACCGTTATTTTGTCTGAGCTCAAGTCTTGAAGGAAATGTTGGGCTGAGTAGGAAAAAAGTTCTACGGTTACAGCTCTTATAATTCTCAGAGCTTTCCCCCAAATACCCCCTACTTCCAAGCCCTGTCTCCAAACACTCAAACTGTGGAAGTGATAACCTGCAGACTTGGCAGTGTACATGACATTTTACTAAGGGAGCTTACACAAATATTATCTCAAGTGAAATGAGGGTTTAATTCTATTATCTGTGGCTTTTCTTTCCCTGGGGTCAAAAGTACAGAAAGTGGTCATGTTGTCTTTATAGCCCAAGAAACAAAAGACCTGTTTTTAAACCAAATAATTAGTCATCCAGAACTAATGTCCCACAGCACTAACCACTGAGGGGGCTTTAGAGTGAGCTGAACTAGTTTGCAGTTCTTCAGACACATTATTTTAGAGGCACTGGTAAGAATGCCTTGCAGGGCACTCTCTTGAGGTGGCTTTAGAGTGAGCTGAACTAGTTTGCAGTTCTTCAGACACATTATTTTAGAGGCACTGGTAAGAATGCCTTGCAGGGCACTCTCTTGAGGTGGCTGACACTGCAGACAGGGACACAGGGAGCAGAGACTCTGAAGGTACTGGGAAGAAACTCTACAGCAGTGCATTTCCTGAAGAGCTGCACTGATAAATTCCATTCCCTGTGCTGTTGTCTTTACATTGTGCAGGTGGCAGGTGTGTGGCTGTGCATGGCACACCCTTGTGAGAGAAGTCCACTGCAGGAAGGGTGGATCTAGGGTGATGCCTGCAGAGTGCAAATGTGTGGCCTAACATCCTGCGAGGCATCTTGAATCCTGCAGCTGTGGTTAGAACCGTTTGAAGAAGAAACATTCTACCTCAACACCCAGAACTGAGATCAGCGCAGATCTGCAATTTGGCTCTGGCTGGTCACTTGCTAATTTTAGCAGCTCTTGTGCAGAACAAGAGTCCCCACCCAGTTCTCTGCTTTTGAGCTGTTTGTGATACAGGTTTGGAAATGTTGAAATCTGTGAAAGACTGAAAAGCATGAGATAAGTGTGTGGGGTTGTGTGTTTGTGTGTGGTTTTTTGTTTTGTTTTGGATTTTTTGTTTGGTTCTTCCTTCTGCCAGTTCAAACCCATTGCCCCTTGTCCTGTCATTGCAAGACCTTGTCAATAGTCCTTCCCCAGCCTTCCTGTAGGCCCCCTTCAGATACTGGAAGGCTACTATCAGGTCTCCTGGAAGCCTTCTCTGTTACGTCTCTACAGAGTAGCTGGTGTGGTGCTTTCTTTTGTTTTTGTGACCAAACCAGCTTTGCTCACAGGCTGGTGCTTCAATTGTTGCTGAGCGGTGCTTGCACAGCACCAAGGCTTGCTCTGTTACACTGACCCATCAGTGAGCAGGCTGAGGGTGCACATGAAGTTGGGAGGTGAGAGCCAGGACAGCTGACTCCAACTGACCAAGGGATATCCTACGCTGTATGACATTATGCTCTGCAATAAAAGCTGGGAGAAAGAGAAGGAAAGAGGGGATGTTCAGAGTGATGGTGTCTATCATTCCCAGGAAGTAGCACATGTGATAGAGCCATGCTTTCCTGGAGATGGCTGAACACCTGCATGCCAATGGGAAGCAGTGAATGCATTCCTTCATTTTCTTTGCTTGCACACATGGCTTTTGCTTTACCTATTAAACTGTCTTTTTCTCAACCCATGAGTTTTTGCACTTTTACCCTTCCAATTCTCTTCTCTTCCCCATCCCATCAGGGGAGTGAGTGAGTGGCTGTGTGGGGCTTAACTGCCTACCAGGGTTAACCAACAGCATTCATATGACACAGCAGCTGAGACTTTCAACTCCCCTCATCATTTGTCAGGTAAAAACTGCAGCCCTCTCTCAGGATTCAAGAGATTTTTCTTCTACTCCCAAAGTCATCTTGAGCCTTTCTTGCAGATTGTTTTTTCCTTGACGTTGCACTGGGAGCTCTGAATGAATGAAAAAAAGGGGGGAAAAAAAGAAAAGAAAAGGTTGTTTTAATAAAGAAGAAACTGGAATGTGTTTTGTTTACAGTATGTTCTAGAATAATAAGATCCAAAGATGCTGCTGGTTGTGAGGGAAGTAGTCCTTCACCCTGAGAGATACTATGCAGACTGTTTGTTCAGATGGCATTCTGTCCTTTTGGTCTAAAGCTATTACTTAAATTTTCCACATAACAACTTCCCAAAGATGCCTTTGAAAATTTCTAAAGACAACATGTACTTAATACTTTAATATAAGCAGGTTTGATTCAATACAGATTGTTCAGAAGCACCAAATATCTGTGGATGTATCTTAGGTTGTATCTAAATCTGTACTTCCGTGCATAGTTTTGTGTCTGAAAGCAATCCCAAGCCACATGGTCTGTGAAACAGCAGAGTGAGCTTAGTAGAAATACGAACCATGTGAACTGTGATGCCACTAAACCACAGATCTTCCTTTTGTCTGTTTTGATAGCCCTTGATCCTCCAAGGACGTGGAAGTATTTTTCAGTCCAGTAACTGAAAAATAAGGCCACTTTGGATTCTGGAAAGAAAAACATTCTGTTTAAATCCATCCCTCTCTACTTTTGTTTTCAGACACTGTCTGTCAGTCTAGCCTTTGAAATTAGCACAAATACCCATGAGAAATATAATCCTGCTCAAGGCTCTGAATCAAATACATTGCAGCCGATAAATAGTTGCCCTTTGACTTCCAAATGATGTTTAATCTCTGAAGCAGGTACAGTAACCTTGGATAATCTGCTCATCAGTTTTCTAGGTTAAATAAATGCATATATTAGTTTCCTCTAGATTTCATTGTTCTATAGTAGCAATGGGAAGGTAAGGTGAGCACCACAAAAGCGAACCAAGAACTGTCTGCTGCACTTTGTGGTGTATATTAATGAGCCTCAGAAAAAAAAAAAGATCTTTATCACCTCTAAAGTGGCTCTCTGCTGCCCAGTGAGGCAGTAGGCATTTCTGGGGTGAGGAAAGTCCACTACAGGAATGTCACATCAGGCTTGATCAGATGTAAGTGGGTAACAAGTTGTTGACTGGTTGAAATAAGCTGTGCTTAGCCTATGGCCACAGAAGGCACTGAGGCTGACACTGTTAGTCTGCTTGAGGTGAAAGGTGGCAGTGGTGTCACTGAGCTTCTCTTCTCAGGGTTTGCCCATTCATTGTCTATATCCCAATGTCCCTGACTGTGTACAGTAACTCACTGCAGACTAATTTACTTAGGAGCAAACAGAGAAGTATGTATTTGAAGAAGCAATATAAAGAAGTCTACTTAATAGAAACTTTTTACATGGCATGGGAAACATCTTAGGCAATCAAGATAATTTGAATATATTTAGATGAAAATACTCCTAAAATTCAGATTCCACTCAAAACTCTTATGAGAGGTTGACAGAACCCATTGTACACTCAAAGCAAACCAAACCACAACAATGAAGCTCATCTAGTACAAAGTGTTCTCAATGAGCCCTATGGACACAGCAGACCCAAATTCTGGGAGCCTCTGTCCTCTTGAGATGGTGTCCTACTGAATTATTTTTGGGTGGGGCACTGCTACACAATCTTTGGAATGCAAGTGACAACATCAGCTTGACTTCTTTGTCATACAAATCATCAGAACAACTGGAGCATGTACAATTACCTGCCTCAAATCCATGCTTAGGTCAGGCAGACAGTTACTGGGGAACCTGTGTAAAATTCATTGTTCAATACAATTTACAGATCATTTGGAGAGATGATTTGTGGAATTATAAAGGTCTGACATTCATTGACCACTGAATTACCCTTTAAATTATTCAATGCTTTGGAGATTATTTGCTGACCTGCTGTGACCTAACTCCAGTTGGCTATTGCAGCAATGAGGAGCAATGCAGGCAGGTCACATGCAGATTTTACACCTTGTTGGTAGTAAAAACAATTCATTAAGTCCCAACTGGTTTTGCCATATAAAGCTATAAAAGAGCATTAAAGTGCAGGTCATATTAGGTCAAGAGTCCCCAAATCCTCCCCCAAAAAGAGAGCAAGCTGCCCACACCTCTACTTTATTGAGGCTGAAATCAAGTTAGGTCACTGTTTCTCCAGCATAACAAGCAAAGCAGTTTTCAAAAGGGAGTAGAGGTACAGCATGCTTCTATCAGGCAGAGCCAGCAGAAGTCACCTTAACCTGTTTTGTGAGAAAACAAGCAGGTCAGACATGTTCAGTGGCAGTAACAGTGGCACCAGCTCTGTACCCCAGAAGCAGTTGCTTGCTGCAATAGTCGGGGTTTGAATCTGATTGACAAGTGGATCTCGGAAGCTGAAGAGGAAAGCAGCAGGATCCTGTCAGCTGGTTTTGCCAGTGTAAGGCTCAGAGGTGAAACAGTCTGTGTCCTACATGCTAGTCCAGTCCTAAGTGACAGAGTAGGCACCTGGTTTGTGACAGATGTCATCAGGTGGCAGTTACCCAGAGAGGCAAGGCTGGGTACTGCATTAGGCTGGGTTGGCTTCTGAATTTCCTTCAGCTGCTTATGTGATGATACAGTGAAGATGCTGCTTGCTTAGCAGAAATCTTGGTACAGAGAAACACAGAATTTGCAGCATTTCTGGTGAGAAATGACCCTAATCAATGAAGTCTGCTTTGCAAAAGGATGAGGTATTGGGAAGCTTCATTTCCATAGCAAACCCTGGATTTATTTCCATTTTGGGAGCCTGGATGCTTACTTTCAATTCAAAGTTCCTGGGGGTAAGAAGAGGATCTCACTGTGCATGCACACAGCACTCAGCTAGGGGAGCCTGCCCGGTCCTGCCCGACCTCTATCAGCCACTCAACCACCTGAGGTTCTGTGTGGGCACTAAATGGGCATTGGCACTTGCGAGGACTACCCCTTGCTAAAAGCAGGCTGTTCACTCAGTTCTTGCTGCTGCAGCTTGTGTGTTCAGGAAAATGATCAAATGCAAACTTCTGCAGTGCCAGACGAGTTCTGACTGAAGGAACAAGAGTTAGTGACCTCATAGCACAAGTTTGCAGGAGCAAACCAATGACTTCTAAACTTGTGGCTTCTACAGACCATTAACTCCAACTCAGGCAGGAGTTCCACAATCCATCCTTGGGCATTTAGCACAGTGAATGACTCACAGAAACATCCAGGTTGGAAAAGACCCTCAGGATCACCAAGTCCAACCTATAACCCTACTCAGCAAGGTTCACCTTAAACCATATCCCTAAGCACTACATCCGAATGACCCTTAACACACCCAAGGTTGGGGACTTCACCACCTCCCTGGGCAGCACATTCCAGTGCCTGACCACTCTCTCTGTGACAAACTTTTCCCTAATGTCCAAGAATGCTCTTTCTTTAGCTCTGAGATTTGTACAGCTAGCGTGCAAGAATGCCAGCCTGTCATAGCATAGTAGGCAGAATCTGTCCTGTGGTACTCAGGGACTTCAAATAAAGAACCACCAAAACCTGTTCAGCACAACACTGCCTGTGTGAGCCCCAGGGATGACAGTGAATGACTCTTGTCCAGACCCTGTACATTTTGTAGCCTTTGCTTAGTAGAGTTACTGGCTTAGGTATGCAGTCTCTTGTGGTCCTCCCCTGATGTGTGTAAGTGGAGGATATAAACCTTCTGAGTTTGCCTTTTCTGTGCCTCTTTTGCATAGTCTAGCCAGAATATGTTCTGGAGCAAGGCTGCCCTAGGAAGGATTCTTCTGGCTGTTCCTTCCTGTGTGATAGGTACTGCTGCTACCTGCTCATCCCTGAACACTTTGCATTTACAGAAATGAAACTGATGAGCTGTTAAGTGTTTTCCTCTGCTGAATTTATCAGTGTTACTTTACCCTTACTGCGAGCTTAAATCAACAATCCCCAATATGCTACAGTTCCTTAAAGTCTCACTCCCATGTCTGCTCTACACCTTCACAGATTTCAGGACTGGTTGAGTGTATTTTTAATTTCCTAGTGGCCTTAGAGGGAGAAGGTGCAATTTTGTGCAGTAGGAAGTAAGACACTGACTGCACTTACTGAGCAATTTTGCCTTTAATTTGTTTTCTTTTCTCCTTGCTTTCACTGTGACATCGGAAAGCAAAATCCTTGGGCTAAACTTTGGGGCTCATGACAAAAAAAAAAAACACCAACAAAAAATCATTTATCAAGATAAACACCTGCTTTGTAGTTAATTTAATGTTTTTAAGGTGGCTTACCAGAGGACTGTGCCTGTCCCCTTCGAAAGTGTCAAGTTGAAAGACTGCTCAGTAGAGAGAGGCTGGATTGTCCCTACAAATTCTGGACTACAGATAGGGCTTGCTTGCTTTATTTATTTATTTATTAATCTTGGCACTGGAGTCACTTAGTTTCTAAGAAAGTAAGTTTAGTTTAACATACCTTTGGTGTAAACTCCTCTTCACTTTATTTTCTTTCCTAGGATCAGTTATGTGCAGGGTCTGAGAGCATGTGTGTAATTCAAGGCACTCTGCTCAATCTTTCTTAGTGTTCTGGGTTCAAACTCAATGGAACAGTTCAATTTTGTCTCTGCAGTGGCAGTGCTGGTGTGAAAACCATGCAGCTGCGGGAAGAGGCAGCCCAGGTTCTAACTCACCATTAGGTGGTGCCCCTGCCTTTTAGTAACATTAAAAAAAAAAAAAAAAAAAAAAAGGAAAAAAAAGCACACAAAAGGCTCCACTATCCCCATTTTAATTATGCAAATAAGAACAGCTCTAAGAAAGAATCTACAGGGGAAGATTAAGTTCTAATGTGGGGATAAAATTTACATACATATATATATATACACACACACACACACTTTTAATGAAAGATGAAAGAGATTTGGGCTGTTGAAATGGTTGGTTGAGAGGAGTAGCTTCTTTAGTTTGCCACCCACCCTTACCAGGGCACTTGTGTCCAGTGTGTATCTTACACCTAACCTTTCTCACTGCAGTTCATGCCAACTGTAGAGAAGTGACAACCAGGAGGACATCTCTGACCCATTTTACACACCAAACCATGTTTCCTTCTGCATTATTGCCTAAGCTTGTGTATTTGTCTGTATAATTTAGGGGGCTGCCAATTTACCTGCCTTGTTCCAAGTCCTGTCACTCTGACTTACCTTACAACCTGCTGATGGGAAAGCCACACAATAAAATGACTTCTGTATTTCTTACTGACTGGTTTGCATTTTGCTGTCCCCTGCCCCCTTGCTCGGTGGTGACAAGGTATGGATATCGCTCAGTAGACCAAATCAAGCTCATGATGTAATCTCTGCAGTTGTGGGTTTGTGATGTCTCTCTATATGCCATCTCCAGATAGCTGGCATTGTTTGCTTTGTTCTGAGGCTCACAGGGTGAGGTAAGCCAGCCAAACACTGAACCTTTGATAGTGACCAGAGGTGGAATGAAACTCAGAGCTGCTGAGCACCTGATCTCTCCTTTAATCCTGGTCCCACGAGGGCACCTGAACAGCTGGCTTGGTTGAAAGTATTTTGGCTGTAGCCAGGGAAGGATTTAAGAAAACAAATGCTCTCTGATTTAGCTATTTTTGTTTCAGGTGCTTCCTAGATAAACTCCAACTGTATGGCTTAGAAAAATGGCAGGTGGTGTGGGGTTACTGTTCAAGCTATTTGGTGCAGGCTTTATTTAGAACTTATTTTACCTTTCTGGGAAATCAAGCACACCTTGTTTTGTGTCCATGGATCCAGGGCATTCTGACCAGCTTGGCAAGAGCAGCTGGAAAGAGCAAAGACCTGGGGAGGTGCCTGGCACTGCTGAGTTCCAGCAATCCCAGCAAAATCAACAGCCTCATTTCTGCACATCAGCTTTTCCATTAGCATAATTGAGAATAATGAACTGAACCAACAACCCCAAGGTTGACTAATAACTACAGGTTCTCTGATGATGAAAAGCATTCCATATCCTATTATTAGCAGATCAATGTGAATAATTGGCAGATGTACAACAAAAGCTACTGGTCACAGAGATTTCATTATAGATTGGAAGTAAAATTTAAACAGCTACTCTTTTGTGTGTGTGTGTGTGTGTGTGTGTGTGTGTGTGTGATTTAAGTATTATCTCTTTGATTTGATCTCTTGAAAGATTCACAAATACTGTTATTTTTATAGTTTGCTTACCTGCAGTTACAGAAATCAGAACCTTGTGTTTGTCCTATTCCCTTATTTCTTGCACTTGCATCACTCCCTAGCTCTGTGATTGCTGTTCTAAATCCTGCCACCCCAGCACTGTGACTCTCATCTGGTATCAGCAGCTGCTGCTGTGTACTCCTTGTCTCAGTGAATTACCCACTGTGCTGGCTTCACTCTCCTGGAGTTTCTGCTCAGGTTTAATCTGGAAGCAGCTTAGAGAGATTTTCTGTAGTTCTTCTAGCCTTGTTGTGGAGGAAAAATATTTTCCCTCCTGCATATCTGCAGAGCATAAAGCTGCCATAGTCAGCTGGAGTGAGGAAGCAGAACAACTGTAAGTTTTTTGGTTTTTTTTAAGTAGAGATCCAACCACCTGCAAACTCAAAGAAGCTGGCATTGGAGATTGGTGCTTGCTTCACTGAGCAGGATGTTGGAGGTGTCTGGCTGAACGGGCAGCTCCTCTACATTACCTCCTCAGTCAGCAGATCCAGTGGCTCTTGCACTGACTTTGTGGGGGAGCTGCACAAGGAGAGAGGAGTTGCACCTCGTGTGATGGCAGTGTTGTTGCAGGTGGTGTGTGCTGTGGTAGTCTAGGGACTGGAGAGATGATGCAGGTTTGGATTGGGTTGGTCAGGCACAAGCATTGTGTGCTTAGCACCATGCTGAACTCTGCAAAGTCCTTGTGCTGCAAGTGAGGCATTTCAGACCCCACCAGCTCTGGAAAAGCTGGTACCTGTGGGCATGGCTGAGGAAGAGTGGGAAGAAGCATCCTCCCTGAGACACCATCACATTTATCCCTCTACCTGTCCCTCCACGTTTTGCAGCATCTGGCCTTTGTCTCAGCTTTTTATATGCAGGAGACATTACATGTGCACTTTATGCTGTGCACCCTCACTGTGACTGGAAAGGGGCAAGGGCTGAGGAAGTTGGTGATCAGCATGTTTTATGTAGCTTCATTTATCCTGTGTGGTTTGTTTGGTTTTTTAAGTTACAACCTGTTCACTTTGGGGGTGCTTTCCTTTTTGGTTTTGTGGGGGTTTTTATGGTTTTGTGGGGGTTTGGGATGTTTTTTGTTGGTTTTGTTTGTTTTTTTAGGTTCCCCAAATTAATGTAACTAATATGGAAAGTATCTTGCACTAGGAAATTTGCAGGTGAAAGCATGCCTTTGATACTTCTTAGCTTTATTTACCCTGACTTTATGGCTTGACCCTGGACCTGCCTCATGGCCACAGACTTGCCCCATGATTTAGATTCATCACCAACATGGGCTGCTATCCCTAGACTGCTCCACCTACCTTGCTCAGGTAACCCATGGCAGGTCATGGCTAAAAAAGTCTCTAACTTGCCAGCCATGCCACCACATTTGTTTTCCATCCCTTGGCAAGCAACTGCCCTTTGCTGTTTCTTAGCACCTGCCACATTTCCAGTCTGCATCATGTTGTCTCCAAAACATGCACAAAACCATGCTGCCTAATCAACTCTGTGTAGCTGTCGCTGCTTCTGACTCCCTCTGAACTTCCAAAAACTCAATTTCATGTTTCTGTGAGCTGCTTTTTTCTTTTATTTCAGTTTCACCTGGGAATCCTAACTCAGCTTTTGCTGCAGGAGGTTTGCTGTCTGATTCTATGGTATTTGGCTGCTGTGACTCTGCAGTCTGGTAAGACTGTCCCTTTGTTCCCTGACTATGCTGGAAACAGTGCTTGGGAATGTGGCTTGCACCTGCTTCCTTTCTTGCATGTCATATTTGGAGATGAACTTTTAGGCTGTGTCAAACATTTGGGAAAAAAGAAAAAGAAAACACAAAAAACCTGCAAACAAAAGCTGTAGTCATTGGTGTAGGATTTTGTTTCTTGAACCTTTTCCAAAAATCACTAGCTGTGTGTTACTTCATCTGCAGGTGAACAAGAACATTCTCTGGGGCAATAACACACTCCAAAGACAGAAGCAGATGTGTTGTTACTGCATGTCTTTAACAGGAGGATGTGAATCCACCCTGATTCCAATTGAGACAAGAAAGGTGCTGCGACAGGAGGACTCTGAGTTTGCTGTCAGGATTGCTCTCAGTAGTGCAGCTCCAGATCTAACTGGAGCCGCAGTACAGCTCCTCCCTTTAGAAGGGGAGAGATTCAACTCAAGCGGTATTTTCCCTGCCTGAATACCAGGTTTCTACTGAATGAAACCATAGGAGGTAGTTGAAAGGAGAACAAACTACTTTAAGATAAGCACTGTGTCATGAACACCTGGCTTATGCTCCTCTGAAGTTCATCATTTTCTTTTGTTAAGCTAATTGTTGTCCATGACAAGTTCTGCAAATTCCAAGTGGGAATTGCCTTACCCTTCTATGAAGATGGGCATTAATTTCTCCTACTCCGTGCCTTGGTTTTAACCTTTTTTCCTCATTAATATTTCTTTGACCTAAGTGAAAAAGCTGACCTTCTACAGACTGCCTTCCCGTCTTACTTTCACCTGGTACTGTGGCACCTTGTAGAGCTGTTCATACAAAAGCTGATCTGCACTACAGAGACCTTATCAGCTATGTGCCCTGGGCAGGGAGGAGAATGCTGCTAGTGCCACTCCTACCATTCAGCCTGCAGAAAAATTTGGGAGTGTGTTAGTTAAGTGTCTTAACTAGAGCTTTCCAAGGACCAGTGCATAGATATTTGGTTATTAAAATCTAACCTGTGGCTGTCAGACCAAGAGCATGTGCTGGGTGTGTGGAATCTGCTCCTAAAGTCACGCCAGCCATCACTCTGCACCTGTGACTCAGCCAGGCCAGGTGTTCCCTCAGTGCTGTCAGCTTCTCCACAAGTCAAAGGATTGGCACCAGTCGCAGTGTCTTTGACTTGTGAACAGCCATGTCCCAGTGGGTTGGAGGTGGAGGAAGTGAGAAGAGTTTCTGCCAACCATGTCCCTAGCACCTCTGGATCCTAGGAATGACCTGCTGAGTGCTCAGGAGTGCTGGTGGCAGTCAGACAAAATCAACAGTAAGAGCTTCTGTAGACACTGGACTGAGAAAGTAATCAAAGGCTGTGGGACACAAACAATCCTGAACTGAGAGGCATACCTTGCTGAAAAGAGAAGTGTCCAGGAGGAACCTGGAGTTGGCAAACAAAACTTTCCAGGGCACAGGGATACTTGCATTCAAATCTCTACGCAGTGGGCTGCACGTATCTTGAAAGTCTCAAGGATGCCTTTACCTGGTTAAGTAATCTTAGTGTCATCCTTAGCACATTGGAGAAAGGTGACACTGATGCACAACTCTTGGAGACCTGCCTCTAGAGATACTACAAATCTTTACAGAAGACTGGTCTGAAGGGGATAGAGATGTCTTCAGTCTTGATGTGTGTCCCTCAAGCCAAACAAAGCCTCAGGATTGAGTCACCTTCTCTGACATGTCACTCAGGTGTTCTCACTGTCTCTCCCTGTTGCATGTGTGTTCATTTTTGAGGATGTGATAATGATGCAGTGAAATAGATAAACCTTTCCATTATGTTTAAAGTCATTAAAGGCAGTTGCTATTTACTTCTAGTTAAAACAATAACTTTTTTTTTTTTTTTCCAAGATGAGAGTGGACCAAATTTGTTCATTCTAGACTGTGCAAATGGTAGTTCATTGCACATTACTTCTACTAACTTGCACAAGGGAAGAAAAAGTATGGAATCATGGAATCATACAAGTAAATAGCAAGAAAAATAAACAACAAGAAAAAATAAGCAGACTCTATAAAACAGTGAAAAGAAATTTTTATTTCATGTTTGAAATTGACAGAACTCTAAAATGAAAGGAGTTTTTGTCCGTGGAGTTGGAAAACCTCAACAGAAAATATTGAAGGCTTGTTGGCATGGACTTTTTTGACAAAAGGCTTTGTTGTAGTAGTAGCTTCTCTAAGAAGCATCACTGAAGGGTCTTCTGTCTATGGTGGTAGAGAGAGCTCCTGTTGTTGTAGGCTCCCTGCCCTCCAGCATGCCTTCTGTTTCTATAGGCATTAGCAGGAGGGGAGACACTTCCTATCACATCTTGGCTTTCTGTAGACTGACTGCACTGCAGGTTGACTCGATGAAGTAGGAAAAAAATCCACCTCTTGTGGAAACTTTTCACGTTCAGACATAATATATTGAAATGTAAAATGCATTCAAATTAGAGACTAGGTGTAACAGCGTTAGTGGCTTACCACAGCTGGAATTCAGTGCTGAGCAAGGGAACCCGGCGCGGGCCGACTCTAATTTGGATCAGATGGCATGCCAGAACATGTGCACTGGGGAGGGTTTCTCTGGGTATGGTACTGGGTAGTCTACACAACAGTAGCAGAGATTTGCAGTGGCCAGCCCTGCTCTCTTCCATTAGAGCTCTGTATGAAGGAATGAGGCAGCCCAGTAAGTGAGGTTTCCCTTGGCAGGTTGGCCCAGTCACAGAACTGTGTGTAAATACACAGGGTGGGAAATACCTTCTTGTTTTACTAAATGTCCCTGGGCCCTCACGGAATGGAACTGGAGTGGGCTGGTGGAGTGATGTGAGAACTGTGAGCTCCAGTGGCCCAGGAACAGTGCAGGGAGGCTGATGGTTGTTGGTGGTCAGTGGCAGTGGATGTTTCAGGATGGTGCCTTTGGGAAGAGAGCTCCAGATTGTGTCAGGCTATAAGCTTATGTACTGGTTTTACACCATCAGGAGCTCTGAGTGTTTCCCAAGACACATCTCTACCATGCCTCAGGAGCCATGGTGGCCCAGGTCTCTGGTGCATCTCCCATCACTGCTCATCCTACCCTGCAGTCTGGTGGGAAGGCTGAGGGAGCCTTTGGCCAGAGTCACACTGCCTCTACAGTGGCTTGGGTTGCTGAACTCAAAGCTGAGTGCAGCTGGTTTTGGTGAAGATATTCTGTGTTTCTGCAGAGGAGCAACTGCCCTTCCCACCCGGACTCCAGCACAGGGTGTTGGGCAGCTCTCCCAAATGTGTGCCCACTTTTGAATCTTGCTGAACATCCAGCAGATGATTCCCATACAAAAGTGTCAAATACTGCTTTGAATTACCAGAGGAAAAGCTCTTCAGTGTCCTTCACAGAATTTTGTTACAGGTGTGGTGGATAGGAGTTCGCACCAGTTGCTATTTTGCCAGCTTCTGTGCAAAAGTACAACTGGACAGGGCTGGGTGAGGCAAGGCTGGACTTGAGGGGTTTCAGCAAGGCAAAAGATTCTGGGTTCTTTTGCTTTGTTTCGCTCAGTCTCAAAAGTCTTTCACTCAGCATGGCTCAGATTTTTTGTCACTGTCGTTATTTCTCTTTGATTTTTCGTTGCTGTGTGTGACTTCCGCAGAGGCTGGGCTGGGCTGTGTGCTGCCTGGGACTGGAGTTGTTTTCAGTATGCTCCCAGCACAGCTACTGAACACAAACTGTGAGGCAGCACAGCAGGAGCTGCGTGGTGACCTGCGATCAAAGGGAGATGCTGCTCTGCTGGCCCAAGTGCCAAGTGATCTTGTTTTAACTCAAGAATGTCAAAATAACAGGAATAAAATACGCAAGGAATGATCTCCCATTGCTCATGGAGGGGAGGAGGGATTCCTTCTTGCCTTCCTGCAGAGTCCTGTCAGAGCTGAGTCCTGCTGTGGGAAGGTGGGGAGGGAAAAGGCAGGAGAGAAGAAGAAGGGCAGGGAGGAATCAAACGGATGGGTGATGATCTGCAAAGAGGAGCGTTGCTGCTGCTGAAGAACAGCTACAGAGCAAGCATTTCTGAAGACGATCTCCTCACTCCCATCTCATGAAGCCAAGTTTTCAGCAGTTAGGAGGATAATGGTTTAGTTGCTACTGACAAATGGTACACCCTGAATGAAGTAATTTGTAATGAGATCCCAGTGCCTGTAGTTGTGCTCTTTTTCTGCTGAGAGGTGCTATAGGACACGGAGTTACTTCGGACAGGTCTCTGGCTCTTGCTGGTTGTAGCTCATGACCCAGCTGGAGCAAGCGACAGAAATCTCGTTTAGGCAATTCTTGTGCTCAGAAATCTCGAGTGGTGCTAGTGTAGTAACGGTACATGTATGCAGGAAAGGAGAAGAGCTTTAAAGTAGAGAGTAACTACTCATAAGAAACACTGATTGAAAAATGCTTTTTGAACCCCCTGGTAGTGCTTTGACACAATTGCTGAGCTTGGCTGGTCAGTTGGGCTTCACTGCTCCCTGCTGATGTCCTCAAGAGGCTGAGAACTGCTCTGACATGGGGGCAGTAAAAGAAACTCATCTGACTAAATTTCATATAGTGCTCCACAAAATGGCCAAGTGCAGCTATATCTAGCTGAGAGCTACATGTATGTGTGAAATGGGAAAAATCTGACCACTGTCCCTACCCACAATGCAATAAACCTCTCCCACTAGCAGAGCACAAGATTTTTATGCCATAATAGCTAATTACAGACAGGAGATTCATTCAACACTATTGATAACATATTACTAACTCTACTTGATACTTGTCAAAGACCATACTGCACCTGCCTTGGAAAGGAATTTCACCACATTCAAAGATTGTAAAGTGACCCCATGGTAGAAAAATACTGGTATCAGAACCTGAACTAAATATTCTCCTTTTATTCTGGAGAATAATTTCTAGCAAATGATTTCTTGAGAAATTTATTCTTATTTTCTGCCCGTGGAAGACCATCAATCTTTTGTGATTTTTAGGGACTAACTAAATGCCATGAATCTTTTGTGTTTTTTAGGGACTAACTAAATGCCATGAATCTTCTGTGTTTTTTAGGGACTAACTCAAAAGCTTTTCCATCTTTTGCTCTAATGGTTGTAAATATTTGGAATTCAAGCTATGCTGCTTTACAGGGAGTGGTCAGGCAGTTTCTGAGGTGTTTTTAAATTTTCTTTCTCAGAGGGTTACAAAATCTTGTGCAAAGACTTGTTGTATATGAGCATGGAGTTTCCTTGCTCATGCAGTTTAGAGTTCCCTCACCGGTAATGTTCTTGTTGGTTTGTTTGTTGCATGTGAATGCAATAAGGGGATGAATGTACCTGTGGGATGTGAACTTAGAAGGATGGCTTTAGAGTAGGTTCCTTACCCTTCTGAGCACAAAAGCCCACAAGTCCTGCACTTCTAGATGGAGTGTGTCAGGCTTATGGGAGTGATGATGAACTGGCACCTTGCAAGAAGCTTGCAATGATCTCCTCCTGGCAAAACCTGCAGCAGAGCTGTCTGACCTCAGAGTGCTCAGGCCTTGTTCGCTCAGGATGAGATGGTGTCATCAAACCGCTGTGCCAGCTGACCATTTCCTGTGGAATGAGGTCATTACAGGCTTTGCCATTTCCCAGAGGAGACCCAGTCTGTACCCTCTGCTGCTGCACGTTTGGCAGGACTGGTGTAAAGATTGTAGAGACTACCTAGTCTCACTCTCTGGGCAAAGACAGTCAGCTTCAGAGTGGAGGAGGTTCTCTGCGCTGGAAACTTCTTCCAGTGGAAGGCAGGCATTGATGGAACACTATGCAAAGAATCTGCCTGATATGTGGCTGCATCCTGGGAGAAGAAAGAATAAAAAATTGCTGGACTTTTAAGAAATTGGTTTACTTTGAGTTTAACTCCTCCTTTCCTTGATCTAGGATCCCTGCTAGCTGTTAGTGTAACCACAGCTGATGCTGGTGGTAGACTCACTGACTCTGCCTTTCTTGGTCTCGAGTATCCCCTGTAACTTCACCTTTATTCTGCTAAATAATACAGCCCATTGTCTGCAGTTCCCCTCAAGACATTTCAAGCAGTTCTTAGTGTCAGCTGTAATTCTGTCAGTAATTCAATCCAGGATGGGCTCTCACTGTTTAGCAATGCTCTTGAACTCTGTAGCTCCTTGGAAGCAGTTGCTAAATTAATGTAAACAACGCCCTTGGGATAATAGACGATACTACTTTTTTATTTTTCATCTGTAAATAAAATAAGGCTCATTTCCACTGGGAATGCAACTGACCTGGTAATGTGATCCCAGCCTGGGCGAGCTTCAAAGTCCACATTCTTTATCAGAAGAAGAGTCAGCCCTGAGCATGAACCTAATCAGGATCCTACACTTCAAAAACGCAGCAGATGGGATAAAACATGGGAATAAAAATATGGAATGAGATGTCCTCTTTTCTGTTCTTGAGAGGCCAAATGTGGTCAATAGATGCTCTCCAGAAAACAAAGCATGTGCAGAGATGCCAGCACTTGTGTGTCAGCTGCTGAGCATTATTTCTCTTCACCCAGTTGTTGATGGATTTAATAGCTCACATCAACAGCTACAGAACTATCCTCTTAGCATCTTTCTCTGCAGGGAAGAGTGGTCTCTTCCTTGTCAGCCCTAGTCAGGCTGGGAAGGGATGAGATGCACCCAGGCAGCTTAGCTGAGGCTCAGGAGGTGCAGACTATGGGAAAGATGGATTGAGCCTTGTGCTGCCCTGGCACATCACTGAGGGCTCTTGAAGTCCAGGGAGAGTCTGTGAGAGTCAGATGAGCATGTCAAAGAGATACAGTCCTGCCCCTGCCTCATGTTTCCAATATTCAGCCTGCTCTCATTTTGTGACATCTAGCCCATTACTGTAGACATACAGCTATAGACATGGAAAATGTGGCTACCTGGGTAACTGTGTTATGCAGCACAGCAATAATCTAATGCCAAGATAAAGGTAGCACTCCTTTAGGATATAGATGTGCTGCTGATGAAATCATGCTTGCAGTCATAGCTCTGCCTGAAGACAGCATATAATACCTATAGAGAGGCATAGCTTCCCTTAACCTCAGCAAACACATATTGACCCCATTGGCTTTAGCAAATTACTCTGACACAACAACATAGTTTTATGTAAGAGCAGTCTTTGGCTTGCTTGGTCTAAATCATTCTTGGCAGAAAAAGAGTTATAATTGTTGCACCAAAAAAACCCCCAAACCAAAAAAAAAAAAAAAAAAACCCTACCTGTTTAAAATGTCTTCTTTCTATCTGAGATTTATTCTGTGGCTCCTCAGTGTGACACCTGGAACCTGCCAACCTAAATGGATAGGCAGTGGTCAAAGGTTCTTGTAGGATCTTCAAAAGAGTTCTTCTGTTTCCAGGGTACATAAAGATGTCCTGGGATGGGTAGAACACAGTGGAATATAGCTGGCCCTGAAAAAGGTCTTATCTTTGGCAGAAGTGCTTGTGTTGGGGTAAGTAGTACCCTGGAATCTCTCCCATGCATCCTGTCTCTTGAATGCTGGGAAGCAAGATGCCCAAGCTTCCTCAGCACAGTGCCCACACTTACTGGAAGAGGATTAGGAAGATTTTTTTGTATAGCTTCCTGAGAAATTGCTCTCCTCTTCAGTAAGTTTTTACAAGTGTCTTGGATGAAATTTTTAGGATTTTTCAAGGTTCTTGAGGCTGTTAATAATACTGCACAGGGCCTCAGGGAATGAGCAGGATGATCTAACAGGTTGTTTCCATCTCTTATTTCTGTGTCTCTTTGATTTAAGGATTTTCTGCATTTATTGGCTGCTGCTTCTCTTGGCCACTCTATCCACTGTCTAGTGATTTTACCAATCATAGGTAATGGCAGAGGCTACTTGAAACACCATGTTGCCATAGAAACACAATAGCATCCAGTTGGGTCTAACCTCTCTCTCTCCCATATCAGCCCCCATGGGAAGCAGAAATTCAAGCCTTAAAAATTAATCAATTTGATGTTAAGTTTTAGAAGTGATTTTCTTTTGGTTGCCTGGGTTTCCTGCTGGATCTCCTCCTGCAGATTTAATTATTTACACCACTACTACTATATTAAAATTAGAGCAACTAATTACTACCACCAGTAACACTGTAGTTACCAGAACCATCATAACTCCTATCATTACTCCCATTGTAATTATTATTGTTTGTTTGCTCCAAAGACTGATTGGATTCCTCTTTCAGTCATCTGCTGATGCAGCCATGGAGGGAAACTTGCAGCATAATATGGGAGATGTGAACCCGGAGAGACCTAGGTGAGAACCCTGGGGATAAGTGAGGATTGTGAATCCTGTGCAGGAATGTGGCTCTCAGCCAGGGGCCCTGCTCACCACTGCTTGGCTCCATTACACTGAATCACATCTTGCCTTTACAGACACTGGCCCATAATTGCTTCCCAGCTCCCTGCAACCTTTGTGTAGCACACAGTGCTATGGCCTCATATTTGGAGATGTGTGACTCAGGACTGTTTCTTTCCCCCTTTTACTTATGGTTTTTCTTCCCCATTTTCAGATTCTTTTTCCTTTTCTGGGGAAGTCCTGGCCACCACATGGACTGCAGCCTCTACCAGTTCCTTGCCATGATTCAGTGATCATGGTGCCCTACAGAATTCTGTCATTGTCTCCTCTTACTCCCATTTGAGAATGGCAATATCTACAGGTCAGAAGGGAAGGAAAACACCTTTGTGCAGAGCTGTTCCTACAGTACTTGACTCAGGCAATATGACTTTATAATCAGGTGCACAGAGAACAGTAATTTCAGGTAATTTTTAATAATTTGCAGCTTTAAGGAATCCATGGGAACCAGAGCTGGAGTCCTTGTGAGTTGTGATGTTTGGATCAGTTTACTGACATTGCACACCCTAGTGAGCACATACTCTGGCATCAAAGAGCAGGCTAGTGCTGTGATACTTCAAACAGGGTGGAGAAAAACCATACCACTATTGTTTTAAATAGCCATTACTGATTACAAAGAGATGCCAAAGGTCTGTGTTGGGTGCATTCTGCATCATTAAGAGTGGAGCGGATCCATGCCCACGGCAGATGCACTAAGAAAGGTGGGTGACTAGAACTGCCTGCTGCTTCCAGTTGCTTTTCTGCTGTGATTGCTGCTGCCAAAGCAGGCTGGAGAAGTGAAAAAAGGAAAAAAAATATAAAGGATTTGCAATATGAATGGCTTCTGGCAAACAAATACCATGTCTTAGCTGATTCGGAGATGACATCAGACCTTGCAACCCCTTTCTTGTCCTGATCTATGGGAATAGGAAGTCTTTAGGAATTTTACCTAAGAGCTGGCTTTTACTGAATTTGCTTAAACTCTAGGCCAGCAGTCCCTCAGTGAGAATGCTAACAGACTTATCTCTGGTTAAATAAAGGAATTCAGTGAGAAATAGCCCTCAAAGAATGACTTATGCTGCAAAAGCTTAGTCTTGCCAGGACTGGATTAGGAAATTACAGATGTGACCATAGGGCCCCTGTCTCATGTGCAACCATGATTAGATCAGGCTGTAACCTTTCAATACAAAAATTGGAATCAGTGTGTAACTCTAAAGCTCTAAGAGACAACTTGAAATTATAAATGGAGTACAATCTGCTGTCTCAAAATACAGAGAGAGCTGCCCATGGTTGAGGAGAGTCTTAAGCAATAACATTGATGTAGTGAGAACTCCTGATGTATTCCCAAGGAGTGTTTAGCTCGAGACCAACGGCTCACCCAGGCTACCTGTGCCCTTCCAGCACAGCCAGTGAGAAGAGTTCTGATGCCTTGGACACAATCAGAAACCAATTCATGGTGCCACCTTCTTGGGAATGCAGGGAAACTGCTGCTGTGCCTGGGAATGGCATGGAGCCCAGGGCCCTACGGTGACATGTTAGTGCTGATCTTTGCTGACAGTCTCATTTCTGTAACAGAAATTTATATGTTTTTCTTTTGTAAACAGCAACAGCTGTGATGTCCTTGGTCTTGTTAAACTGAGTTTGCCTCTGCAAAACCTGTGTTCAGCTCATCTGGAGCTTGCAGCTCCTCTACCTACTCTATACTTCCACATATTTGTAAGAGCTCCTGTTACTTTACTCTTCCCTTCCCTCTCCTGGCTAATGTGTTTCTGATCTGTACCAGCCCATAGGAAAACCCAGAGAGGAGAAACACTCTCTGCTCTCTTTCCATAAACTGGTAAACTTCTTCCTGAGACTTCACAACCCTTTGGAAGCACACAAAGTACATTTCATACTTTCCAGGTACAGTGCATGAAAATTCTGCTAAGTAAACACCATAAAGTAGGTTTTGAGAAAATATTCGTCACCATTATGCAATTCCAAACCCAAAACCACAAATAAAGTGCTAGTATATCTTGTTTTATTGGTTGTGACTGCAAATGCTGTGTACACAAAGGAAACCTTTGAAAACCAACCAGCCTGCAATTGTGTGCATTTTACTCTTACAAGGCAATTTGTCTAGTAATCTCAGTGTTAATTTCTTTTCATCTGCTATGCTCAGCTGATCCAGCGGGAAGTGTTTGCTGGAATACATCAGAAAAAATTCTCCCAAAAAAGTGATTTTTAACTTTTTTTTTTTTTTTTTCTTAGCTCATTCTGCATCTTGCAAAAATAACCCTACCTGCTTTCCTCTTTTGTCTTTGCCATTAAACGGAGCAAAAATGATGCCTTCCTGCACTACCTTTCCCCGTCAAAGCCTTCCAAACCAATGCAAGGCAACGTGCACTCCATTAAAAAAAAAAAACCCTCCAAAGCACCTAAATCCTGATTTTTCAGGCCTGCCAGAGCTGCATCTGTTTAAACATGTTGCTTCTATGCGTGTGTACAGTGCAGGAAGCCGGAGTGCTTTTCAGAACCGCCTGGAGTTGTATCTTTTTTATTCTTCTCTTTCTCAAAACAATTTTAAATCTACACGAAAGGTCAGGGGAGGTCACGATTCCTGACCCAACGCTGAACTGAGGTTGCCTGTACCGTCTTTTTGATGCTCCGACCAGGGTCACTGAACTGGGGGTTATTATTGGCTCCCTGTGTCTACGAGGCACAGCCTATCCCAAACAATTTTTAAATTACCACTGGCATGAGACTGTCAGGAAGGATAGTAGCTGGGAATGTCTAGACGCTGCCGCCAAGACAAGCTCCCCTATAGCGGAGACATCGCGCACCGAGGGGGGTCAGCGAGAGGGGCCGGGAAACTGCCCCGGGAGCCCCTAGGCTGAAAGACAAAACTCTCATCATGCGCCCCACAATTTGCTCCAGGGGTTTAGCCAAAGAATTTAAGATAAGGAAATCTATAGGCCTTACAACTGAGAGATTTTTTTAACTGCTTTATTGCTTTCCATAGATTCTAAAGCCAGCTGTCTGCTTTTATGAGCTCTTTAAATCAAACATCACAGCATCTCTCGGCTTCAGTCACACTAAACTGTCTCTGAATTTATACTGATTCCTCTTGACTTTATTCTTTAGAAATTAACACTGAGGTATGATTTTAAGGTAGTATCAATGAATTCCCATCCTCCTGCAAAGCTGCAGCTCTGCCCAGCACAGGTCAGCTCTCCTTTCGCTATGTAAGGCATAGAGAGATCACAAGAGCCTTTAAAAGGTCTTTTTCCTGTTCACCATCCTGCTTAAACAGGGAAAAAAACCAAACCAAACCAAACCAAACCAAACCAAACCAAACCAAACCAGAACAAAAAAAAGTGGGATTAAATCCAGTTCTTAACCTTTCCAGCTCAGTGTCTGTATTTTCACCTTGGGTTTCATTGTGGTGTTTTAAGGAAATTTCATCCAGAATGTGCTGGCAGCTTCTTTAATAATGATGTATCAAAACTTATTAATATCATAATTCACACATTAGTAAAGAGCATAATGTTTGTAATACCAATGCAGACACTTTGAACTTTAAAGGTATTTCTAGCAGACAAATGCTCTGATCACTCAGCCTACATTGCATCTAGTATTAAACTTTCATACAGACTCGAAACAAATCAGAAACAACATTTTGAAATGGAAATGATTAATGTTAATTTCATTTTTGATAAGTTATTGTTTATCATGTGAAGCTCTGTCAGATGTTTCAGGTGTTTAATGGTGTCTGTAATATCCAATTTAGCTGCAGAGAGCAGAGCTATCTGCTGTAACATTGCAGTTAGCAAAGAGCTGCTGAAAGCTCTCTGAGCTGCAGCTAGATTTGGGAAGCAGCTGATGTGACCCTGTACACAGGGACTTTAGATTTCTAGCACAAGACCTCAGGTAAAAAAGTGCTGCCCAAGTGCCTTAATCTGTCACTTGCAGTTTGTTCCAGGGATAGGGTTGCAGCTGGAACCCACCAGTGTGTGCCCCAGCTCACCTGTGCCACTGGCGACCCCCCCACCCCGGAATGTTTTTCAGATTGGTCTGAGGGGTGCACTGAACCGACCCCCAGCCCAGTGTGGTCTCTTAGTCTTGTCCCCAGAGCTTCCCAGGACAGCACAGGCACCAGGGATGCCCCCGTGGCAGTCCTGTAGAGGGTCTCTTTTCCATCAGACACCCCTGAAGGATCAAAGATGGGGATGATGCACTGGAGTGGGTCAGGAATCCCAAGAGGATGCTTTTCAGCTGCCCCCTCCCACTGGTGGGAGACAGCTCAGGCGCCCTGGCAAGCAGTGCCGGGGGTGGGTACCCAGACAGTTTAGAGCACTGGGCTGGTAACTGAAGACAGCCCCCTCCCCAAAGAGAGGCTGGGGCCCAGGGTGTGCTGGGCTCCCTTCTGCAGCAGTGGGCACCCTGCAGCTTTGTGTCCTGATCGTTGGATGCAAAAACCTCCTCACAAAATCCCTGTGTTTCTCTGAAGACAGCTGGGTGTTTATGATTTCCCGAAGGAAAAGCAAAGCTGTATGAGAGCTGGAGTGCTTTGCCTTATGTCCCTTGTTAAGATTCACTGTTTTCCAGAGGGATAGTTTTCCTGCTTTTCTACTTTTTGACAGTGTGTTTGGGCTAATCTGTGTGTCAGTGAGATGTCAGTCACACCCATGCCTAAGCCACAGACTGAGCATTGCCTGTGAATTTATGGAGTGAAAGAAGAGATCTTTCCACTCACCCACTGCTGTCCTTTGGACCATCCAGAGCATGACCAAGGTTGTACTGCTGGGAAGTGATCTGTAGTTGCTAAGCTCGTTGCAATCCCTGAAGGTCACAGGTAAACCTCTAGTTTTGAGGCTGCATCTTTGCAGCAAGTGCTGGGTAGCAGGTATGATGTGGCTGTGCTGTGTCCCACAGGCTGGTACCCAGGAGCTTCCCCTGCTGTCAGCTGTCTGCTCCTGGGGCAGCACTGGTGGGAGCAGCAAGGAATAGAGCCTGCTGCAGTCTGGTGGTGTTCTAGGAAAAGCTGTCACACGAAGTTTTAAAGATAATTTTTACCTCTTCCTTTTGCTGAACTTTATTAGAAAATTAATGTGTATAATGCACTTCAAATTCCCTATGTAAGATTAGCTCCTTCTATAGCCACAATTCCTTTTCCTAACAAGACAGTCTTGTTCTCAGCTAGCTTAGTCCATTTTCCAAATCCCTCTTAGCTGATTAAGAAAAAGAGGCTTTTATGCCCTTGGAGGATGTTAATCAAGAACAGTTGAAGCAGGTTACTTGCTGTTGGCTGGCTTTGGGAGTTTGCCGCCTTCTGCTGGGATTTTCAGCCTGGGTAGGACTACAGATCACTCTACCTTCTATCTCTTTTTCCTACATTCTGTAGTGATTGTGCAATAAACATTTTATTTATTTTGTGAAGTTCCATTTGCCTGTGAATAATCCTGTGTTAAACCAAGCCACTTTCTCATGAGCTTGTGTACAGCTTCATGTGACACTAGCTCCCATTTCAGAGGACGCAGGAGAAATCAGTCTGCTTCCCTTAAGGCAAATGTTTGCAGAGAAGTATGTTGCTCAGCTATGACCTGCCTACTGTTGCTTCAACCTGTCAAGATGGTCATGTAAGTGGATGTGAAAATAAGGAGCCATTTGTGAGTGACAGCTTCTCTCAGGTCTGTCTGCCCTGGGATGGGCTCAGCTGTGCCTGGCTGGGCTGCTCACCCAGCGTCACTTAGGGCTTTCCTGAATTCTGTGGGTAAAGCGAGTGACAAGCCACAGGTGGACAACTCAACCCCACATGAGGGGTGGGCCACTGAGTATGTGAAGGGACAGGATTTAACTTGTGCTTAGCCAGCTGGGATAACTGATCTGCAGGACAGTTCAGTCAGCAAAGCAATTGAGAAAGAAGTGGGGCAAGAGCCCAGCCAAGAACAAAGATTCCCCTGAGGTCTCAGAAGCATCACCCATGAGTGATGTGAATTATGTAGCTTGTGACAGTCCTGCTAGTTCTGCTGAAAGTGTGACACCTGCATATGGCATGGAAATGTGTTTTCTCAGAAAACTTAGTGATGCATGTAGATGATGTCAAAATTAGTGAGCAGAAAAGTGGGTCTCTTATTTAAGAGATAGGCTTGCCTTTTGGGAATACTCTTTGGTATATTCCAACCCACAAAATAGAGTGGAATGTTAAAGCCCAACAGCTGAATGCTGGTAATGATAAGTGATAAAATTTAGAATGAGAAAAAAGGAGCTATATTAGCCCCAAGAAATACAAACAGAAAACAGCTACAGAAATAGTGCTTCCCTGAAAGCAATCAATAAATATCCCAGGATCTCTGGCCACTGCACTTTGCTCACTGTATCATTATAGCTCTATTTTCCCTTCATGCTTCTTTCAACTATCTGCTACAGACCTTTCTAGCTTCTAAAGTATTAAAAAATATGTTTTGGAGAAGAAGTGATAGCACTTTGGTTGTTCAAACAATTTAAGTCCCACTGTACAGCAGGGTTAGAGAAGCCCAAGTAATAAAATCAGTGCTGCTACAAAGCAGCATGGATCAAGTCATCATCCAGTTGATAGGAATACCTGAAAACCTGAGATGTCAAGTCTGGTTTTCAGGGCAGCTTTTTCTGTTTCCCCACAGGATGAAAAGCTGTCGTTTTCCCTGTACAAAACTTTCCCCTTTAAATGTGTTGCACCCAGAAGGGTTAACTCTTTCCAGGATCAAATGTTTTCTCGTTCCCGAAGAACACAGCAAAGCATTTGAGGCAAAAGCACAAGAAGTCTCTCTGTGGCATACTGACACTTCCAGCTTAGAAGCAAAGTAACTTTACCCAACAGAGCTGTTGTAGCTATTGAAATTCTGTACTGAGCAGTCAAGTTCCTGCCTAGTAAAATGCCCTGGCCAGCAGCACGGTGGGTGCTGTGCTGGTCTGCAGGCATTTCCCTGTGAGTCACTCTCAGGTAATGCTCACAGGTTTCTCATCAGGCTGCAGAGCAAATAGTTCCCCCAGCCAGGAGCAGCCCCGCGCTGCACCCAGCCCTTCGCAGCGTGGTGCTCACAGGCAGGCTCCTCAGCTGCATCAGCCCGTGGTGCTGTTTGCTCTTTCTGTTCCCTCCTTCTGGAGAAGTCCCTGTTCTGGAGAATTTCATCTACAGCTAGCAAGGTAACTCCAAAATAAAGTGAGTACCATGAACTAGCACGAATGAACTGCCCAGGTAAGTGCAGGTTAGTCTAACAAACCAAGTGTTTCCATCCCAGGAGTGGGAAGCATTAACTATTTTTGTTTTTAGAAAGTTACAGAACAAAACATGGAAAGAGACACGATTTGGAAGAGGTCACTCCCACAGGCACAAAACTGCTCTCTCAGGTGTGTGGGGTGGAGGGTAGAGGGACCAGTGGCGCTGTGAGGAACCAGGAGTCTTGTTGGTGTTGGACTCAGCTCTAGGACACTGGTAGGATCTGTAGCAGAATCACTGGGTCTGACGCTTGGGTAAGCTCACAAAGAAGCGTAGAGAGTTCAATATTTGGTCTGATTCTTCTCTTCTTATCTTTACCACACTTGTGAGGTGCAGGAGTGAACTCTGAGCAGATGCAAAGAGAATCCCATGCTCTGCCCATCTCAGACAGGGTGGGGATACCGGGAGCAGGCAGAGGCAAGAGAAGAGGCAGGCATCACTGGAGCTGAGGGAGAGAGAAATGCCTTTACCTTTCTCATGTGCTCAGAATCAGTGAAATTAAAGGCAGGAAATTTGAGTAAAAGTGACCTCTTAAAAACATCTCTGTTATTAACCCATGAACTCAGTGTCACTGAGGATCCTGGTGCTGGGGCTGCTTCAGGAGTCAGAGGGAGCATTTGAAAGGTGTGTGGATAAGGAGAGCACCCAGGCACAAGAGGAGATACAGACCTCTGGCCATAGACCAGGCTGTCTGCTGGGAACTGGGAAGAGGCTTGTCTGTAGGACAGTGCTTGGGGGCTTCTCCACCCTGGCTAGTGCTGAAGAGAGCAACTGCTGATCCGGCTTGATCTGGTAATTTAATCTACCTATGGCAAACACCTTAAAACTCAATTGTAAGGGAAATTATTTGTGGAGCTAAGGAAACATTCATCTTAATTATCTTTCTCAGTTACATCGCACCTCTGTCTGCAACAGATGATGCAAAGCAACTTGTGATTAACCACCCCAGAGCCCTGTACTGCCTGGGAGCTGTGGCATTGCCTTTTCTGCTGCTCTTTCATCCTCTCCCTTTCTCCCCCCCTTTCTTCCTAGCTTCCCACATTCTTGTTTATGCACAGTGTCACTGTGCCTCTGATTTGATGCACGAATAATATACTTGATGGGATGTATGTGTGTGTGTGTGTGTTCTCTGTCCTCAGAGGCTGTATCTTGCCCTGATTTGTGTCAGCTCTTGGGCAAATATCTCAGTGTTATGGATGGCTCAGAAATTCAGTGTGGAAGTTGCAAAATAATTGTAGCAAGTGAGCGGAATAGAGCAAGTAAGAGGAAATGAGCATTTCTCCACAGGTTTCTCCGTCACAGGAACAATGTAGGTTTAGTGATGAAATACAGAGCAAGAAGTAGAATGCTACAGGCTTAATGGTAATAGATTTTTATTTTTTTTTTAAAGAAAAAGAACCCCCTATCACATGGAGAACAAAATATTATCAGCTGGTGTGAGAACAATTGGCTTTTGGGATACAAATTCAAGCAGATTTTCACAATTACGTCTTCTGTTTTGTTCATAAAGTCACTTGCTGAATGTGAACATGTGTCTATAAAGTTTTGTCTCTCTACAGAGGCTGCAAAGTAAATACCTTTTTTTGCCTAATCAGATCAACTGCAAAGCATCCTTATTGCAGTGATAATTCATAAACAGAGTCTCTTCATGGAAGCACAGTGCTGTATAGCACTGCCACGGTGTCATTTCGTCTTTGTCGGGCTTCTCTATTCTGCTTTTGACTTTTAGAAGCACTTCAGTGGATGGTGATGTTTTGTGTTTTATGAAAAAAAAAAATCAGGACTTCAAATAAGCAATTTTCATTCTTTAAATCATAAGAGCAATTTCTGTTATAGTACAGCTCATTAAAAAAAAAAAAAGGCTAGCAGTTAGGAGTTTGCTAGGAATCTAATCCATAATAATTGTATTGAGTGTGATTTAAGGAACATATGTTCTATTATTAGCCTGCTTAATAAAAAGAGCCTCTGGATTCTTCCTCTGCATGATCATCAAATCTCTTTGCACTTGAGGTTTTAGTTTCAAATCTAACACATTTCAAAAGAATTTGTATTTCACACACACTTCATAGTGAGCTGCATTCAGCTTGAAGTTTAACTTCCATGGTGCATTTTAAAGCAAGGTGAGAAGAGTCTTGTTAAATGCCGACTAAGTGTACCTAAGTTAGAGAATTCCCCTAAATTATTTGGGGTAACAAATTTCAGAGTCTTGCCCTCTTATCCCTTCCTCCAAACTCAGGCAACAGAGGCTGAGTTCAGCATCTAATAGGAATACATCTGGGAAAATTAATTCAAAGAGCCTAGAAAACCAGAGATCCAATTTTGACACCTAATCATCCAAGAGCAATAATTCTTTGTATAAAATTAGGACAATTACATGAAGGAGTTTTGTCACAGTTTCTTGTCATGCTGGTACTCCAAACAGGAACACTCGCACTGCAGGATACAGAAAAAAACACTATTCAAATAACCCTTCTTTCTTTCACCTTTTCATCACTAATCAGCTGTGGTTGTGTGCTTCTACCTGTGCGACTCAAATTACACTGCATTTGCTCAGAGAAAATGTCGAGCTCTGAGAAGATTAATTTGACTAAACTTGTGTTTTCTAAAATACTATAGAAACCAAAATCACTTTGAGAAGCAGTGATATTAAAAAGACAATAAAAAGAGGGGCACAAAATATTCTATTTTTCCTTTTTTTTTCCCCTTCTCTTTTCAGTTGTCTCTTCAAGATAAATTCTGATGTAATTGGAATGAAAGCATATTCTGTGGTGGGTTTCTTTCCATTAGCTAATAAAGAGTAAACTTCAGCACATAATGTGCTTTTAAATGTTGTCTCCTTATCAGAGCTATAGTTCTGCAAATAAATTTGCATTCTGATTAGTTTCCAGAGCATTCAGTTTCTAAAACCTCAGCACTATAAACCATCTAAAGAGTCTATTTGGTTCCTAAAAATTTAAAGAATCTTATACATGAATTCATTGGGAGAGCAATGATATAGACACAGTTTCAGCCCTTAAAGATTTTTGCAGCTACATTTTTCACCAGGCTTTGGTATCTCAAACAAGGTATATAAAAGCATCTGGTTTGTTGCTCGGTGCTCCGTTTGAATTTAATATTCCTGTTGAATCAGATTCTTCAAAGCCTGTAATAAGCTGATTCTTTGTTGTTAATTTTAACATGGGTGAACTTAATTTTTTTTCAGCATACAAAGGAGCTTATGATAAGTAGTTGCAAAGTTAAATAGAAAATTCAGGGAGCAATATTTATGAAGAAATGTGGCCAAATGCATTTAAGATGCAGAATATTTAGGGCATTGCTAAACGTTAAATCCTTTTCTATTCTCTGTTCAGCTACAGCAGCTGGTGGTTTTTTCAGGGTACAGGTACAGTATCAGTAGCATAGCATTTATTTTGTGACAAAGGAATATAAGTTGCCTTGGAGATTTTTAATTAACTCTTCTCCTGCAGCTCTGCCTGCTTATCATTTCAGTAGTTATTTAAGCTTCACATCAGATTTTGGATATTGTTCTTCAGAAATGTCTTCTTAATCTCCTCAAATTAGCATTTCAGCAAAACAACGTTTCCATAATGCATTGTTCATTCCACTTGCTTTTAAAGGTACAGTTAGTATTTACAACCTTTAATTCAACCTTCAAAAGCAGAGGAATCCTAAAGTGGGGGACCTGTATGAATTCTGCAAATGAAGCAAATGAATGTTCTTATTCTGAGCAAGAGGAATCATGGTGATTACTTTCCTACCTTTAATAAGACTAAGATATTTCTTAATCACTTTTTGTGATTTGTCCTTGTCAATAGATTAAGGTGATTACATTTTTTTTTTTTTGGAGGAATTTGGATTACTCAAACTAATTCATTTAATGCAATGTTATCCATTTAGCAAATAAATTTACCTTGCAGAATCTACTGAAACTGCTCCTTGCCGTTTTGGATCGGCTAATTCTCTCAACCGAGTGAGTAAAGAGATTTATTTCTATCTCTGTATTAAAATAAAAGAGAACAAAGCTGGAAGAGGCAGAAAGCACTGCTTCTGACAACCACAGCCCCAGATGTCAGATTTTTTTCTCCCATACTGTTCTTTTTTAGAGTCTGAAGTTTACTACCACCAGACCTTTTAAGGTCATTCAACTAGCAGCTGGGTTTTAATGTCTTTTTTTTTTTTTCCCCTTCTTATTTTTTTTTTCAGATGAATTATAAATGTCATAAATGCTTCCAAGAATACAGAATCGGAAGCCTTTTCTACCCTGAAAATGGAGGGATGAGTTTAAGCAAATATGATTTACAGATACAGGGTTAATGCCATAAGCTAGAGGGAGCTCCACCACAACGAAATACAAAGGTTCAGCTTCATTTATCAATGTGCTCTCCTGGCTTTGTCTGCTTCTGAACATAAAAGACCCAGTTTTATTGCAGATATTATCTACACCATTCTGTGATATGAATGTTATTGTTTAAACTGTTGCTGAGACATAAAACAGCTGAAACCCTCTACCAGCGCCATATTTATGCCAAACCTTGTGATAAATATGCAATCCTTTTTGTTCAGCATCACTGTCTTTGTCTTCATCTTAATACTCAGCCATCTTTAATGAAAATGCATCTTCTATAAATCCAGAGCACAGATATGCTTCAGGAACTGATCTTGTACTCTTAATTGTGCAAGTTAATGTCCATCGGTTGTGCAAGAATTCCAGACAAGCCCAGAGCTCTCTTTCTGCAGGTGCTAATATCCTCCTGTTTCAATTATTTCACAGTGCTGGCTCTGAAGTAAAAAACACCACAAATTCACCCTACTAACAACCTGGTTTATTCCACAACTGCTCGTAGAGAGTGGTCAGCAGAGTGAGGTTAGGATGATCTACTTTTAAAGGAAGCGTGGCTGTTACGGCTGGGACCTTAGCAATCTGTTTGCTTCTATTGAGCATCTCAGAGACAAAGTAATTCATTGATAGTCCAACTAACTCCATAATAAGCTTGTTAGCCATTCTGTAACGTTGGCTGAAGGACAATATTATTTTACCATTATTATTAATACAGTTTCACTGTAAGCATGCTTTCGAGTTTAGTTGCATCACCACCTCACCTCTGTGCACTGAAAATTCCTCACCCACATTTGAGGTCCTTCTTTCTTGCCTCCTGGTCCTTGATCTAAACAGATGATATTGCTCTAGTGATAGAGATAATAAGAAAGCACCTAATATCTTCTCATTGATTTTTGTTAATGAAATAGCACTTCACAGAGAAAGCACCAGCGGAAGCCATCAAGGCTGGGTTGGGGCTGCCTGAGTGAACTTTATTTTTGTCTGGTTTGGGTCTTTAATTCACAGTGAATCATTTATTAAATGACTTTGGCCTCTTTCCTGTTTGTAGAATACCCACGAGCAAATTATGACCTTATTCCACTGATTAGAAATTGTATTATTGCTTTCTTCTGTGAATTGAAAAAAAAAAAACTTTCAGATGTAATTGATCAGCTCTCTGCTCCTTCCTCAGTGGCATGGTGAAATGCATTGGCTAGGAACAGGGCTCTCCTATTGGAAGATAAGAAGAAGCTCTCCAAACAGCATTGCTGCAAATATTCCAGTTTAAATTTAAAATTTAAATTTAAAATAAAATCTTCATATTTCCAAATATACTTCAAAGAACACTTTCACTTTTCCTGAGCACAAAACACAGTAGGCTTAAGCTCATTTGTGAGAAAAGACCAGAGCAAAACTTAGAACTGGGTCTGGTGCTGGTCATCTGAAATTCAAGAGGGTTTTTAACATTTGTTTCTACCAAGAGAAAAGATTGTGGTCCAAAGGGCCACGTGGACCTGCAGTGTGGCCTCTTCTTTTGGGTGGCACTACCCACTCATTTCAAACCCTGCAGCAAACACCAGCTAGCAACAAAGCTCAGGGCTGCCTGGTGCATTTGGGTCAGAGGTGGCAGAAGCAGAACTGCCTGAACTTGTTAGGTCCTTGTAGCCATAAAGTGAGTAATTGCAACCTTAAAACAATAAGTAGGTATTAATCTTAAATATTACTTATTTTCTGCTTTTGACATTTCTTTTCCAACTTCTGTGGAGTGCTTGAATGAGAAAAACAGGATGTCTTTGTCTCCCATGTTCTATGGCAGACGTGAACTAATTTCTACTCCTTTTATAAGTTCTGGCAAATTAACTGAGTTACTCCTTACAAATAGGAATATAATTGTGCAGCATTTTTTATGGCTTTGTGCTCTAACAAAGAAGTCTGAATGTAAGACTCTGTAGGGGAAACTAGAAATAAGCCTATGTAAACCTGAAATATTAGAGATTTCTAAGAGACTGACAAAAAAATTGCTGCTTGTGCAGACACAGACTCCTCTCCTTCTCTCCCTAGGAAATAAAATTGACCAGTGTTGTTACTAAAACTCTTTTCTGCAGTGGTTAAAAACCCTGAAAGTTAAAGGAGTATTCAATCTTGGAATGAGCCTCGTGTGTTGGAGGTTCCACCTTTACAGCAGCCTTTCGTGAGTGGACACTGAAGTGCTACACTGGTGCAGCTCCCAGCTTCCTGCAGCAGCTGGGCTCGGAGGTCCATCCAGTTACCCATGCAAGTTCTAATGGCTGCAGAAAGAGAAGTGACCTCCACTGAGCATGGGAAAGGAGCCCTCCAACAGCTCTGTAGCCTTTACTGAAGGTGTGTGTCTTGTGAGGATCCTTAAAAATATTAGTGGTCTCGTAGGAATGGGTCCAAAATCTTTACAGAGACATCATGTCTATCTTGAAGAAGTCTGGAAGATGTTGTCATCATCATCACCATCATCTGCTGTGCTCATGTCTTTGACATTAGCAAGGATTACCATGCTTAATCAAATTACAGTTCTATTTTGCAGTGTTTTCAGGGAGGAGGCACTTGAGGCCAAGTCAGTAAGATGCATATAGCAGATCCATTGTGTGTTACAGGCTTACAGTACTGATATAGAAGACAAATAAAAACCTAGCATAGCTTGTCAGGAATATCAGTTGGAGAACTGAAGAGGAACAACTATAACACAGAATTAGAATTGGTGTCATCCCTGTGTCAGGAGGAGCAAGATGTCCTCTGAAAGCCTTCCTGCTTTTATTTTCCATTTATCTCTTTATAGGTTTTTAATGTTTTGGTTGTTTTGGGTTTTGGTTGTTGTTTTTGGTTTTGTTTTTTTGGGGACGGTGGTGGTGGTTTGTTGTTGTTGTTTGTTTGGGTTTTTTATAGGGGTCTCTTTTTCTAGGTGAATTTCCTTCTTCATTGCCATCAAATCATTTACCTGCAAGCAAAAAGGAACACTCACATGTTCCTCTCCCAGGTCTTTTGCCTTGCTGTGACCCTGGCCATACTTGTATACCCAAAGTGCAGCATTACTTTGGCAGGAATGATGGCAGTTGTGAGTAAGCTCCTAGAAATTTCTGGATGTGTTACTTCTTACAGGATACTTGTAGGATAGCCATATGCTTCACTGGCAGTTCCTGAGTAACCTGTCTTCTTATCTTCACTGCCACACCCCAGTTACCTCAATAAGCAAAGCAGAGAGTCACTGAAGTATCCTTCCCACTGGCTGCCATACTAAGGATGCTTAGAGGAACTGACCAAGTCCATCCTGTATGTGAAAGCTAATTGGGAATCTAATCATTACAAATGTGTCTGACTGATATGAAGACACTTTGATTTCGAACTGAAAACACAGACTTCATAAAATGTTGTTTTAATTGGGCATCTTGCTCTAATTTGAGCCAACAAGAGTGTTCAGGCTGAGGTAGCTGAGGCTGCTATCCAAACTGATCAAACAGGTTTACCAATCTAACCAACATCTCATTCCTTCTGGAACTCCCTGCATTCACCCAACACTTCCCTCAAAAAACATTGCTAGCTGCAGTCAGCAGTGTAGAAATGGTGATGCTGAATTTCCCCTCACTTCTTTGTGTCTTTGGAGGCACTAATTGCTGGGAAAATCCCATCAGAGCACTGGGGGAAATCGCTTTGCAGGAAGCAGCTTGTTCCACTACCTGGTGTGGTTAATATAACTGTCCTGGGCCCTTTCTCCTCATTGGTAACCTGTAAAGGACAAAGACTAAGCCAGGAACTGATATATGGAAGACTCAGACTTTTCCTTAGCTTGAAGTTCATTAAGAAAATTCTCAATTTAGCAGGGTGCAATCTTACCTTCAAAACGATAGGAAAGAACAATAATACCTTCTGTTGTCTTTGGATCCCCATTGGTAGTCTCAGCAGAGTAAACACTCTTTGACCTCACTTGTAGCATGGTTAGATCTGAATAGCTGAGCTGAGCTTGATTCAGACCTCTGCTGATGCTGTCCATTATGCTTTGGTATTACAATGATTATAAATTAGGTCAGACTTGGATGCCAAGGAACAAACAGATGAAAGGCTAAAGCAGTTTCTGTAGCCCTCAGCAGACAGGGAGAACATTGGCTGCCCTTTCCTGCTCTCTTCCTCTACCTAGCAGCTCAGGGGAAATAAGTAACCCATAGTCTGGCACAGTGCTTGCAGAACCCTAGCCTTTCACTTTGTAGCTAACAAGAACCTCACAGAGGGTTGGATACTCAAGCCCAGGACAGTGACTGCTCAGCTAAAAGTGTCTGATGTTTGTGCTGCTGAAGTCTATGAGTTTAGCGATAACCCGTTTCTCAGGGGAAGCCCAGGAGGCTTCTTGATCAGAGCTCAAGCCAATAAAAAAACCTTAAATGTCTGCTTAATGTGCTGTGTCTTATGAGCAGGTGAAAAGAAGACAATGCTCTTGGCATCAGTTCCTGAACTGTTTGATGATCCTGAGCACTATTACCAGGCAGTCTGCAGGAACATGCATTTCTAGTGGATTTATATTGCATTCATTACCCAATTGGAAAGTAGATGGGATGCTCAATAGACCCTTCTAATAAAGTGATGTCCTGGGCTTTTTTAAGCCTTGTCCAGTGGAATTCAAACAACTAGAATAAAAGAAGCCCTATGCAAAGCAGTTCTCTTGTTCTTGAGTAAAAAGGAATAAAACCCTATGATGTGCTTTCACTGGGGAGAAGCATTGCTTGTTTTTATCTGTCTATGCCACAGAAGGTGTAGAGCCACTCTTGTGGTACCATTGCTGCATGTTATTTTTCCTCAATGTGTTTAGATGGAAACATGATGTGAGACAGCAGCTCTTGTCCCAGGAAAGCTGAAAAACATCCACATAAGGCTGCTGTTGCACCAAAGACACTGAGTGCTCCCTCCCTGTGTGCCTTACTGCAGCACAGTTGTGTGTTGGTTTGGGGTTTTGCTTGGGATATTTTCAGTCACCTGGGAAAGAAGTGGTGTGTCCATGTTTCAGCTACATGAAAACTTTGCAACTGAGTAAAAATCAGCATATTGCCAAATGTCAGCTGCCCTGGGAAGAGGTAGGTGTTTTTTTTCAGGGAAGATCAGCTCTTACCTACCTTATTCATTAGTAGAATCATATAATAGAACCAAAGAATGTTTTAGGTTAGAAGGGACCTTAAAGATCATCTAGTTCAATAGATCTGAGTGGGAGTATTGACATAGCAAAGGGCACAGGGACAGGATCTCAGAATGATCTCTCTCACAGATGGGTATTTCTGGATGCTGAGTGGCACGCCTCAGATCCTGGTGGAAAGTGATGAAAATTTGAGCAGTGATTTTAGCAACTGCAGGCCCAGTCTGTACAGCTGCCTGCATATGGGTCAGATCTTCAGCTCGTGGGGGTAAATGGAAAGAGTATTAACTGCTTCAGTGGGCTCTGGAGCAGTCCCTGGGTGAGTGGCAGATCCTTCTCAATAAGTATGCAAGAAATGTTTATCCTTCTGAGAACTCTGACTACAGAACTGGCATTAATTTGCAGGTCAGGACATCTGTTTCCAGAAAAATGCCTGAACTTGTTTCTTAAAGGATTTTAATTTCTGTAACACAAAAGCAAAATATTGAATAATTTGTAAATATCCTCAGAGATCACACAAGGAAAAGGACTTAGTTTGAAAGCATTTTTTTTTTTTTTTGTTCCTTTCACTCTCTCAGCTTGAAATAAACTTTCCAACATAGATGTTCTAAGAAAAATATTTTTTCTGGTCAGAAGTAGCAAAACAAAACTGGTGCTTTCCCAACAAGTCATCTTACACAAACGTTTACCAGCATCTGCCTGGAGCCTGTGTGACTGCTCTCCTGTATTTCCTTTAAAACACAGCAGAAAGGCAGAATGTGATTCCTCAGTTCTGTGCCTCTGATAATGCCTGAAGCTTTTTATCTGAGAAACACTCCCTTGAAAATGTCGAGGATTTTTTTTTTTTTGCTTATTTCCTATTTAATATCAGATGTTTTGATATCAAGAAGTCATTTCTGGTTGCATGAATAAACATGCAAGAAGCAGCTCTCAGAATTTGTACTCCAAGCACAGGCAGTAACCATCACTTTGGTGTCACGGTAATGGATGGCTGGAGGAAGCAAGATAGTCTGAAAGGCTTTCTAAAAGGTAATTTTAGAGGTAGCTGTTTGACAACCTTCAGTTTGTTTTCTGAGTTTGCTGAAAAGTCCTGCTCAACACCTTTGTGAACTGCCTTAAAACAATAAAAGAAGCTTTTAAACTGTGTTTGTTTCTTTGGCATATGTGATACTGCCTTCGCCTCCTGATACAACCACTTGGGATGCAGCCTCATAATGCAGGTTTCCTGTCATACTGGCACCTAGCAGGTTGCCATAGTGACAGACATAAGAAACATTACTTCAGAAATGTTGCTTTATTACAGTTAAAGTGCATTTTGAAAAAGGATCAAATTTCAGGTTACTCCCTGTGTTTTATATAGGAATAAGCAGAATTATTGGCTTCTACTAATAAGAATTAGCCTCAACCTGCCCATCCCCCAGCACACGTTCAGAAGTATGTTACCACGTCTTGTATGTGCTTTCCACCACTTTTAAGTAAAACAGGGCAGTGTGCCTGCTTCTCTCTCTCTCTCAGGACACACACAAGCACACTTTGCTCCTGTGCTGTGTTCTGAGCTGCCTCTGCTTTCAGACAGACTGAGAAGTGCTAAGTCACTGCCGCCTTTGACGTGCTGTATCTTTTATTTATAAACAGCATCTTACTTCAGGCTCATCGATTTTGTTCACATTAATGTAGAAGAGACACAGAGGGGGACATCTGTGGAGATTTCTGAAGTATTCCTGGCTATGTTCTGTTCCAACAAATTAATCAAATAACAAGCATTTTGTAAGCAGCAGAGCTGCCTAGCAGGCCTTTGCTGAGCAATCTCGCAGATCTAAGAGGGGCTTCCCCACGTGAACATGCAGCCCATGGAGATTCAAGCTGAAAAGCTCATCAGCCATCCTCTCCCCTGCAGCGCCGACTCCATCACACAGCTGGGGCAGCCCCGGGGCTAGCAGCATCCCACCTCTCCAGTGATTAAACCTATCCCCACCGTTTTGCCTAATAAATAAGATTAAAGAGTGTGCTGGCCAGGGGGAGGAGCTGGGGCACAGCTTAGAAACAGGTGAATTGAAGGTTTGCAGGAGGAATGTTCAAACCCCTGAGAGCCTTCAGGCCACCAGGCTCCCCATCCCAGCACGTGGGCGACTGATGCCAGAGACACCCCGCGAGAAGAGCTGGCATAGGCACAGGGTGCCCAGCCTCCCTGCCCACTATCAGCCAGCTAATGAAAAGCATTCTTCACTGGAGCACCACTGAGAGGCCTAAAGGACTTCATTGCAGATGCTGGAAACTGTACATTAAAGGTGATGTCCAAGACCTGTCCTGCTCATCCACCCGAGGAGCAATTGCACTGCAGTACCCTGGTGCAGGCTTTCCTGGCTGTAGAGGAATGCAAAATCTCTGCTCTCCTGAAGGTTGTACCTTTCCATTCCCTGTTAAATATATCTCTGCTGTACGCACGTGGTCAGCAGTTCAACCACTTGGAAAGCACAATTCACATACCTCATGACCATTGCTGACTGTGCAGTTAAAAACCTGGTCTGAACCAAACACTCCCAAAGCCCATATCATGCCCTGACTGACAGCTGTCCTGCTCAGAAGTCCTTTCACAGGAGAGCAGGTAACAACTATTGATACCATTGTGATCAGCTGATTGGTGTCCTAACATAAGAGGAATAGAGGACAGGAAGATCCTACTACTTTTCCAAATGGAGCTTAGATCTATGACTGATTTTACAGCCTGTTCTTTGACATATTTACCTTTCTCACAGACAGAAACTGCTTTTGTAGCAAAGGCAATGTTCAAATCCTGTGCTCTTGTGCATTTCATTATAGTTATGCTAAGGGTTTATACTAACAGCACAGTCACAAAGTGCTGATTTCAAACCTATGCAGTGCATGCTCCTTCCAAACTATACTGTCCAGGTCAAATTCCTTCATAAGAGAATAGCCCTACTGTTCTAACAGCTCCTGCCTTCCTGGTTACTGTGACCCCTTGTTCCCTGGGCTGGGAACTCTAAAATTGCCTCAGCGCACCCCATGCCGTGAATGTTAATGGTCTTCCTATTAGGGAGATTTTACTTCTTGCTCATTCCTTGTCTTTCTGCTTAAGCAGACATGACTTTATTTCTATTTATTTTACACAGATCTTCAATTACCAAGTCAAGCACTAGCATTGGAATTCTTGTCTTGTAAAATTTTATTTTCCTGTTCTTCAGTTAGCAATTTGGAAAAGGAGTGGTTTAATATGTGCTGCTGCAGGTGCCTTGTGATCTCATAGAAGAGTTAGAATAGTTAGCATGGGTATAACATCTGTATTTTCTCATCTGGAAAAGATTCAATTTCTCCTCTGCTGGAACTTTAAAAAGAAGGATAAAAATAGGGGCAGAAACCTGGCATGGAGAACCAAAGGCCACAGCTTCAGATTGGCGTGGGGATAGCGGTCACAGTGGGATGTGAGTCCGGATGTGACTCCAGATTCCTCTCAGGGATGGTCCACGCTTTGAACAGTTTTTTGAATGAAGTGGACACAGGAGCCAAAGGACATGGTTTGCTGTAGCTTTCAACAAAGCCTGTGGAAGAAATCCCATATCAGAAGGACTTACAGTATTGGTTTGCAGTAAAGAGCAAAGGGTTTGGCACTGGGAGAGATGTTAGCTGGGGATTTAACTCTTGAGCTTGAGTTAAACTGCACTCTGGCTTTTCCCAGGTGTGGGAAATGGGCTGAAAAGAAGCAAAATGTGACAGACTTTATGTCTGATGCTACTCTGTATGCCCTCATGCAAACGTTGACTTTTCTTTCCTTATATCCCTGCATGAAACCACACACTTGTGGTTTGCTCTGTAATTAGTTTTGGTACTGAGAGAAGACAAGAGAACTTCTTGTTAGGTGGATTAAAGGGATCTGTGCACTACGCCATTTGAGTGACAAGAACCATGTCAGACCAGTCTGCTGTCAGGTGAAAAAAAGTGACAGTGCAGTCTGAGCAAGACAAGTTCTCCCACTTACTGAGTGGCAAGAGGCAGGCAGAAACTAGCCCTGTCAAAGAGCAGCCACAGGTGACTGGGTAGAAACAACTGGGGCAGAGCCCATAGAAGGCAGTCCTGAAAGCAAACAGCATGATTCCTCTTTGGCTTAGTTGAAGCTCTCCTGCTGAGACATGTGTCTTCCTACCAGGAGAATCAGAAAATGCTTTCAGGTCAAAAAGGGGGAAGGGGAGGTGGTTGGCACCAGCTTTGAATAAGTATCTCCTAGGTGGCAACTGACGGTTTGGAACAGTCTTTACATGCAATGTGCAAACCCAGTAATTCTTAGATGAGAAGTAAAATGAGATCAGAAAAATGGAGCTCTCCTTGCCTGCAGCACAGGGTCAATGTATCTGAAGTTCAGCCTGCAAGTCCACCAGCAGCTGAAGCCAGAATAAAGACATGGGAGTGAGTGAGATTCCCTTCCAGTTTTTGGTTCCCAGGCATTGCTCCAGGAGCCCCAGAAGATCTTGGTGTCACCAGAGCAAGAGAAAATCTCCTCAAGTCGAATGAGGAGTGACTGAGGGAGCTGGGGATAGTTAGTTTGAAAAAGAGGAGGCTGAGGAGAGACCTCACTGCTGTCTACAACTACCTGAAGGGACACTGTGGACGGTCTGGTGCTGGTCTCTTCTCACAGGTAACTGGAGACAGAACAAGGGAGAATGGCCTCAAACTAAGACTGGGTAGGTTTAGATTGGAGATTAGGAAAAAGTTTTTCACAGGGAAAGTGGTCAGGGACTGGAATGAGTTAGCCCAGGGAGGTGGTGGAGTCACCAACTCTGGATGTGTTAAGGGTCGGTTGGATGTGGTGCTTGGGGATATGGTTTAAGGTGAATTTTGTTGAGTAGACATTGTTCTAGATTGGACTTGGTGATCCTGAGGGGCTTTGCCAACCTGGATGTTTCTGTGATTCTGTTCTGCTAACAACAGACGTGGGTACAGCAGGTAGCATGGGAGTGCTGCAGAGAGGGTGACTGGCCACAGGGCTTGGGCTTTTGCTGCTCAGCCCCTTTTGAGTCCCTGCGAATGGGGACAGCTCAGTGATGGGTACCCAGATTTTAAAATCCTGCTTACTGCATTATTATTATTTTTTAATGCTTATATTATTATTTTAATGCGTACTGCATTAAAATTATTGTTCAAAATAGCTGATTCTCAGCTTCACAGACTCTAACTGCACACCAGCAGCATCACAATTATGCTGCAGAAGTGGTGAGGAACGAATGCTCCAGATTTAGATTTGCAGACTGAATTCTATGCTGTGGAAAAATACCTTCCTGTGGAACTCCCTTAGTTCTGAAATCTCGAAACAAATCAAATTTGCCTTTTCTCTCTCTGACCTGTATAAACATATGTATGGTTTAATGCAAATTTTACCAAGCATGAAAGTCTTGAAATTATATGGTAAAGAAGAGCCCACAAAGTTTGTTTAACAATTTCATTCTGAAGGATTGGGAAAGGGACACAGAAGCTCTCATCCAGCCAACCGCACTTGCTAGTGCAAGGCAGGGCTGGGCGTGGGCACACAAGAGCTTCCCCTGTTCATCTTGTGAGCACTAAGGCTGCAGTTTCTCGGTGGTTTGAGGACTGAACCCAGCTCTCTCCACTGCAGGACAACCCTCTGCACTCTCTCCCCATGCATGTGTGCAATCACAGGAGATGTCTGTGGCTATAAAAGTATTGACGGTGCTTAGGCTGCAGATGTGCTGTGACCACGTCTGATCGTGTGGGCAAGCATTGTCTCATGGTTACCTTATGTTCCACAGAGCTTTGTGATCTTTACCTGGTGTGAATCATCTTATACCCAGACTGTCAGCTCCCCAGGGTAGGTCGTAATGATGGTAACATCAGTAAAGCTGCAGCTGAGATGGGTTTGTGTGGCTAAAAGATGTGTGCCCAAGCAATGCCGAAGCTGTTGTGGAATGTCTAAGGAGTAACAGGGCAAGAAGGGTACAGAAAGCGTTTAAAATGCTCTAAAGAGTGAACAGCTGTGTAATACTGATGTAGGAGATGAGGAAATAAATCATTTGGTGATGATCAGCAAAATAATGGTATGAAAATAACCAGCAGGGTGACCACAAAACCAGACATGTGCTGAGGGTGAGGCTCAACGCAGCAGCATCACAGCCATTTGATCAATAGTAACAGTGTTGAAGTCGAGAATTACATGCAAAGCTGTCAGGGCACACATAAGCCATAAAAAATCTACAATCTTTGGTTACACAGTGACAATTGCCCCTTTTTTTTTGTTTGTTTGTTTGTTTTTCCCTTGTCTTTTTATTGTGAGTTTTTTTGTTTTTTCTTTTGTTTTGTTTTTGTTTGGGTTTTTTTTTTTTGCACCTCACTCTATGAATCTGAAATGTGGACAAGTTAGCACAGGACCATCGGAGGAATTAGAAATCATTAATCAACAGTACCTCCAAGCTATTATGCCTGTAAGTGTCAAGACAAAAATAATGAGTAATGATTTTCTGCAATGCTTTTCCACAAACTGCTTTTAAAAAACATTTAGAAAAATGCCACCTTTTCTGGACTGCACTTTTTCTGCCTGAGAGAAAGGAATAGATTAGGCTACAGGGATGTTTTGATGGGCAGATATAAATGCAAAGAAAAAATATGGAAGATTGAGGTGGAAGAGCTTTTTTGTAGTACCTCAGAACTCAACAGCAGCAAGAAGTCAGTGGCAGCACATTGAGACAAGTTAGTTGCAAGCCAGAGGAGGGATTCTGCACTCATTTTCCATGGTGTGAAGTAGCCTAAAATTGAGAATCAGACTCTTAAACTGTCTTGCAAATCACAGAAGCCTGTGAAAATTTGAAATTCATGATGAACAACTGCTACTAGAACTTTTCATTTCTGGTGACTGGATTGTCTCTGATTTAAGAACACTTTCAGCTTTTTTTAGCCAGGAACTCCAACTGAAGGCATGCAGGCATCTGAGATTTTCCTGTCGCCTAGGGTACTCACGATGTGATGGATGAACCTTCAATGCTTTGCATACATCCTGCTTCTGTTACCTCCTTTTTATCATCTGAAAATAGAATTTCTTATTAAAGTTTTCCACACCAGGAATTTCTTCATTGCTTTCAAGATGAACGAACACCTCAGGAGAAATAGTATCATCATGAAAGGTCAGAGTGGTTGCTCTGTAAAACAACTGAAAAAGAATCTCAACAAAAATACTGGGATAGGTCAGACAAACTTTTCAAAACTCAAATAACTGGGAAATTGTCAGCCCACTTCAATTAAATGATCTTGCACTTACATTATCACCTGAAATAACACTTACTTATTAGTATTCTGTGAATTTTAAAGCCTGTATTTTATACTTCTTAAAACATAGCACTAGGAAGGAAAAGAGACAGCTAAAAAAACTGTCTCTCGGCACAGCCTTTCATGCAGACCTCACTGTGTATGCACGGAGAGTTTGGAGGCAGGGCGGTGGCTGTCCTCTGCTGTTCTCATCCTGACCAGTGCTGCTGTGGGACCTGCTGCTGTCCCCTGGCCTGGACACTGCCGCAGGAGTGGCCCAGGGCATGGGCTGGCAGCCAGAGCCTGACACGTCAGCAGATGCTGGGCACTGGCACACTGTGGGAAACAGCCACAGTGGTGCCTGGCACAGAAGGTGTGTGCCTGCTGGGGAGCAGCCAGGGACCCCCCAGGAAAAGAGTTCCTTCCACATGTTCCTCTGTGTGAAATGTCACTCCCTCACACCATCCCACAGACAAGGATCCCACGTCCTTATCTTGACATTAGAGAAGCAGATTTAATTGTCAGTCCTCTTAAACAAGCGTTTAATTCCATTCTGTGGGGACTACAGACACTCTTAAATAATTGAGCGGCTAAGAGATTGGTTATTTCTGTTTTCATTGCCCATATTGATTTAAGTGTAGTTAATCCTTTCAAATACCCATGTCACACAGGGCCTGATGGCTCTCTTTAGGGCAATATTGTTCCTCTGGCTAGATTATTTGACATCAAGCATTGTAATGTCACAATAAATCCTTCATGTGGGCTGTTCTTTTCAAAGAGAAGTACCAGATGGGGACTTTGTCTCTTACATTAAACTCTTGGTTTTACTAGTCAGAAGTTGGGCTTGTGAATAATTTTCATTACATTTTCTTTTGTGCCTCATAAAAGCTACTTCTGCAGCAGTGACATTAAATAATCAGCAGCCCAATTAAACAGGCATGTGGACATAAAACAAACCAAGGTGCTCCCCTCACTGCAAATTAAATATGGTTGTATGTAAAATAATCTCATTTGGGATATAACCCAACACAGAGCTTGTGGAATGGATTTTACAGACAGAAGTGGAGATGGCTGAAGCCAAGAACCAACAGACATGTTTTAGAAGGCATTGCAACTTTTCTTACTTCTAGTTAAGTTCTAAATCTCTCTGTCTACCTGAGGCCAGCCCAATTAGTATCATAGAATCATAGAAGGGTAGGGATTGGAAATCTCCTTCTCTGGAGATGTTCAAGACCTGCCTGGATGTGTTCCTGTGTGATCTGGGCTAGGTGATCCTGCTCTGCAAGGGGGTTGGGCTGGATGAGCTTTTGAGGTCCTTCCCAGCCCCTAACCTTCAGTGGTTCTGTGATTTGGTGAAATCATCAAGTCCAATCCCACTGACAAATCAGGATTTCCTCGGCCAGGTCACACAGGAATGTGTCCAGATAGGTCTTTAAAGTCTCTAGAGGAGACTACACAACCTCTCCAGCCAGCCTGTTCCAGGGCTCTGTCATCCTTGCAGTAAAGAGGATTTTCCTCATGTTGATGTGGAACTTTCTGTGTTCCAGTTTGTCTCCATTGCCCCTTCTATAAGCTGTGTGATACTCCACTTGTTACTTACGAATGGACCCAAGGGGTCTGAAGCTTCCCTGGGCTGGTGCAGTTAGCTTTGTTTCTTTCTTTGCTGTGTTGTTTGGTTTTTTTGGGGTTTTTTTGGCCATTCTTCTACTATGTTGCCACAGAGCTGTCCTAAGCTCTTTCTGGGTGGTCATAACAAATCTGGGCTCTGCAGCCATGCTCAGATGAATGTGCACTTCAGTCCTGTCTTTCTAAAATATCTTCGATCACTCTTTTTTTTTTTTTTTTTTGTTTTCTTTTTCCCCTGGTTAATTTTAAGAAGTACATGTTGCTGTCAAATCCCATCCTTACTGAGTAAGAGTTTACATATTTGATGCATTTTTAAATGACATTTTAAAAGAGGTTTTCTTAAGATTATAATGGAGACAGTCTGTCAAGAATGCAGCGAGCGGCAGCGGAGGGAAGCATTCCAACGGCATTACCAAGGCCCTCTGCAGCCGCACACCCAGCACGCAGGCTTTGCTTCGTTATGCCTAGAGGTGTAAGAATAGCTGTGAACAGCTAATAAGAATCAATGCTATTGGAGACATCTGTTTCAGTTTTCATTTTTCAGTGTTATTAGTGCTTATTGGTACAAGGCTCAGGAATGCAGCCAATCCCTTTGAAGTGAAGTGTATTGTAAGGCTAGAGGCATTGTGAGCCTTGTTGATGACCCTGTGTGTAACCTTTCAATTAAACATCCCTAATGCAGGCAATGAGAAAGGACCTCCTGAAAGGAGAAGGCAGCAATCCTGGAAATACTTTGCAATGTTCTTTTTGGATTTTATAAAGTAATCTCCAAACAACTAGGTCTTTAATTCTTCAGGGCTCTTCAGTTTTAAAAAGGAGTTGTGACTCGGGTCGTGTGGCCATGCCACTGGTAAGTTATTAATGTAGAACAAAACTCCTTCCTCTGTGCACAGTGCAAGTAACCAGAGAAAGGATGGCTCTTTTCCCTAAACCTAGAAAATAAGACACCAACTGGAGGTGAAGTCAGCTGCCAGCTATGTCTTGTTCCCTTAAAAAAGCAGTCCTCATCACATGCACCTACAACAAAAGCCTGCATCAGGAGGACAATTTGACTTGTCAATAAATTGATCTGCATAAAGTCCGCAGATTAAAGTGAGGTTTCCACAGAGGCATTTTGCTGATCACAGGGAGGTCAATGCAGTCTTGCAAAACTCCTGCACGGGTCAAGCTCAGAGCTGCAGCATGGTGTGGTCTGGTGGTCCTGCATGCACAGTGCTCTCCTGAAGCATGTCAGTGCAGAACTGGGTTGGTTAAAGACAATGTCCCAAAAGCAATGGTAACATAATTTGGAGAAAGTTGAGAAAGATGAGCTATGGGGGAATAATCACTATTTTGAGGTCAGAGCTATCATACTTGAAATCCATACACATGAAGAGCTTTTGAGCCCCTCTGACAAACCAGTGCCTGTGTAGTAGCTTCTGTGCAAGATAGTTCTATGAAGAATAAGAAAACTTTCTCCATTTGTCAAGTGCATTATGCTGGATGATGGCTTGTTGCTGCTCACACATGGGGTGAGCAAGTACAAATTTTGCTTTGTACTGTACAGATATAGCAAGTTTGTTTGGGTATTTATCTTACCATAAAATGATGAAAGTCCTCTCTCCTCACTGCCTGGAAAGAAAGGAAGCAATAGCATCTGCTCTCTGGTTCTGAGTGGTGTTTCTGGGCCATGGAGGAAGCTGAGGTTCAGATGGCATGGTGTGATTTCAGTACCTGGTATGTGTTAGCTAAAGAGGTTGGTGCTGACTGAACGCAGTATCGATGAGTGAGTATAGATGGACAGAAGTGGAAACAGCATCATGGGCTGAGACAAAGAAGCAGAGTGGGTAAACAGTGGCCAGCAGCAGCTTCATTGCTGTTCTCCACTGTTTACCCATTAGGATCAGCTCAGGTATTTCAATTGATGTGAAGGTTGAACTCATTAACTTGTTTGATTGTTGTTTGTTTTTTTTCACAGAGTGATTAATACATCCACTTTATTATACTTAAATAGAAAGAATTGCAAACATTAGAAAGAATCAAACTGTTATAAAAATGGGCCAAAGGGGAGATGAGAAAAGTGGCAGGAGTTAGCTGGCATTGGAGGTGAGATGTTGCAGCCTACACACAAGTGGGAGAGGAATTACTTAGGATTGTAAAAGCAAGAGTTATGGAAGGAATGAATAATGGCAAACCTTGGGCTGGCAATGAGCTCTGCAGGGTGGTGAGAAAGTCTCACAAGCAAAGGGTGGAGTACACCACTAAGGACATTTAAATCAAGTAGAACAAGGTAGGGTAGAAAATGCCTCATGAAAACCCCATCTATCTTAGTTCTTTGGGATGAGATACAAGATGCTACAGTGCCAGCAAGTTCAAACAGTGTTTTAGAATAGGCCACCAACATTGCTGCTGGGACACAGCTTGGCCACAGCTGCAAACAGGACACAAAGAGTGGCTTCAGGGCTGTCAGACATACCCAGGAAACAGTCCTGACAAAGCCTGCTCCTACAAGACCTCCTACAAGACTGTGAAAGTCTCCCGTGGTGAAACAGCAAGCATATGTATGTAGAGAAGCATTATCAGGATGTAAAAGTTTTTTGGCTGTTGCCTTCAGGGACAACTTTACAGAAGAACATGGATTTGAGTGAAGGCTAAGGAGCGGAACCAGCTGGATCTGCCTGTGGTGTCCTGAAGGAGATCATCTTTAGGTCTCATGCTTCTGGGTGCTGCAGCTCCTTCTAGCTTTCTGCAATGTTTGCCTGCTGCACTGAGAACGACTCTGTTCTGCTGCAGGAATAGAGATTTGTTTAGAAGTTCTCCCTGTTCAATGAATGTTTGGAGGAACCCTTAAGTGGCACCAATAGCAACAAATCAAGAAAAGCTACTGTCCTCATTTGGCTGGGATGGAATCTTTGGTCAGCCATGGTCTGCAGGGCATCAGCAATGCTGAGTGAGCTGGGGCAGCTGCCCTGAGTAGGCTGCAGGTGTATCTCAGACTGTAAATATCACACTTGGTACAAAAGCAGACATTTTCTGAGGGTGGAGCTGCTTGTGGTCCTTCTGTTCCTTCTCCTCACTCCTGGAGGGTTTGTACACCATTCTGCTGCTGAGGACTGCTGTTGGTGATCAGCGCACATTCGCTTGGCTGAGTATAGCTTTGTGTACTTTACATCAGTACACAAAGCTGTTGGCTTTGCTGTTTTATTAAATCCATTTTCATTTCCACTCATGGGTCTCCTCTCCTCCTGATCCGTCAGGTGGTAGAACTGCTGTAGCTTAGCCCTGGGTACAGGCTAAACCTAGACAACTACCAAGCGACTTTTTCTTCATATGGGAAGATCCTTCTATGATTTTTTTTGGGTTTTTAAAATACCTTCCAGCCCCTGCTGCATTGCTGTTTCCTGGTACAGACAGCAAGATTATGCTTTAAGCCAGGAGCACTTTACCTCTGATAATTCACACAGGAATGCATTTACATTTTCTTACCTGGTGACTAGTTACAAAGAGGCAAGGTGGTACATGGGGACAGTGGTTAGAAGCCTGGAATGAGGAGAACTAGCCCACCGTGGAAGTGGAAATAAGAAATCTGCACATTCCTGTGCCTGAGGCTTCTTCACACCTCAGAATCCTTAATTACGTTCCAGGGTATTTTGGCATTCCTTCTATTTGCATTGAGATCTTTCATCAGGAAGTTAATGTTCTCAGAGCAAGTAAGATCTCAAACCCCATAAATCCTACTGTTTAATACGTTAACGATATAGAGATAAGTATTTAATTTTACTTTATGCATGACAGAGAAGCCAATGACAAATAGCACTGAGTAATATTTATGAGTTGCATGCCTGGAGGAATAATGACTACCTTAAATTATTGTGAATTCTGACAAGGCACATACATTGAAGACTTTATAAAACTTTATTCTTTATGCATGTAACTACAACACTGTTCTTCTCCCTGCCACTCTTCAGCTCCTGATACTCCCAGCTGATGTGATCACAGAGCAGGAACAGTCTGTGGGAACATCTTTAACCATCCTGCTTCATATTGCTCTGGCCCATAGGTTCCAGCTATACTCTGAAATGTGCCATGAGAAGGGCAATAAGGAAATTTGTTGACTGCTATGGAAGTAGCATGAGGTTACTATATGTCCATCATGGCTAGAAACAAAAAAGGGCTACTCTTTCCTTTTCTTCCATTATTGCTAAATTTATGCCACTTGTTCTGCATCTCTCACTCTGGCCATATAGTTTGCAGACCCTTCCTACCTGCAACCTTGTGAGGTTCTCAAGGCTCAGCTCCAGTCAGTGGTGGTACTTGGAGTGCACCAACTATGATGGTGAGCATCTCATAGGCATAGTGTTTGCTTGCTGAATGACAGCTGGAGGAAGAAATCTTATACAGTCATGATCACAGCATCAATTTCTGCAAACATCTCAAAACAGTTGAGTCATGAAGGATGAAAGAACTATGGGAACAAAAGATGGACTATAGCAAAAGAAATCTCTAGGAAGCCACTTAATTTCCTGGATTTTCAAGTATGTCTTATAACTGGATTCAAAAGAACAGTCACAAATGTACCTAACTGTACCAATTTCCCTGGCTACATTAGACTCTGGTAGTGGTGGCAAACTAAAGCTGCCTGGGTAGGCAAGGAAATGCTTGCAGGTAGTGATGAGCAGACGAGAGCCTTGTGCACAATGACACAGTTGCCAATTGTTAACACTTGCCATACCCCATAAGGCTTAAAAGTTTTAAGTCTTTAAGAATATCACAGTAAAGAGTAACTGCCAGAATGAGTGGAGAGTAATCTCCTGCATGAATAAAAATGCTCCTCCTACTCCCTCCTCATGTGCTAAAAACCATGGAGCAACAGAGAATTTTGTACTCTAGTTCAACTGGCTTTTCTTTGAAATACGTGGATAGAACAGAGGCAATGGTTGGCACACAAACACAGTTCTGCCACTGGATTTCATGACATCATTTAACCAAGTGTGATGACATGAATGAGGGCAGGAGTTTTCCTTTCTGGAGGTGTTTAGACCAGTAGAGGTGGCCTCCCCATCTCTAAATACCATCTCTTACCATCCATCCCTTATAGCACTGCACCACATCAGTGTGACCCTTGTGCAGCCCAGAGATGCTGCACAGAAGGATGCACCAGACACATGCACTTGGAGCTTTCGCTCTTGCTTGCAGAGCAGTTGTGCTGACAGGAAATGTAGCACCAGAGCCAGTGTCCCAGTCCTACTTGGCAGGACTCCTTCCTCTCCTCCCTCATAGTAAAGTCCAATTGTTTGTTGAAAAAAATACCATCAACAAACCCACCCAAATCTTACCAAAAGCCCACAGCAGTTCCCTGAAGCAAGCATCCTTTTCTCTCTTTTCCTTAAGGGCAATTTACACAACCTATGCCTTGGGTGGGACCTTTTCCAACAGAAGCTGAGTTTTGTTTTTACTCCGTTAATCAGGCGTGGCAGGAAACTGTTACCAGTTGTGCACAATGCATCCAGTTTCTTCCCTTCCTTGTTCCAAATGTGCTTGGATTTATTAAGGTACAGAAGACTTTGAGAAATGTGATGTTGTGGGCTTGCCAAAATAAACCACAAGCGGTGATGAAGCAATAATGTATTTAACAAAGTGTCATGGAAAAGACAAGCTGCAAAATCTATTTGCTGGGCTGCTATCTGCACTTTACTGTCTGCAGCTGCCTAGAACAGAATCCTGAGTACTTGCTGAGCACTCTAGACACACAGGGCTACTGCAAGAATTTCCCCAAGTTCACATGCTTCACCCAGACTCTTGGTTATAGTTCTTTAAATACCAGTGCCAGCTGTTAAAATGTTGGATAGAAAAATCTACCTGGTTAAAAACGTGATTCTACTCGTGCCAGGCCTCAAGGCTGGAACCTGCACTTGCAGTAGAACCCTAGGTTATGTCATTAATTCTCCTTTTGGTTTCCTATATGATTTTCATGGCTGGCTGTTAGAAATGGAGATAGGGAACTTTCCTAAGGGGTGACCTCATCACTCTGCAGCTTCCTGAGGACAGGATGTGGAGGGGGAGTTGCTGAGCTCTTCTCCTTGCCATTCGAGGACAGAACATCTGGGAATGGTTCAAAGGTTCAGACTAGATGTTAGGAAGCATTTCTTTACCAAGAGGGGGATCAGACACTGGAACAGACTTCCTAGAAGTATGGCTGATGCCTCATGCCTGTCAGGGTTTAAGAGGTATTTGGGCAATGCTCTTAATAACATGTTTTAACTTTTGGTCTTTTGGCCTGAAGTTGTCAGGCAATTGGACTAAGATTGTTGTGGGTCCCTTCCAACTGAAATGATTCTGTTCTGTTCTGTTTCTGTTCTAAGCATTTGTCTCTATCTATATCTATATCATCTTTATCATCTATCTCTATATCTATCTCTGTATCTATATCTACATGTCTATATCTATGTCTATGTTTATATAGCTATATCTATATCTATATTCCATTCCAGTGACCTTTTCTCTGCCCATGCTGCACTGGACTATGCTACTGTGTGTAAAGCTGTGCTAAGGGGACATTGGGGATAGGTGACAAATTTCACAACCACCCATGAGGGCTGCAGGTGATGCCAGGGTTCTGAGGCAGGCTGTGGCTTCCAGATTTTGTTATGCAATATTGTTGGTCATGTCTAGAAGCTATGACCATGATTAAGCACTGAAAGGCAACCATGCCTGCTGTCCAGTTCCTGGGGAAGTCCTTCATCTCCCACAGTTGTGCCACTGCATCAAACTATGTGAGTGCCCTGCTGCTAGGGGTGGCAATGCCATGCTACTGCTGGAAATGAGCTTCTAGAGTGAGGTGGTAATCTCCAGGTCATGGTGGCACAGGTCCTCCTAGTGCTGATGCACACAGGCACAACGAGATATGATTCACCACTCCAGCTGGTTATCACTGTGAGACACATGGTGCAGCAGGGATTTGATGGATTGGGCTGAGCAGAGCAGGAAGGACACATTATTGAAACAGAATATTTGATGTTGCAGCATGTGCTGGCTGCTCAACTGACACAGCAGCACACCCAGCCTCTCATCTGCTTGTGGATTTGTTTCTGCACTTGGCATCTTCCCTTTCAAGAGCAGCTTCTAAAAATCAGATTCAAGTCTATGTATCTAATTCTATTAATGTCTTTCACATTCCATGTTTCAATTGGGCAGTGGAGACTGGCTGCCTCTTGCCAGCTCTCGCTATGTTTTCCATTTTGGATGAGAGACATACATAAAGGGTCTTGAACAAATAGTAGCATTCTGCTGTGCTCAGTGCTCATCTGTAACTCATTTTCAGCTCATTCTAAGGCTTGAACTAATGAGTGTGCTGAGGACACTCAGCAAAAATAAAACAAAATTCAGAAGTTGGTGAAACGTTGTTTTTCTTGGCAAGGGAAGGAGCATGGACTGCCATGGGGAGGTGCCTGGTGAGTGAGGGAACCATACTCCCATCTCTGGTGGATGGGCATCAGTGGGTGAGTGCTTGGGAAAACTGAGACCCACTTGTGGGAATGAGACCAGTATGTGGGCATCCCCCACCTCAGCTTAGTGCTGGAGGGCCTGAAGCTTCCCCCAGCATGCCATATGGGGCCATGCTGCCCCTGGGCTTGCATTCCCACCCTGTTCAGCCAACAACTGAAGTGTTTACTGATGTATTAGTTCAGTTGGTGTATTGTTAATGCAGACAACAACTCTGGTTTCTTAAATTCAGTAATGCTAGCAGGTGAAGGAGTTTAAATGTGGATGGGAACCTGTACTGCAGAAACAATGGCAAATATTAAGGACATTGAACTTTGGGAGCGGGTCCAAAGGAGGGCCATGAAGATGCTCAGAGGGCTGCAGCAGCTCTGCTACAGGGACAGGCTATGTGAGTTGGAGCTCTTCAGCCTGGAGAAGGCTTTGAGGAGACCTAACTTATAGTAGCCTTCCAGTACCTGAAGGGGGTCTATAGGAAGGCTGGAGAGGGATTATTTACAAGGTCTTGCAATGACAGGACAAGGGGCAATGGGTTTAAACTGGTAGAGGGGAGATTTAAACTGGATATTAGGAGGAAGTTCTTTACAGTGAGGGTGGTGAGGCACTGGCACAGGTTGCCCAAGGAGGTTGTGAATGCTTCTTCCCTGGAGGTGTTCAAGGCGAAGTTGGATGAGGCCTTGAGTAACCTGTTCTAGTGGGAGGTGTCCCTGCCCATGACAGTTGCAACTAGATGATCTTTGAGGTCACTTCCAACCTTACCATTCTATGACACTATGAAATATGGAAGGCAATAATGCAATTAACAGTAACAAGTCCCATATGAGGACAGCACAACCTCTAATCACAATGCTAATTTGAAGTGCATCTACAAGGTGAAGATGAGGTAAATTACCAAAAGTCACACAGCATCAAGAGCCCTCAATCTGTGTTACTCTGCCACATCTTTCAAAGCCCATTTAATTTTTTTCTCTTTTGATGTCTCCCTCAAAAAGCATCTTACTGAAACCAGGAGGCTGACCAAGACACTCAGGGGTTCAAAACAGGCCTGGCTTGCAAGGTCAGAAGAGAACCTGTAATCACCCAAGCTGTTCTCAAAACAAACATTGCTTCTTCCTTCTTCCCACTCTGTCCCTGCCCCTACTTTTCTGTTTCCACTGTTGTGCTGCTTCCATCCACTCTATACAAGAGAATCAGTTCACCAGGTAACGGGGAACAGAAATAGGAATACAGAGAGAAATCCTCAACTATCTCACAGGGAACTTTGGGCTAAGATGATGTTTCATTATCAAGAAGAAAAGCTGCCCAAAGGTAATGAGGGAAAAGGGAGAGAAGCCAAGAAAGACAGCTCTGAAAAATAAGCTCAGTTCTCAGGAATTGAAGTGTGCTCCAAACCCCTATTTTTGCCCAGAATAAAAGGTGCTGAGCAGATTTCTGTGGCAGAAAATTTTCCAGTCATGTTGCTTGCTTTGTAGCCATGATTGTTGTGTGCTTGTTTGATATTGTGCTTTGGTCAGTGCTGTTTCAAGTCACTCCTCTACCAGGACAACAAAGACAAGACAGCCCTTTTACAGGGACAGATTTCCAGAAGCTAACACCTTGGCTCCAGGTTCTATGTGGTGGCTTCATTGTTTTCAGTGCTCCCAACTTAATTTAACCTGACTAGAGCTAGCTTGCTCTTTATCATTCCTAGATTAGTATCAGAAATAGGGAAAAGAACTCAGGGCCATAGCAAAGGGCGTGTGGCATTAGCTCTGATCAGGACAGGCACTGGTGGCTTGCAGATTGTGAACTCTCTTACTATTTGCAGTGTGCAAAATAAGTGCTTTAAGTCACAACAGCCATTTGGAGCTGACACGTCTTTTCTGATAAATTATTGTTTATGTTATGAGGTCTTTAAACTTTTTGTCCTCTTCTTTCTTAGCAAAATTAATTTACCACCCTCTGCCATTTCTGGCTTACCGGCACCAATGAATGGTGCAGGAGCAGTGGAAATGTCAGGGGATCTTTGAATTATTTTTTTTTCTTAGTGTCAGGGCTGTATTTTTCTTTTCAGATGATGAGTTTTGCTCCAGCGTGGTTTCAAACCGTGAGCTACTAAGGAGGAGGGTAGGGATCACAGACTATTGAAAAATGAGAAATGTTCATGAAAAGACTGGAAGCAGAAGTGTGGAGGAAATGGGCGATGGAAGACACTGCGATGTTCTCGGGGATAAGCGGCGGTGATTGCGCTCCTAGCAGCGGTTCAATCAAACTGATAATGATCAGACATGTGTCTGATCAGATGCAGCTCGCTGGAGGAGATTGCAATGAGTTGGAGCCACTCAGATTCCCTACCCCTGTGCAGTGCCAGCCCATGCTGCTGGAACATCTCCTTACCCTTGGAACAGCTGTGGGTGGAAGCTGCTGAGCTGTGCTGGTCAAGGTCAAGCACCTCAGAAACTGCCAGCTCCTATGTTGTTGTCTGAGGCTGAGCATGGGGGCTCACCAGTGGGTGGTGGTGGCCAAGGCATTGATATGAGAGCAATAAATCCACATTTGGGGCTGTCATCTAGTGCTGTGGAAGTCCAGGTCCAGGCTCTGGGTCAGTTTTTAATAGAATTCATTTAATTTAAGAAAAGTGAATAACAAAACTTAAAGTATGTGTTTTTTTCCAAGTGCAGAAAAAGGATTTCATAAATATATTCCAAAGCTTTGCTTATTCAGGATGTGTGGCATTTGCCTTTCTTTACCAGTGTGACAGGATGCAGTAGGATGCTGTTCCTCTCCATCCTCTCCTGGAGCGTGGTCATCGACTCAGGTCCAGGTCACCTGAATGTGTAGGATGTTTTTTTTAAGTGCTCAGGGCAGGGGCAGGCTGACAACCAAGGAAGGTTTAAATTTTACAAGGCTGCATTTCTCTGCTCTCTGAACTAATGGAAGTGTTTCTTTGCAAGAAGAATTTTCCTGGACTCCCAAACAAGTGCTTCAAGAGGATACTTAAAACATTGCTGTTGGTGCCTTCTAGCACTAAACCTAATTAAGTTTTCTTTCATGTCTTGGAGGACTGCACATGCCTGCTTTCAGGAGGATGGCAACTGCACATACCTGCTTTCAGGAGGGTGGCAAAGCTTCGGCACTGCCAGGAGATGTGTGTCAATGTGTGAGGTACCTCTGCAGTAAAAAGTAAATGACAGTCAGGAGTTGGTAGCTGTTGCTTATAATATAGACCCAAGAAGCTAAGATTGACAGTTGCTGGCAGCAGGTTTGTTGTGGTTAAATATCTTTTTTCTTTAGCCAAGGAAAAATACTCACACAAAAATTACTTGATCTGCAGCAGAAGAATAGGATTAGCATCAGGAAGGGGTGTCTGGTGGCAGGCCTCCATGGTATGAGCCTTCGTCCCTGAATGGGATTCATTCTTCCCCAGCTGAGCGGGTGGGAAGTTCTTACTCTTACAGGAAAGTGCACAGCCCGCTGCAGTGGTGTTGTTTTTGCTCTCATGTTATGCCCTTTTGCAGGGGTCAAGAGTTCTTCCATAAAACTCACTCCAGGCTATAGGTTCTAGCATAAGTAACCTATGTTGCCTGTCCTCCCAGAAGGGACTCTGTAGATGGGGTGCTGGAGCCCTGGCGAAGCGCTTGTCAAGCTGGCACTGTTTGCTTATTCCAAGTTCACTGGAAGGAGACTTCGCTTCACTCTTCGGCCTGTCGTGGCAGTTTTTTTCACACATTTTCTCTTTCCCCCNTGCCAACCAGCTCTTCCAGGCTGTGCAGTCTGGCACAGAAAGAGACAAAGCCAGCCTGAGTCACTTACAAAAACACGGCGCCGCCCATTATTTTAGCACGCTGGAGTGGACGACTGCTGGGAGATCTCGAGTGCCAAACAATAACTGAATCCTCTCCGGTTAATCGTCACCCCTGCCAATGAGACGGAGGTTGGTCGCTCTTGCAATAAAGGACAAAAGTCTTTTCTTCTGCTCTTTGTTGCCCGTAACAAAGCTGGTTGGATGCAGCTGGGATCAGGCCCACAGCTGATCCTCCTCTCCCCCGCCCCTGGGCCATTCCTTTCAGCTCAGCTGGGGTAGCCTGGACAATAGGGAAGCTGTGTTTGCTGCATCTCAGGATGTTAGGGTCTATAGGACGGACAGCCTGAGAATATGCCTGCATTCTCCCCATTGATGTTCGGGGGCTTGATACCTCTTTGTTTGGTTTGCTTTATTGAAAGGTAAAACGGAAGAAGGGATAATGCCCCTGCTTAGAAATATAGATGCATGGTGACATAAAAAGGACAAGAAAGGAACATTTCAGTCGTGTGACCTGAGTCCACATTGCTTGCAGAGGGGTGGCACAGGGAGGAGAGCTGTGCTGCCCCACTGCAAGGTTTCCTCAGGCAGGATCTTTCCCATGAAACAAAGCTCTGGTCCATGGTCAGGTAGCAGGCTGTCCAGGTGTGAGGCAGGAAGATAACCTGCCAGTCCCTCCTGGCCTCTGGCAGGTAGCTCTCCATGCAAGAGTGAACAGGCAGATCTGAGTCAGCTGCAAAAAACCAAACCATCAGAAAATGATGATCAGAAAATAGTGCTCTCCATTTTCCGGTGTTGGAACTTGGCTTCCCCAATGCGTTTGATGTAGGTGCATTCAAAGTACAGGATAATTTTTTCCACTCTCTGTTTCTGTATTTTTGCGGTTACCTTTCTGCCAGCTTGGGAGCCAGCAGGCAGATCCTAGCATGTCCATTTTCTACCCACTTGTGCCTCAGCAAGAGCCAGAGCTAGCTGTGCAAGCTATGCCTGCCTTGTTAGGACCTAACCCTCTTACCTGCTTCCCCACATTTTGTCCTGCTGGGCCTTATAGGAAATCACCAGACAGCATTCTCATTTCCATAAAACATGCTGCTACCAAGAGCATCCCAGCATCTAGCTACTTTTCCCACAGTCTATCATACCTGATGGCTAAGCTTCATTTACTCTGCACATCTAAACTTCATTTACTGTGCACATCAGCCTAAGAAGCTGTCTGTGTTCACATCAGCACTGAACACCTAAGGGACAATGCCCAGTGCTGTGGATTAAATAAATATATCCTCTTTTCTAGATCATGCCCAGGGAGCTGCACAAAGGTCAAAACTACAGTGGTCTCCTTCCCCTGTCTCCCTGCTGCTGTTTTCAAGCCTCGAGTGCAAAGAGCAGTGGAGGCTGATAAGCATCTTTAAAGAGATTTAAGTTGTATTTACCTATGCACACAAATAAAACTCGAGACAACGCAGGCAACATCACATTCTCTGGCATCAAATGCTAAGGGTATGAATGGCTCTCAGTCCATTTACTCACTTGGAATAATGTATTTCCTGATTTTTCAGGTGCCATTGGATTATTGATAGCTATTGTGTTCTATCTGCATATCAATGCTTGTACTCCCTCCACAGAAGATGCTCACCCAGAAGTCTGTGGAAATCGAATACATATTCAGGACTCAAAACAATTCTTGCCTGATGTATTCAAACACAGCAGCAGAATTTCATCACCTACCTCACCACCAAATTCTTTTCAGATCTTATCTTTTCCAGTCATAAGCTAAAAAAGATGCATGATACAATATCCTACCAGTGCTGCAGGGGATGTGACTCCATAGGCAATTTGTGAGATAGATGTTGGGAGTGTCCCTAACTAGAATTGTTTGAGGATAAAATTACTGAGCCCAGTGCTGAAAAGGTGGATCACCCACTGGACTGCTCTAGAATTTCCAGAGGGCTTCTGGGATCTAGGTGCCAAAATACAACCGAATATCAATTAAAACCATGTTTATAATTCAGTTCCCTGAAGCTCAACTAGTCCTTCCCAGAACATCTCTTCAGCTTTTGGGTGGTGATTACATTAAGAATCCTGTAGGCTTTGATCATAACAGACAACATTGCTATAGCAACCCCAGCATAGAACACTAATAACACTACTAACTGAAAAACTCAGTGGCAGCTCTGATGTACAGAGGGTAACTAGATCCAGAGGACAGTCTTGTGCCTGACCAACTCACAATGTGTGGATGGATGCTCAGTGGAGAGCAGGAAAAGGAACATTACAGGCCACAGGCCTTTTTTTTGTTTGTTTTTTTCTTTCTCCATAGAGGGTTTCTTTTATGGTTCTGCTCAGAGGATTCTAAGAGTGGCAAGAGAAGAGAGGTCTGGAGATGGGGGTGTGGTTGTTATCACTGAAGCACTGATTGTGCATGTATTTTAAGAGCCAGCCTCTTCTTAGTGTATGCTCTCTCAAGTCTGGGTAATGTTAGTGGTCCCCTAGCCTCGCACTGCGTTCACAACTAGTTAGGACTGAAAAACGTCTGAAAACCACTCCATGTTTCACCAGAATCCACGTAAGGAAGAGTTAGTCCAGGAAAACACAATAAGAAAGAAAAATAACTTCTGTATGGAAGAAAAGAAGTTTGTGCTGGGATTCACAGCAATCTCTAAGTGCCACATTTTAAAGGTTCCTTTCTCAGGTCCAGTGGAACATTGGAGGTTTTTTTCAGATTCAAGATATTTGCTTGGCTCAGCTTCTTCCCCACACATTTGTTTGCCAACCATATAGCAAGTGGTTTTCGAGCTCTTTATTCTGTTCGGTGTCCAAGTGAGATCCCACACAAGAGCAGGACATAAGTGGTACTGTGCTGGTTTGAGGCTAATTGGAATTTTTAATGGAGAAAATTATATTATAGACTGTGAAAAGAAAACACTGGTGATGTCTGCTTCACTCATAGGCTTGCTGAGATGTTTAGGAAAAGAATACAAAACAAAGATAAGATATATGGGCTTGCAGACACACTTGGGCTCTCTAGCTTCTGGCCTTCTCCTCTCTGCTGAGTAACCTCACTAACCACTTTCCTTCTTAACCCCCCTGGCTGATCCTCTAAACTCACCTTGCAATTAAGGCAAACCTTGGGGTAAGGTATAGGGGTGGGAGAAGGTGGAAGGGTGGTTGGGAGCCCCTCCTGGGGTCTCTGATTTCTGGGAGGGGAGTTGTGTTTCTGTATTACCTTTAACTTGTCTATTTTTGTAACTATTCCTGCATATTGTGTCTATCTCTGTTTGTACATTGTGCTGAGCTGTAAATAGAGCTTCAGTCCTTAACTTCCAGCTGGCTGAGTCTAGTCTGGGTGATTTTACAAAGAGTGTGGGAGGCAGGGAACTCCCAAACCATCACAGGTACTAATATTCTAATAGCCAATGGTATTATATACTATTATTTATTAGAATATATACTATTCTTTATTATAATTCCCTGCATGCATAAAAAAAATCACTGTGATTGGTTATAGCATAGCACTTTATAATTTATTCCAGCCTAAAACTTTTTTCAAAAGACACTTTTGAAAGGGAGAAAGATTACAGCTACTGTCCATGGCATCACCTGGTGACACTGTATTGCTGGTGGGTTGTACACAGTTCTTCATAGAAAGTTATTCAAGAATAAATTGCTCTTTAATAGGAAGTTATTAAACTACTCCAAAGAGAATATGAATGGGAGATTTTTGCAAATTAATATTTCAAATAAATGTTTGACCTTTGTACTGCACCTTGCTATTTTGAAGTCATCTTTTTTGAAGCTTAGGCTATTACACTGTTGAGTCTCTTGCTGACTGCCTCAGAGCCCTGTGCAACAACAGGACCTCTCTCAAGTGCAATAGTGCAGCAGCAGCAGCTATCAAAGCCCACATATGTTGATATTATCTCAGCACCAATTTCTTGGGCCCATGCTGAAGTGGCAGGAGAACACATCTTCACATGCCTTCCCAGCTCATTTGTCTTACACAAATTTCACACTTGACTAGCAGCTGTTCACAGATTTGCCCCTGTTGAGTTCTGTGTGAAATGTTGCAGGATAGGGACCACTGCTCTCAGTTTCTCAGGAAGGCTACACTATCTCTACCACTCCCCTCCAGCTTTGTAAGGGTTTGGAAAAGTTACCCAGCTCGACTTCATGAGCTCAGGTGCTGCTTGCAGCAGAGCCACTGCTAGGTGGAACAAGGCACAGTGTAACTACCCATTTAATACCCACCCTCATGAAGTACAGTGCAGTCTATAGAGTGCTACAGAAACTGCTGGTGTGTATCCACAGATGACTTAGGCAAACAAATGATAGCAAATCAGAGACAGAGTAAAGAATTGTTTTATGGCAGGTGCAAGTGAAGGGAGAGCAGATCCCCATGACACTGCAGATGCTAGCCCAGTACTTCTCGAATAAATCAGGTACTGCATGTGCAGCTTCATTTCTAATGTGAGCCTGCTCATCTAAGAGCATCAACTGTGTTCATTTTTGGGCTCCCCAGTTTAAGAGACAGAGATATGCTGGAGAAAGTCCAGAGGAAGGCTACGAGGATGGTGAGGGGTCTGGAGCACTGCCTGATGAGGAGAGGCTGAGGGACTTGGGGCCTTTCAGTCTGGAAAAGAGAAGACTGAGAAGGGATTTAATAAATGTTTATAAATATCTGAGGGCTGGGGGTCAGAAGGGGGTGGACAGGCTCTGCTCACTTGCTCCCTGGGATAGGACAAGGAGCAACAGATGGAAACTGCAGCACAGGAGGTTCACCTCAACACAAGGGGGAACTTCTTTACTGTAAGGGTCACAGAGCACTGGAACTGGCTGCACAGAGAGACTGTGGAGTCTCCTTCTCTGAAGACTTTCAAGGCCTGTCTGGATGTGTTCCTCTGTGACCTGAGCTAGATTGTATGGTCCTGCTCTGGCAGGGGGGTTGGACTTGATGATCTCTCTGGGCCACTTCCAACCTCTGACATCCTGTGAGCCTGTGATCACAGAGCAGATCTCTAACGTTATAATGGCACCCTCAGAATGCCAAGACACTCCTACGTGCTGTTTGGTATACACACCAAAAAAGAACACTCTTGATGCTGCAGTGGCACTGTGGTAACACACAAGACTCAGAGCCAAAGCTCAGAGACATCAAGGGTCAGGTATATCCCTGGAAAGGGCAGTAGGTTAAATCAAGGCATGGCCTCAGCCAGCTCCTTGGAACGGCCTGTTCCTGCATGTGACATACCCAATCTCCTCCTGGCCTGGAGGATGTAAGTCCTGAGTGCTTTCCAAAGCACGTGGAACTCCTGAGACCAGCCCATGGTGAGTCAGCCCATGGGCACACTGCAGGTGCTCCACAGGCACTGCTCAAGCACAAAACCAGTGCCATTAGCAGGTAGAGCAGTTTACCTTGCTGCTGCATATCCTGTAATCTTCTGGGAAGAAACACATTCAGAAGACTGAGAATTAACTCCTACTTTATTGTTCTCACGAAGGACTCATGGCACTAATTGCAGCTGAGAGTATTCCTCACATCCACACAAATACTCAGCCTCTCCTCAGAGTTCTAGATGCTTTGGCCTCAGATACATCATATTTTAATGATCCAAAGTTTGAAACAAACAAACAAACAAACAAACAAAACTACTTTGATAACAGGGATACTTTCTTCTTGCCACAGTTGAAAAAGATAGACAGGTCTTGTGTGTTAACTTCAGACTCTATAACAGTTCAGGAAGAAAAAATCTGAAGTCTCTAGAATTACAGTTAAAAAAAAAAAAGACCACAAACACTGAAGTATAGCAGAAAATAGAAATATTTAGATGGGGACTTTGTGCAGAGTATCAACACTTAGAAATGGACATGTTCCTCCCCTCCCAGTTTAACTCATGGAAACATGGACATTTTATTCATGACTCTGAGTGACACAAGATGTTCAGAGTATGGTGTGATTGATGTGACTGGATATTAACTTTTTTTCATCACCCTGTCTGGAGACATCACAGACAAGAAGCACATTGACTGACAAGTGAGTACGATGCTGGCACAGCAACAATCAACCATCGTACGTGGTACATGCGCTTGCGTCTCTGACCTGACATCAAAAAGTAGTGCAGTAATGCATGAGTTGTGTGAAGAACCTAGCTCAGATATGGTGTAATGGATGAGTTGTGTGAAGAACCTAGCTCAGATATGGTCTGATCAGGGGTGAGATTTTGGAAGTCACCTTTTGCCAGAGGTACTCCATCCAGCAGGGCAGAGAAGCTGAAGGCTTCTTTCTCACCCCCAACATTGCGATACTAATATGAGCGACCTCACCAGATCTTGCTAAATATGTTGAGAAGTTAATGACCAGATCATCCTCAATTTAAGAAGGACATTGAGGTGCTTGAGCGTGTACAGAGAAGGGCAACGAGGCTGGGGAGAGGCCTTAAGCACAGCCCTATGAAGAGAGACTGAGGGAGCTGGGATTGGTTAGCCTGGAGAAGAGGAGGCTCAGGGGGGACCTTATTGTGGTCTACAACTACCTGAAAGGTGGTTGTAGCCAGGAGGAGATTACCTTCTTCTCTCAGGCAAGCAGCACCAGAACAAGAGGACACAGTCTCAAGATGTGCCAGGGGAAGTTTAGGCTGGAGGTGAGGAGAAAGTTCTTGACTAAGAGAGTCATTGGTTACTGAAATGGGCTGCCCAGGGAGGTGGTGGAGTCGCTGTCCCTGGAGGTATTCAAGGTGCATTTGGATGTGGCACTTGGTGCCATGGTCTAGCCTTGAGGTCTGTGGTGACGGGTTGGACTTGATGATCTTTGAGGTCTCTTCCGACCCCGGTGATACTGTGATACTGTGATACAACAAGTCAGAACAACCATTTTGAGGTGTGAGTCTGATGCCCCCAAGATGAGTTACCCTGGAGAAGTGCTGTTTTCTGATGTTTGAACATGAGCCAGGCTTACTTGTATTTGCTTTGATGTGTGAGAGCTTTGATACCCACATCAACATGAAATCAAATTACAAGAAAAACTTAGAGATTCACATCAGTGTATTATGGCAGCTACTCATAAAAATCTCTGATAGAAGGCAGCACACAGGCAATGTTTATCTGCATTCTTAAGTGGACAAAAGTCTGATACAAAATCAAGGGGTTCATGATGAAGTATCAAGTACTACCATACTGGAAGCAGGAATGATGGAAATTATGACACCTGTGAATCCCTGTTCCAGATGTGGATTGGGAGATGACATCTCCATTGCTTACCAGCACAGATAGCAGCATGAGTCTTTTTAACAGAGGCAAGAAACATAATTTGGTTTTGTGATGCAGCATTACCAGCAGTGATTGTGAGCTTGGGACCTGTTCAGTTATGGCTGCTGGTTCCTTAGAGAAGGAAAATGTCTCTGATGCAGATTTATTTCAAATGTGGAAGTGTAAAAGGACCATCTAAGAACAAACCCTTTAGTTTCTTTGTGCTGAAGACAAGAGGCAAGAGTTGCTATCTGAAGTTACCTGTAAAAAGCATTTGCCTGGATCTGAATTTTCCAAATTCTGTGAGCTGATAGGCCAAGAGCTGCTGAACTGCAGGCTACAGAAAAGCAGAAGAGCAGGGCAGTAATACTCCCTTCTCCCAGGAGACATATGAAAGAGAAGCTAAAGAATGAGAGAGGGCAGGGGAAAGAGCCATTGAAGAAAGGCAGAAGATCTTCTCAGGCTGAAGAGTGTGACACCAGAAGATGCCATGTGAAAGTGAGAGGGTTCAGACCAGCAGTGGTCCCTCTACTACCAGCTTTGCCCTCCAGATTTTATTTCCCATGTGAAATGAAACCTTCTCTACAAATTTACCCATTGTTACTCCTCCTGTGGTTGCTTTGGTGAGTATTGAGTGGAAGCACCATACCTGCTGAAGAAAGCTTTCTTGCTGCCATAAATATTCTTTCTTATTCCTGCATCAGGAAGGATAGAACATGCCCTGAGTTCTTCAGAGGTAATTGTCTGGAGAATGAACTCAGACAAAAGCCAAGAGGTGAGAACAGGAACATGCCAATGAGGCCAAAGTGCTGCAGTGAGGGCTGCCCTGTGGGACAGGGTCCTGCCCTCCACCAGCACCTGCAGACTTGCCCAGAGGCATGTTGGAGGCATTTTGTGTAACTGGAGGTAAAGATTTTCCTATTGCTGGCCACTGTTTGTACAAGAAAGGCCTGCATGTCTGGTTGAGAAAAAACCAGAATGCTTGTACCTCATATATTGGAGAAACTGTTCAATAACAGATAACCCTTGGGAAAACCTTGCTCTGAGATGCTGCCAAGAGCAGTGGCTGTGTTGTTACCTGCCTTGACAAAGCCAGCCCGTGCACAGCAGCTTCTTGGCACACAGAATGTAGCTTCTGACAAAAACAGGGCAAGGTTTTTCTTGCAGAGGGACACGGTGGATCCTGTTGTTAATGCTGCCTGTCCCCTGAGCATGGCCTTTCCTCCTCCACACAGTTTTCTCCTCTGCATAGCTGTGGCAATGCTGCTTTCCTGATGTCCTACAGGTGGAGCACACGGGGCACGTTTTTCAAGCAGCCCTCACCTGGAAAACCATCCCACACTGTATGAAGAGATGCATGCAGTGGGCATCCAGCTCATCTCGCTCATCTGTTGGTTGACCGCAGTGTTATCCTAGATTCATAAGCAGATGGATTCTGCATCACTCAAAGCCAGGTTCTCCTCAGTCTGCTGCTGCTAGACGGGATGTGGCAGCAGACTCTCTGCTCCTCCTAGGTGATGCTCATTGCTTAACATAACCTTGTGCTCTCCTCTTTTTTTTTTTTTTCTCCCCACACCCTTAGCAGCCATAAGAAGTCTGACAGATAAATGAAGACTCAAGTGCAGAGAAGGGGAGATTGTTTGGTTCTCCTGCAGAACTGAAAAGAGATGCCACAAACTGTTTGGTTCTCACACATACAAGACATTGTTCATGTCAGAGCCATGCCAACTTCAGAAGGTTAAACCATGTTATTCCCTTTTTAAACTGGTGCTTCCAGTTCTGACCACCCCCCCAGACACCCATACAGTCCTTACATATAAACCTCCTTTCAAAAAAATTTATTTTTTTTTTTTTTGTTCATGAAGCATTTTCCTGCCCTTTCTATCTGATTGGAATAACCATCTATGCTCTCTGGCAGTCTGTCTGAAAATAACTGGCTCCTAGTGTCTGTAACTGCTGTCTCTGACAGAAGCCCATCCTGGTGGGCAGCTACCACTTCTCTGAAAGCTGCTGCAGGACTTACCTCCTTAGAGAGTCTTAAGGAGAACACGCTAAAGATATTTTTCTCTATAGCTGATGTACAACAGCACTCAGATTGTTTCACAGTGCCTGATTGTTCGTAGCCCCTCTTTTGAGGGTTCATTTTAGGGTGCTGTCCTGTTTGCTTGGAGCTCTGTGACTTTGCTCTGCTTCTTTCCTGGTCCTGAGCTGACTTCAGCTCCCACAGCAAAAGCCCAGTCAGGGCTCAAAGAGGGTTGCCCCCATCCCCCATGAGGCTCAGTTCTCACCTCCCATGGGTATCGCTTCTCAGTGCTGACACCAGGGGAAAGCCTGGGTACGAAAGGGTTAGAGACCATCACTAGTGGGACTTAAATAGCCAATGGATAGGGAAAAGCTGCTGTGTGTTCACTCCAGCCTCCATTCTGCCCCAGATAAGGATCTAGGTCAGACTTTGATTTGGCAAAATGAGAGATGGATATCTTTTATTCTGGAGGAAATAAACTGTAAGAAATCTTCCTCGGGTTGTCAGGGTGAAGCAAGAAGACTGCTTTTTATATGGCTGCAAGGCAGAAAAGAGACAGGAAAATCAGGGCAGGTATTTGCAGTAGTACAGTTTTGCAAAAGCAGTTTGGGAGAGAAGTGGTCTTATTCAGCTATTCTTAATTTTATTTCAGAAATAACAAAATTATGATTACATAGAAATATCTTCTTGGACAACCTTTTAATTTCACTTTAAATCACATTGAAATATTCCTGTTACCATTGTATTTTCACTAGTCAAAGCTTTAACCACTCATATATGTATTTGGTTCAAAACAAACTACTTAAGAATTGTTTTCCCCCAGCCTTTGGGAAGTTAACTTTTCATCCCAGCCTGTCAGATTTTTCACTAGAATAAAAAAATTTTAAAAAAAAAAATCCATTTACCTCCAATGTTTGGCAAAGCACAGCAATGATGATTGATAAAATATTATTCTGCTGTTTTGATTAAACCTGTTCGGTTTTATCTACTTAGTCAGCGGAGGTTTGTTTTTCTTCCTGTGGTGTAATTGTTGCTTTTGGTTCAGAAACACAGATATTCCAGACTTGAAGATACCAGCTCCAGCTTTCAGAAACTCCTGTCTGACAGTTAATTGAGTCATTGCTTCATTAGTGCTATTAGCAGGAGCAGAATGGCTTTCCTTATCCCTGTGGAATTGTTCCTTTTGCAGTGGGTAACCACACAGGGGAAAGCAGTATCCAGGAATAGCAAGGACTGGTGAACCTGGATGAGTTTGTCACAGAACATAAACAGCTCTGGACTGTTAAATTCTGGTTGTCTGGAGGTAGGGTTTGTTGTCCTCTCTTTCCCATGTGCCACTTTGAACACCTGAATGGTGCTGCATGTTTTCAGCAGACTGGAAAAGAAGAAGGTAGAGCATTCTTTAATGGAAGCTGAAAATTGCTGAAAGCGGTAATAGGTTTGGTGTGCAAGTTTGAATAATAGTTTGAACATGTGAATTAAGGTCCAGAAATTTACTGTGGTGCCCTCAGGGGCATGTCTTTGCAGTAGCTCTATGTAGAGATAAGCAAAGTACCATGAGAATGAATTCGTGCTTTTTGTAAGTACAGTAATTTGGGCTAATTAGGGCAGGCTCAGCACCACCCTGGTGCAGAACAGAAAGCTGTACAGAAATTCAAAGGAGCTAAGCTGTCAACTTCACTGAGTTCCTCATCCAAAAGACCTCACTCACAATCACCCATGGAAAAAAAAAGCTGCTTGCACAGGCAGGCCGTCCTGAACGCATCCAGATCCACAAAATAATATTTCAGTACTGAAGAAGGTGAGATGGCTTAGAGCTCCCTGCCAAAACTCCCTAGTGATGCTTGCAGGTATGTAGGCTGCTGACAAGCCCCACAGGAGGAGGAAAGCTGCTGCTCAGGGGACAACTGAGAGCCTCGTGAACCCTGGGATGGCTGTCATGTCTGAATGGAGGCAGAGAGTAATTGAGTTCATCTCTCATCTGCTCTGCCCAGCACCCGAGCCCAGCAGTGCTTGGCCAAGCTTCCAGCAGTACCTGGAAGATGAAAGGCAAAGATCTGCCCTTGGTTACAACACTTTCCTCCAACCCAGCCCAGCATTAGAAATGCCCCCGGGGCTGCCTGAATCATTGCTGCAGCACCAGTACCTGACACTTTGCTTTGCAAAGCATTCCCTGTTTAATGCCCGTCTCTGCTCCAGTTCCCACTTTGCTGGAATGACGAAACCCTGCACAACACCAGCCTGACACGGCTCCTTTCTGCTGGAGAGGATTCGCTCGCTGTATTGACAAAGCTGCCAGGTATGTGGAAGGGGAAGGGCTAGGGCTGTGCTCACATGCTCCCAAAGCAGTTGAGAAACCTGAAAACACAGCACAATCTGATGTAAACAAACAAGTTCTGCATATTCTCCTTTCCCAAATATTCAGAAGTCTTAAAAGAATTGGGTGTGTAATTGAAAGTAGCCAAAGGCAGCTTTATCCTGTGCTACCAGCACTTACGCAGCCGATCACCCAAAGTTTCACTTGGCAGCTTGACAGGGTTATACATTTTCACATAGCTGAACAGTTCTCTGAGCTCTGCAGCCCAAACAACACAGCACCCCACACTGTCTTGTTCCACTGTTTCAACAGGCTGGAAGAGAAATTGCCACTTCTCCTTTGCCCCAGTCTTGCCTTCAAGCCCCTTGCCTGTTCCAGCAGCTTTCCAGCACCAGAAGGCTATTTCCTTTTACTTCTTGAATCTGACATTTCCTTTGGGAGGTTACAGGAATCATCTTTGCTGCATGAAGTCTCTTGTGCTGATTTCTGTGTTCTTGCTAAGCGCGTTTGGAGACGTCGCTCTTGATGTCACGGGATCCCGCTGCTGGGATGGGATCTGGAACTGGCAGCATTTGGGAGCTTGGGAGGCAATTTGTCAGAAAATTTGGCACTTGAAGGGGATGTGTTGGTTCTGAGAAACGAGGAGCGTCTCCCTGCAAACCAAAGCACTCCCAGAGCTCCTGCTCCAGGGAATGGTGCTGGCGCTGGTGCCAGAATACCAGCTTGGCTTCTTTGCATGCTAAGACCTGCACTTTTTTCTCTTATGGGCCAGAGAAGAAAGTCAATCCATGAGAGGAAAACTCGGTAGGCAACACATTACTGAACAAACCAATGGAGAAGGGTGGCAAAATGAGCCTCTTCTAGCTCTCTATTGAGAAAATGGAGAAACTTGTCTCTTCTACCACGGAAATTCAATAGCTCTCTTACAAACATTGAATTTCCCATCTTTTGAGAAAAATGCTCACTTATGACTCTGTTCCAGGCTATTTTTAATTTTTTTTTTTAACTGAAATATGAGAAGATAAATAGAAAACCCCATAATCAGTCACAGAATCACATAATGTTAGGGGTTGGAAGGGACCTCCAGAGATCGAGTCCAACTCCTCTGCCAAATCAGGATCACCTAGGGCAGTCCAAACAGGAATTCATCCAGGTGGGTTTTGAAAGTCTCCAAAGAAGGAGACTCCACAACCTCTCAGGACAGCCTGCTCCAGTGATCTGTCAACCTCACCTTAAAGAAGTCTCTTCTCATGTTGAGGTGAAACCTTCTGTGTTCTAACATGTACCCATTGTTCCTTGTAAGATTGCTGGGCACCATCAAAAGGAGCCTGCACCTTCATCTTAGAATAGAATCATAGAATGGTTTAGGTTGGAAGGGACCTCAAAGCTCATCCAGTTCCAACCCCCACCATAGGCAGGGACATCTCCCACTAGAACAGGTCACTCAAGGCCTCATCCAACCTGGCCTTGAACACCTCCATGGAAGGAGATCCACAATCTCCCTGAGCAACCTGCGCCAGTGTTTCACCACCCTCACCATAAAGAACTTGTATTGATCTTGACTGCCACTCCTCGGATATTTACAGATATTGATAAGGTCCCCTCTCAGCCTTCTCTTCTGAAGACCAAATAATATGGGTAGATGCTACACAGTACTGAAATCTGACACTTGTTTTTCCCACTAACAGCACCATTTTAATCCATGTATCTGCCATTTCCTTCCTGCTCTACATAACTTCACAATATACAATAACATCCTAGAGAAAGTATGTGAGGTGCTGTGCTCAGACAAAAAGAGTAACTCCTTTGACTAAATTCAGAATGAGCAATCTTTACACAATTGATTTCTGCTATTTGGGGAGGGGAGGGAGTGGTTTTCCCAGTCATTCCTCTTGTGAGAGACAGGAGGCCACCTACAATACAAATTGTATCACTTACCAAACCCACAAGTGAGTGCACTTCTGGTTCCTTCTGCCGCGAGCTTTGACGTCGAGTGGCATTCCCAGCATGGAGACAAATTTATTTATTCATTCATTTAATATATTCAATAAACCAACCAGCACACAGACTTATTCTTTACAAGTAATTAGGATGTATTACAAGCATACAAATGTGCCTAAGATTGAGAATTTGGGTTATAATCTAATGAAAATATTGTCGCTGAATTAATTTCCTATGTGGTGCCAGAGCCATGGAATAAAAAGTATATTGAAAGTCTTCAGAGACCTACTGTCAACAGCCTAGCACTACCTCTAGTTTAAGCTAGAGGAGATTAGATTTCAAAAGCTTGTTCTTTTTCATGCATGTTCCAGTTGTCTTACAGGAATCTTCCATACTTGAAAGACCTCACAAATGTGTCAGAGATTAAGAAAGCGAAGAAATGGGCAATTTCTGCTACAAATGTCATTCAAATTGTGGGATCATAGCATCAGAGAATGCACTCGATTGAAAGGGACCTTTAAAGGCTGTCTAGTAAAACCCCCCTGCAGTAAGCAGGGACATCCTCAACTAGGTCAGGTTGCTCAGAGCCCAAGCAGTCCTGACCTCCCTGGACAACCTGTTTCAGTATTCCACCACCCTCAGAGTAAAGAACTTTTTCCTAGTGTCCAACCTAAATCTACCCTTCTCTAGTTTAAAGCTATTACCCTTGTCCTATTGCTATGTGCCCTTGCAAAAGATCCCTCCACAGCTTTCTTTTAGGCCCTCTCCAGGCACTGATAGGCTGTTATTAGGTCTCCCTGGAGCCTTCTTTTCTCCAGGCTGAAGAGCCCAAACTGTCTCAACCTCTCCTGATTCTAAAATGCATCAGACTCAGAGCAATGGAGTTCAAGTGCAGATTTACCAGGAGCTTGAGGCAGTTGGTCCTCTCTGTGTCAACTGCAGTCTTACAAGCTGCAGACTGCATCACTGCAGCACTGAGAGAGACAGTGGCTGGCTGTAGCTGTGGGTTCTCCCTCTGCACTGCAGCAGCAGTGTGCATCACCAGCACAGGGAAGGTCACCACTGCTTCAGCCCTTCTAAAAGGGATCAGACACCCTGCTTGCCAAGTGTTTTCATTCTCTGAACATTCTGCTCACTAACTAATGAGTTATTGGTGAGCAAAGGAGTATTTTTAAGAGTGTAATCCCAACTCATCACATTGGGAATGAAGTGGAACACAGAGGTGGGCTGTTTGCTGGTGCTCTCTGGGGAGCAGCTGCAAAGTGAAGGGAGAAGTATTCATGAAGTGCAGCTGCTGGACTCATTTTTTTGACTTGCCTTTGGAAATTAGACAGGCAGATGATACAACAGGGATATTGGTTCTTGTTTTCTGTTTCAATCAACGGATACAGAGGGGAAAAAACCAAGCAGAAGTGGCCTCATTTGGGTGCATAGCTTCAAACTTGGGCTGAATCACCCTGTGATGCCACATCTCTGGTGCACCCCTGGGAGCTGCCAGCCTGTTAGTGTTGTGGTTTGTTTCAGTGCAGTGTATGGAGCTCAGGGCTTCTCCCTCTTTATAGTAATGAAGAAAAGAAAAAAAGAAAAAAAAAAAAGATAATAAGAAGAAAGAAATTAAGTTATGCAGGCCTTTGTGGTTACTTTTTTTGTAGTGAGATGTATTTCATCTGCTCCAGTAAGCAGCAGGTTTCCATTGCTGTGTCCTGCATGAAAGACTATTGCCACCGGGAATGCAATTATCCTGTTCCTCCTCTCAGTCCTAGAGCAAAAGGTTTTCACATAGCACTGAGGTGTAAAGAAAGATCAAGGGAATGCACCGAGCTCACTGGGAGCACTTCTGTGCACCACTTAGCAGCAGCTCCTTATCAACCTTAATCTGACAACACAGGTGTGAGGGAATGCCCCAGCTGGGACAGATCGCTGGTAATCTGATCAGGAGCAACTCATTGCTGGACACCAGTTTACTTGTTACCAGTTGAACAAAGGAACAAATTAAGCAAGCCTGATTAAGTCGTGTTGGTAACAAGGGAGGTGTGGTGGGGAGAGCTGCATGTCTTGGCTGTCTGTGAGTGTGCAGCTAATAACCATTACACAACACCCACAGACACGCTCCCCCGGGGGAGAGGGCATGGTAATTAGAGAATAGGTGTTTGGAAGGAAAAGGGATTTCATATCCCATGTTCTTCATTTTAATAATACAGGCTGCTGTGTTGTGAAACACCTTCCTTAGAAAAGCATTAAATGCTGTGACCCATGTCCTCACCCAGCCAGCAGAGCAGCCAGCACTTCACACTCTACCTGGGGAAAGGTCCCCAGGGCTGGGTTAGAGAAGGTCATGGCTAAAAGGGTCTGACTGGAGCCAGGGTAACAAAGCAGAGGAGTGTTCTTCCTGAGGCACTCCTGCAAATAAATGCCTTGCACAGAAGTTGACATCAATGCACTGCCAGTTCTGCTCTTCTGCAGACCTTGTGTCCATTCCCCTTCTCGTCCACATCCCAGCTCCCAAAGGGGCCCTGCCTGTGCCTCTCGAGATCCAGCACCCAAAGGGAGTGGGCAGCACATTGGGCAAGCTCAGTCCTCCTCCTGCCCTGGTCCAGTCTTTGTGGGCAGCTGCCTAAGGTTTTCTTTACCCTCTGTTGCTGTCAAGAGCAGCCACTGCTGGTGAGACTGAGCCTGTGCTGGGAACCTGAAGCAGTGCTGCTGCTGCTCCACCAAGATCTTGCTGGATGGAGAAGGGATGAATGGACTCTCTGCGCTGTCTTTCAGCAGCTGCACAAAGTTGCATTTGTGGTCATGGGGAAGAGGCAACATAAAGACCCTGAAGCCACTCTCTTTTCAGTCTTGGAAGGCTGGGAAGCATCCTCAATGTGTGAAGAAAATCACTTTGGATCTCCACCATGCTGGTCACTGTCCCCTTCCTTGAGACTATGTATTTCAACCACTACCATGATCTAGCTTCCCAACTTCATTTGGTCACCTCTGTCTCTTCACAGTTCCCAAAACAGTGTCTTGAACACCAGACTGAGCCAGCAGAAGAACTGTAAGTAATTTTGGAAAGAACTGTGTAGAGGCTGTCATAGTTCTGACGCTCCAGGAGGAGGCTGATTGCTTATGCAGGAAATAATATGTCAGGTAGAAAGCTGTAGGAAATCCTTCTACACCTTACCCCTTTCTACAATAATTCGTGTGGAAAAATGGTTCAACTCTGTCAAAACCACTTGAATTCTGAATATGCCTTGCAAGTAAAATACTGCAGCAAACGGAAAAGATTTGGTTTTTTGGAAGAGAAAGGACACACAAGCACCAGACAGTGAGAAAAATCTGTTGAGCGCTGAAGCCAGGCTTCTGGGCTGTCCAGCCTCCCATTCTTGGTTTCAGCTATTAAATGCTTGCCATAAAAGCATTGCTCTTATCTGCCTGTCTTCCAAACTCCTTTTTCCTTTGGACGTCATCTGACTCTGCCAGGGTCTAATCAGAGCCTCATTATCTGCTGCTGCTAGGAATGGACCTTGTGGCTCACTGGCACAAGTGGTGGGCAGGAAGATTTCTGAGCAAGCAGATGTTGTGTTGGTCCTTGTGGCCACACCATCCCAAAGGCATATGGAAATACCACTCCATTACCTCTTTTAGGCTAAAGAATAGAGGATGCAATGCCCTCCTATTAACTAAAGGTCAAAAGATTATCGTTTAATGTAAATCCAGAGGGTAGAAAAGAGCAAAAGGGTAAATCCATAGGGTAGAGAAGAGCAAATACTCTCTTAAGAGCCAGTGAAATGTGTGCTGCTCTAATTCATGTCGTGGTTTACATTATTGTCTACTGTATTGCTTTTTTTCTCTGCAGTTCAGGTTGCAGCTCTCGTTGTGTCTAACATCATGTCTTGCTCACCGTGTGATAATCAAGGAGCCTGTGACCTGCAGGAGCAGTGAAACTAAACCTCAGGGCTCAGTGTGGAGCAGTGAGGAGGGAGTCCAACCCCAAGTAGCATTGATGGGAACTGCCAGAGCTAAGTGAGGGCCAAGGACATGGCTATGTGCAGCTCATTTCTGAATTTAAGGTCTTCCACAGGTACAACCAGTGGTGTGTCTTCACTTTGCCCAAGTATTTCTCACAGTGTTCTCCAAGTATGAGAAAAAACAATCTAAAGAATGCAAATGGTAGCTGTTGCTTTGATAAATACTACAAGCCAAATTCATTAGTGTGCTTTCAAAGAGAATTGTTTTGTTTTTCCCATCATAAGTAAACAAAGAAATAGCATTCTCTATCATCTCCTTCATTTCAGAATGTACCTGCTGGTTCTAGTGCTAATTACCATGTTGCTTCTGTGATGGAAAATAGCCCCACAGCATCTTAACTGCAAAATCTGGCTTTTAGGGAAGAAAGGTTTCCTGAGAATGTGAAAGTGTGCGTTGTTCTTACTGAATAATTGGTTTATATTTGAATACAAATAAACGAGCCTGCTATTCATCTGATAGCATTTAAGGTACAATCCATTTTCTACAGTGGGGCCATACTCATAATGTTTCTTTTTTTTTTTTGTTATTAAAAAATATTGATAGAGCACTGGACCTTCATTAGTCACACCATTTCCAAGTGCACAGAAGGATGACCAAATGTGTTTTCATTATAAGAGGTAATAATAATTAAGAGTGACAGCACCTTATCCTCGGGATCTGCCTCCCAGCAGCAGTTTGGCTGATAAAAAAACAGAAGTTAAGATAAGGCAGCAATTATTAAGACAAATCTTTTGAAGGGCTGTTTGAACTCCGGTGTCCAGCAGATAATCTGATTTTACAAGGTGCTCCAAGGGGGGTAGACTGCATGGGAAGCAGTACCCAGGTGCAGGCCTTTAGCCCTTTGCACCGGCATTTTTACCTCTAGCCATTTCCCTGGTCTCTTCTTCTTTTGTTTGCTACAGCTGTGGCATATAAATCAGTCTTCATTCTGTCTCACTGACACCAAAGAGAAACACAGCACAAACAATGCACAACACCAAGCCCCAAATGTATTAATCATCTTTTTTTTTTTTTTTCTGATCCCTTTCACCTTTTTTTTTTTTTTTTTTTTTTTTTTTTGGGGGGAGGGGGTGTGTGTTTAGAGATGGCTACAGGCAACTCAGTAATTCTTCCTTCATAAATATTAGATGCACATGGAGCATGAATATTTGAGCAGCTAACTCTGACTTAGGTGAAACCAATTGCTAATGGCAATTCATTTTTCCTTAGTGACATTCCACCAATAACAAGCATGAGGGGGACAGGATGATGCAATTTGGAGCTGGGCAGCAAAAGGGAAAGAAGGCACTGACTGGGAAAAAAGATGCTTTATTGATCAGGCCTTCAGGTTGAACTCAGGGCTGTGTCTCCTCCTCTACCTTGGAGAGGGATTTAGAAGAGGGATCCATGGTCAGCACTTACCCTTAGGAATTAAATACTGGGGGAATAGTTTGAAACACTCACAACTGCTTTATATTATGTCACTGAGCTGCTGCCTTTTGACATAGTGTGCTCTGCATGGTGTTGCACATGTGATGTGCAAACTGCAATGGGAAAGATGAGGGTTCTCCAACACCCCTCATCTGGGGTGCACTGCATCCCCATGGGTAAAGCTGTGCCTTGCCCTGTGGAAGGGCAGTTCAGGCTCCTCCCACCCAACCCCAGTTCCTCAGAGCATTCCCTTTCTCTCATTGACTCTTGTAGCCCTGTACTTACAGCACAAGGCAGATTAAGCATCTGTTCCAGGGGGAAATGTTGCTGTTTTGGTCCTTAATAGACTCTTTTTCAAGCCAGATGAACTCACCCTGCCTGCACGAGTACTGCCAAGGCCGTGCTTGACTGGCATGATTGGCAGCAGTGGGTGGAAATGCGGCTGACCCTTTTGGTGGCATCAGATCAGCTGTAAAACTGTGTGGTTTGATTTTTAATAAAAAAATAGAGATTGTGACTTTATGCCTGAGGCATAGAAAAGACATGTGGTGTCTCTGGAGCTGGGGAATGGCAATGAGTAATCAGATGTGACCGGATCAAACCTCAGCTGAAGTTCATGTTCATGTTTACATGGCCCAAGAGACTCCAGCATGTATTTATCATTTTATATTGGTCTCAAATTTGCCATTACTTGATGAATACTTTATAATCCATTGCTAATACTTACATCATTTGTCTGTTTCAACATGCAGCTCCCCTTGAATGTGTTTTGCCTCAGGAAAGATCCTATTAGGTCTCTCCAAAATCACCATGGCCACCATGAACTATTTTGCCAGGGCTTCTGCCACATCAGCCCACGCTGGGGCAGTGCTGGTGGTTTGGGCAGAAAAGATGCTCTGGGCTTGCCACACAGCCTGGCAGCTGCTTGTACCAGTCTGTGCCAAACAGATGATGCCCAGTGAGTGCTTAGACTGGCTGGTCTGCTGCCCACTGCCTTCACCTGGCCAGACAGTCAGACCAAAACCACTACAGCTCTAGCTCAGGGTCTTGCTCCTGGCTCCAGACACATATGCTATGACCCAGTCACTGGAAACACCAAGTGTGGCTTCAGCAGCAGCCTGTGCATCAGCACATGAGAAGAAGATGCCTTCTGAGGCTCACAGGGTCCTTGAGCAGGGCTGTAACACCAGCTGGGTCCATGTGTGCTGTACATACCAGGAAGGACTGGCAGCAGGGAGGACAGACTGCACCCAGGCACCGAGCACACCAGCACTCTTTTCCCAGATGAAGCCTCTGTGGCAGTGAGCAGCAGAGCAGCACAACTCCCTGCCAGGGCAGGCTGTTTGGGTTGACTCGCTGCCCCCAGGCACAACCAGCCTGAGGAGCTGGCCCAAAGCAGCAGGCAGCAGTGAGATGGACAGTTGGATTTTCTCATTCCCCTGTACCTCTCTTCTTGTGCTGCTTCTCCAAGTCAGCAGTACTGCTGGCTTTTCACTTAAGGCATTGGTTAAGATGATAAAACAACAACCACATGGACACTTGTCTGTCACCTCAGCAGAAGAAAAGTAGTTAAAACCCTTGGCCCAGCTTATCTGGCTGCCTCATTCTGGAGCTGGTTCACTTTCCACACCTGCATTTGCTCCGCTTTGCTTCCCTTCAAAGAATATCTCTTACAGAAAATGTTCTTTTCCCACACTGTCCTTTGAAAACCTACCAGGCTCTGATCGGAAATTTTCCATTTGAAGCATTTTATTTCTATTAAAGAAATCAAAATTTTCTCTGGAAAACTGAGCATATAGTTCCTGCAGGGTGAAAATCAGCTTTTAGCTAGAAATCATAATCCTCAGCTTAAAAATAGTTTTAATGGCAGACTTTCAAGGCAGCCTATTAACAGTGTCTCTCTTGCTTTACAGTGAAGCTGGATGGATAGGGCTGGGCCACATCTCACCAGGTGAGGATTGCACCTCTGTCACACGTGGGGCTGCTCAGGGCACGGGCACCACGGGCATCCAGTCAGGTTTTTTCTTGCCAGGCCACCGAGCCCTGGCAAATGGCAGGAATGTGGAAGGCTGTGCCCAAAGTGCTGCTGTTAACAGTGACAAAAAGCCCTTAACCTCCACGAGCTTATCTGGCTCTTGGACATTGCCGCAGCAGATGATGGCAGTGAGCGCTGACGTCTTCCCCAGAAGCAGCAGCTCATGTACCACTTGGAATGCTTCTCATCCTCCTGCCTCTGCTGCACAATGGATGAAGCAGAGGCCCAGCAAGCTGCTGTGTCCATGGTGTCAGCAGTGTGCTGCAATGAAAAGGTATTGCCTTGATTTCTTCTATAGCTGTGCCTGGGGCCAGTGGCAGAGGAGTGCTGCACCCAGGCTTGTCATGACCCCAGGTGTGCTCAGAATGCTACCAGGTTTATTTTAGCTGACTAGTCATACCCATGTGCTTCAGAGTCAGCCTTCCTGGCACTGCCAGGAACAAGAAGCACCTGCTTCACACACATGTTGATCTTGACAGAGCTGTGTCTGAGCAGCTGGTCTGGTTGCACCACCTCTAATTCCTACAGACTTTTCCTGTCCTTAACTAGTCCATGCAAAAAAATGGCTGAGGGCCATAGAATCATAGACTTTTTTTGGTGGGAAGACACCTTTAAGATCATCAGATCTAACCATTAACCCTACACTGCCAGGTCACCACTAAACCATGTCCCTAAGCACCACATCTACATCTGATGATGTGTAAAAGACTGTCTCCATCCCTACAGAAGAGTTCACAATCTGCAGAGGCCAAAGAACAGTGTGGAAGAAGACTCTGGGAGAACAAAGAACACTCACTGAGCAGCTTAGGCTGCTGTTTCATGCCACTCAGAATTTCGGCTTGGTGGTCACAGTCCTCAGTGACTGCAGTGCCCTGCTTTTCCTGCCTGAGAGAAGAGTGGTGCCATCCCCCTGTATACCCAGAGCACACCTTCAGTCTGCAAAAGCAAAGAAAGAACTGCACACTGAAAGAAAATCCTGCTTTGTTTACAGGTTGCTTTTATTTACAAATATACTGAAGTGGAATCTCTCTCTTTTTTTTTTTTCTCTTTTCCTGTTTTAGTTTAGTGTGTGTGTGTCTGTGTGTGCACGCACGTGCACATGGGAAGGAGCATAATGTATGAGAAACTCAGGTACCTTAGCTGCCAGGCAATGGTGGCAGGGGAAAAAAAATCAGCAGTGAAGTGAAATTTAAAAACACTAATAAATAATTTAACAATGACAAGTAATTAAATTAAAAAACAGGAAAAAAAAAGAGGAAGAAAGGAAGGAAGGAGAAAGGAAGGAAGGAAGGAGAAAGTAAGGAAAGAAGGAGAAAGTAAGGAAAGAAGGAGAAAGAAAGAAAGAAAGGAAGAAAGAAAGGAAGGAAGGAAGAAAGAAAGAAAGAAAGAAAGAAAGAAAGAAAGAAAGAAAGGAAGGAAGAAAGGAAGGAAGAAAAGAAGGAAGAAAGAAAGGAAGAAAGAAAGGAAGGAAGGAAAGAAAGAAAGAAAGAAAGAAAGAAAGAAAGAAAGAAAGAAAGAAAGAAAGAAAGAAAGAAAGAGAAAGAAAGGAAGGAAGGAAGGAAGAAAGAAAAGAGCCAATCTACATACATTATGGTGGTTTGTTACCAACACAGAGGGCAAAGAGCAAAGGACCTAGGGTGGGAGGCAGCTAGTTAAGCATGAGAGAGCATAGTCATACTTTGTACAAGTTAAACAAATCGTAACAGACAGCTACAAAATACTACATTTCGATAACATAAATACAGAATATATAAATATACAAGGAATACAGCCATACACAGCTAAAAAATAGGGCGTTCACTTAAAAACAGAGTTCCCAATGCAAAGTATCTGGCAGCCCCTTCACAGTCACTGCCGAGCAGAAACAGGGTGTGCAGAACCAAGGGGACCCGGCTGCATCCGTGAGGAGGGCAAACAACTCTCAGTCCATTCAGACAGGCCTCACACGATCATGCTTTAAACCCCACCAAAGCCTTGGAGTATGTGCTGAGAGGTAGGCGAGTGCCCAAGCAACCCCCAGCAAAGAGAGCAGCTGCCCTGGCCACGCTGCTGTGGGTGCTGTCCCCTGCCACCAGGGTAAGGAGGCCGGGCTGGAGCTAGACCTGCACACAGGGAGTGTCTGCTGGTCAGAAACGCACAGCGTGGTTTGGGTACGGGGCTGGGTAAAGCACTACCCTGAACACGTGAGACTTTGGGTACTGCGGCTCCAGTTCCCATGGCTTTGATGTGCTGCAGTAGGCTCTCTGTCCTTTGAATGTTATGACCAAGCTCCAGGCTTGTAAGAGCTCTTCCCTTCCTCCTGGAGTCTGCTGTTAATTTCTAGCGACTTTTGGGGACAAGCAAAATTATTATGACACGATTCAAAGAGGTGCTCTTGCAAACTCCAGCTTGCAGCATCCCTAGCAGCATTACAGAGCTGGGTTCCCTGGGGCTCCTGGGGTGGTGGCTTGGGATATACTTCTCATCCTTAAGGAAACTGGAACGGAGTCCTGAGCACAGTAGGAAGAGGTAAATGGGTTCACATCATCCCTGGAAGGGTTGCCAGCATGAAGGATCTTTCCCATGCAATGATGATGCAGCGAGGTGGCTGAGTTGCTGCTGACAAGAGTGGCAATGACCCTTTCAAAGAACCTGGTAATACTCATCCAACTTGTGCAGGGTGGGTCTGAGAAACCCACTTAGCAGCTATGGTGGTGAGACCAACATGAGTCACACCTCAGGCACGGTTAGCAGCAACTGAGCCATGTGAGCTGGATGTTTTGATGACAGAGTTTAAAGAAGAAAAGGAGATCAAAAGGCCTAGGGTGGTGTTTCAATCTTAGTGGTCACAACCACCCCATTTTACTTACATTGTCTTCCGTGTTGTGACTGTGAAACACGTTTACCTCCAGCCCCTAACTGCTTACAGCACGGAGTTTAACCCACAGTCACACGGAACATGAGAGGCTGAGAACATCGATGCCTGACAGGAACAAGTGCCTTGACAGTCAGCCATGGAAATGTGCTGCTGCCCAGTCAAGAACCTGGCACCAGTATCAAGGACCACACTGCTCAAGAACCATTCCTGAAAGCTGGGAATATCTGTATGCCACTGTTAACACATCTGGCAGCTGCACAGTGAAGACCTGTGAGGAAGCTGGCACCTCACGCAGTCATTCTCATCTCACCATCATCTTTTTCACACGTTACTGAGCAAACACTGAAACCTAATCAATCATCTTTTACTTAATTGCATCTTGTCACCACATTAGCTTAACATGTATCCCTTGTTTAGCCAAAACAACGTGATGGAAACACGGTGAAGAGCTCACTTGATGCGTTTATATTAGAGAGGGGTTAATGTCCTAGGGAAAATGATCACTGTAAGGTGCATGTAACAAACTGCTGTCATGACCTCTAGCCTTCAAGCTCCCATATGTGCAATCATTGTTTGTGGTTTCCGTGGAAGTGCCAGATGCTAAGAATTTTTGGCAAGAGTTTATCAATTTGACTCAGTGGAAGATATTAATGTGATATGGCCCATTAAACATTTTACTTTCACCTGATCGGTGACATTCCCTTGACAATAGAAGAGTAAAGCAGAAATCAAATAGGTCAGAGGTTGCCATATAATCTTTTACTGCAGGTCCCAGGTTAAAACCACAATGATCACACTCCAGTAGGGTAATTCATTCCACCAAAAAAAAAAAGTGACATTTATTTTGCTTTAATGAACTTTGGCCTTTGCCAGCTATCACGGGTCCACTGGAAATCATTGGCTATGCATTCCTGCCCTTGACCAGCAGCAACCCCACTATGGCATGGGAAAGATTTCACATGCCAGAGGGCTTGACTGTGTCGTGCACAATTCTGGCTTGACTGTGTCGTGCACATGGCACCAGATATGGTAGAATATGGGGGAACAAACAGCTAAGGCATCATCATACAATACACCAAGGGAAGAGGAGATGGTATGTACAAGCAATGACAGGGAAGGGAAAAAAAAAAAAAAAAAAAAAAAAAAAGGGGTGTCAAACAGTCATCCAAAAAGGTTATGGTTACTTCAGCTATAAAATGGGATATCTGATTCTTTCATTGGAAATGGATTGTTTTATTTTCAACATCCAGCCTAGAAGCAGAGGTAGAGTTGGGACAAGGCAGCTCTCCAAACTGTAGGTCACATTATAGTTCTCATATAAGTCCCTGTAAACACTAAAAATGCCATTTTTGATCCTACCAGTAATGAGGGATGAAGCAAGGTTGTGCCTACAGATAGAATCTATAAACCCAGTATGTTTGAGATGGTGCAGATGCTTTTCTATGACTGTACAGGAGCACAGCAGAAGGGCGGGGAGGAAAACTCAATGAATCTATTGAGATCAGTGGTGACACATGTGCCCCATGAAATCTGCTTGCCTTCTGCCCTGCAAGCAGTGAGGATCACCTGAGTTCTTTATAGATGTTTGCTATCATGCAGAGAGAAAGGAAATTAGTTATTTTGATACACGAGGAAAGGGGAAAGTAATTGAAGGGGTTGGGTAAGGAAAGAAAATCCTTCCAATTTCAAACCATATCCAGGGGCACCCAACCATCAGCTGAAAATCCACAGCCCTGGCAGAAAGCAAGAGGATGGAGCTAGCAAAAGCCTATAGGTGTGGCAGACCCAGCTCCCTGAGCATGGCAGCCTGCAGCTCAGGCTGCTGCCACGGAGGGAGGAGATGGGGACCTGCAGGGAGGGGAGCATCACCCCAGCATCCTCACAGAGCTATCAGTCCCTTTGCTGCAGAAGGGCTGTGTGTGTGGCAGAGGAGCATTGCCACCGTGCAGCAGTGGGAAGGGGCTGCCTTGGAGCTGCGCTTGCTCCCCTGCACTGCACACACAGAACCTTCACCCCTCGCCTCCACAGAGGGAAAATGCAAGCACTACACTTGTGGATAAAACTTTGTTTTCTCGAGAAACCTCTAACGTGCTTGGTCCACACTTCCACACTGTGGGGGAGGTGAGGTCTTATTTTTCCCCTTAGACCTGTCATCTGATCCTGGCCATCTAAATCCCTCTGGGACAAAAGAGCCCCACCCCCCACCCCCCACCCCCATCCTCCATCAGCAAAGTGGTGGGTGGGTGGCTGTCCCCAGCAGGACCCCCTTCTGCTGATGTTGCTGTGCCCTGGGTCCTGAGGCTGTGAGGGGCCAACTCTGGCTTGCCCCAATGATGAGAGTCCTGGGGTCCTGCAGAAGGTGCTTAGCCCATGAGTGACTCTGCACGGCTGGCTGGGTACCAGTGCTCAGCCTAGAGGATTCGGATTAACCAGTGCCTTGGACTTGTTTTCAGCTGTTATGGTCAATATATTAAAGGTATTTATTTAAGAAAGTGCCTATCCTGCCAATCTTTCCCCATGAGCTCTATTTTGAACACACCCTATAATTACTGATATTACCCTGGCAGATTTTCCCCATGAAGTTTTCTCCACTAAGAGCCATGACTGTACTTGTCTGCCTCTCCACATTATAATTATCACCAGGCAATATTTATAACTATACTATTATTATTTCTGATATTTTATGCCCTACAAAAATCTATATGACAAATGCTCAAACTTCAGCATCTGAGGCATTCAGGCTTCAGGTGGGACATTCCCTTCAATTTGTGTACTCATTCTTCCTACGTTAGCACTACCAGGTTAGTTTGGCTACTTAAGGTAAATACAGGAGTCAAATCAGTGTGAAATCTGCAGGGCTTGGGTCAGACTCCAGCTCAAACATATCTAAACCACACAGTTTGTTGTTTGTTTGTTTGGGTTTTTTTTTTCCCCCAGTCAGTGCAAATTCCAGGGCTTCTGCTGGTTTAGGCTAGAATTGTATATCATAGAGCCTTGCTGAGGCCAGATAATTAATTAAAGTAGTGCTTAATTACTCCAGATGGACAAAGGAACGCAGCACGTTTATGCCTCGTGCAAAACGTAAATGAACAGAGTGGGATGAACAGCACAAGTCTGCCAATCATGATCTAGATTTGAAATTTGGCACTGCAACACTTACAAAGAGATGCAAATGTTTCATTCTCACACTTCAAACAAACAAACAAACAAACTAATTAAATAAAACTCTGTCTTGTAAGCACCTTTAGTTTTAATTATTTAAGATCAATACTAACCTAAAAGCCTCTGGCCCCTAACATGCATCTCCACTCCAGGGTCATAGACCTTTCTTCTTTTGAAATCACTGGTTTTCTCCACAAATATTAGTGTTAACCAGCTTCCTCAGTATCATATGCATAAGGGCTATAAACTAATGAGCTGATCTAGGTCATGTAGAAACAGTGTAGAAAGGAAACAAATGTTGAACGTCACATTTACATTAACTTCTCACAGTTCAAATGGCAATTTCTCCACAACGTAGTATGAATCATGCAGTAAGAAAAGGGAGGAACCTCCAGTTTCTTCCATTTATTTGTCATATGGTTGACTGATGTCAGTATCAGTGGCTTTAAACCAAAAAAAACAAAAAAAAAAACCAAACCAAAAAACAAACAAACAAAAAAAGAAAATTAAAAAAAGAAAAAAGTTTAAACATCCAAAAGAAAGGAAGAGAGAAAGGAGGAAAAGGTCTGGCTTTCCATAAAATCCGTTTCCTTTACAACGATGAGGTCAAACCAAACCAAAGGCTGCTGATGAGCAGGGTCTTCTGTTCCTTCTGTGCTTGTCTCGTGGTCTGGTGCAAGCTGGGAATCAAGGGGATGGGACTGGTGGATGTGTTTCGTTTCTCTCTATATATGTATGTATGTAGGTAGCTATTAATATATATACATACATACACATATATGCACACAGATAAGAGTCTTCCTAAAAATGCTCTTTGCAGTCCAGAGGCAGCAGGAGTCACTGTGAAGGAAGAGCTGGGCAACATATGGCTGTAGAGTCTGCACTGGAAAAAGTCACTGGCTAAATGCGCGCCGGCTGCTTGTTCTCTTTTATTTTCATGAGGCGAAATAGGAGCTCTGCATAGAGTACAGCCTGTCAATGGGGTTTCCTACTCTAGCCTGCATGGAGTTAACTTCGGAAGAGGCAAGAAAACAGTCGCTCAAGCTAGTTAAAGAGGTATCACTGTCGATATCATGAAAAATGGAGTCGTTCCCTGCAAACGAAACGTATATGTTAAGCTGGGTTCCGTGCGGCCACGGCGGGACACAGTACACATGGATGGATGCTCCTGCGCTGCACGCTGCAGCAAAAGGCAGCACTCCCGGGTTTGTTTTTACATCTTAATCTAATTTTGCTCTAAGAGTCTGGCCTACAAAGAGGAAGGCTAGCAAGCGATTCGCAGAGTTCAACTGGCAACCGTGCCACCCAAATCTGCCAGGAAGTAATTTATGCTTCAGTCAGCAGCACAAAAGAGTCTTGGCCGACAATGGGAGCAAACAGCGCCGTGGAGGAGCAAGTGCCCAGGTCTCTAAGAGCTGGGATTTGGCTTTTGAGGGGCACTGGGGCTGCTGAGAAAGGTGAGACCAGACGCTGAGTGCTCACCACAGGAAAAAGCAGTCTGGGAGCCATCACCAGTAACAGTCTTCGTTTATGGACAACATAAAAGACAGATCTACAAATGTGACAAGATGCAGAAGGAGACTCAGCTTCCCTGGCCTCAAGTGAGCTACTGTTGTAAACACACTTTCCTTTCAGAAAATTCCACTCTTTGGGCTGGTTTGGAACAGCACCTTTTATTTCCCTTAGCAACTGAGATTTCAGCTTACTTCAAGTCTTGAGGAGCCAGAAAGAGCTCTAGCTGTGAGCATTAAGAAAAGTGTTAGTCTGGCTCTTTTTACTCCTGCACTCATTTGAAACAGCTTTGTGCTTTCTCCTGCGCTCTTTTGGGAGCACAGAACTTGCCTCTCAAGGAGTTTTGCTTAGAAAGCCCAGCAAACTGTTAGCAACAAAATGAGGAGCCATCTAATGCTTGTTGGCACTTCAAATGTCCTCAGCTGCTTACAGGATTTACCAAATTGCTTGGTGTGTCCTGTGGACTTGTCTCAGTGGGAGAAGTAATAACAAAGACCCAAAGCAGATTTCTTGTTGGTGTCTGCGTGCCGTGTTCACAAAAGATACAGGCACACAGATCTCTACAATCAAGTGCTGCTGGTCTGCAGAAATAGGCCTGACATAACAGGCCCTTTTGGGCTACAGCGAGGCTAATAAGCACAGTCTGAGAAATCCTCTTAATTTTTATTTAAATGCCACACTGCAACTGTCCAGAAGCAATTATTAGGCATTTCATGCTAGTGATGCATTTAGTGCTCCCATCTGCTTGAGGGTGTGTGGTCGGGAATCATGACAACAAACCACCACCTTATTTTGGGCAGAGAACAACATTATGCAGGAGAAATGCACAAGAGATGTGTGGTGACACAACTCTTGGTAGCTCAAGAATTGTTCTTTAACAAATCCAAACAGTTTGAGGGATCTACAGGGGTTCTTATTCATTTGGGAATTAATAGATTACTTCTCTTTACTGAAGGCACTTTTGTCCCAAAGCTTCTAAGAAAAAGGAAAACCTTGTGAGTGAGATAGAATTTGGTACTATTTATTTCTCAGTGTCTTGGATGGGGATTTAAAAAAGTGGAGCTGGAGAGGTGGTATCACTTGATTTATGATTTATCACAAGTAACATTGTGAAACAGTTCTGAAGAATGTCCAGAGCCTGGGCTGAGCTTTCTTCTACCCACTTCTGTGTACACAAAAATATACACACAAAACTGATTGCTACAAATTCCCTGCTACAAATCCCAGAAAGAAATCTTAGAAAAGTAATTAACTCCACTGAACCTGTGGTGTGTGCCCCAGCATAGGAACCCTGCTACCTCTGATGTGGCAGAATGATGCATGCCTTACCATAAGGGTTCATGTGGTCGCCTGGCATTTGTGGAGGGGTAAGACCCTGCTGAAATGGGTCTGTGCCATAACTGCTTTGATCCATTGCTACAATCTGCTGCTGTGGTGGTGCAAGTGGTGTGTAAGATGTCATCATCCCTTCCATTCGGTTGGACATTACTTCTGCAAAGCAAACAGGAGGGCACAGTCACTGTTTAGGAATGAAGAAGCAGCAGACAGCAGCATCACAGGCGGTACTGAACCCCAGCACAGAGTGAACCCAGCTAGGTGTGTCCTGTCCTTTAGGGAAGCCCTTTAAACCTTCTTCTGAGAGTACAACCCTGAGCAGTAAGTTGAAATACTTGTATTTTCTGACTACATAATTTCTGAGTCTGCTGGGTGCTGGGCCATGTCTTCCCAAAGTCTCTCCCAAAGTCTCAACTCTGTTACTAACTTCTGTTGGTAATGATTTTTCTCACTTTACATAAAGAGGGAGATTTGAGGCTGCAAGCCCTTGAAAGTTGGAGAACCTCAAGAGCATCCATGGAGCATCAAGGCAATCCGCAGTGTCTCTGTGCAGTGCCTGTTTCAGGGTCCAGCCAGCTGCTGGGGCACAGGAAGGGCTCTCTGTGCTTTGGCTGGGGCAGTGATGCTGCCACCCTTGCAAGGAGCCTGCAAATGTCCTGCTGAGCATGGTTCCCCTTTCTTTCCTAGAACACAAACTGGAGGATCTGGAGTAAGCCTCCTGGAGATTTCTTCCAGTGGAAGTGCCTCTGCATTGCACATTACTTCTAGAAAGGAGGTAACAGAAAGGCATGCAAGCACCTCCAGGGTCTGGCCCCATGGGAGAACTCTGGGATAACCTGGGGTGGGCACTCAGACACAGCACCTATGTGTTCCCACTGGTGATGGCACACAGTATTCACAGACTTATGCATGCTCTGTATGGTGGTGCTTAACACATTATGAGGGAATGGCACTTTGAGAAACCCTACAGATTCTTTTCCCCTTGCTTTGTCTTCATCACAAATCCCCTACCTTGCCCTAGTCGCTGAGAGTTTTGTTGCTCCTGCTGCTGCTGATGCCTCCGTGCAAGCTTTTTCATCTGAATGGAAGAGGAAGAACAGAACAAGCTCACAACTCTGAATGCAACCATTTTCTTTCCATACAAAACTCTCAGCAAACATCAAATCATTTCATGCAGACCATTTTTCTATTCATGCACACACCACTCTGGGTTCAGTTTCATTTCTAAGCTTAAACATTTCAGTTTCCAGTACACATTTGCATGCAAAATTTACTCCCAACCTCATGCTGCTTTGAGCACATGAACTTAATGTCTGTGTTTGAAAGTTGCCTTTCTTGTATGGATGTAGGCAGCACTGCATGCAAAATACCTACAGTTCAGTCCTGAGATCCCTGCAGTGTGTGCTAGGGGAGGGGGAAATCTGTGTTGAAGGACAATTTGCATTTCACTTTTAAGAACCTGACAAACAACCTACCTTTGCTCTTTGGTTTTGAAACCAGACCTGGACAACTCGCACACTGAGTCCCGTTTCAGCCGCTAGTGTTTCTCTGACCTACAGGACAAAACAGTTAAAAATTGAAGTCTTCATAATTTTTTTCCAGACCAATCAGCTATGTTAGGAAGAACCTGTCTGTGTGCTTACAAGAAAACCTGCATGTACAGAACTAAATTCTTCATAGCTTTGCATAGTTTCTTCAAGCACTGCCCTTCACGTCACTACCAGTTTCTAACTACTGAACAGTCTGAGCTGTGTAAAATGACACTAAGTCATTTTGTGATTTTTATTTTGCCCATAGCACAGCTCTGTGCAAGAAGACACAAATTTGGCTGTGAACAATTTCCATGTTGTTGAGGAACGTATTTTAAAATGGCTAAAAGCCACACTGCACTGCCCCCAAAGACATAGCTTGTATGTCATGAGGAGAGTGGCACCTTTTGCAACAGTGGCAGCCTTCAGGATGCAACTCCATTGTTTTCCAATCAAACTCAGAAGGAACCAGTTACCTAGGCTGCTTTTCACGAAGATTTGATTTGCCCCAGCTCCATCAGTGAAGCAATATGCTGTGCCTTTCCCTAGCTGCCATAAACAAGATCAGCAGCAGGGTTATGTTCCACAGAAAAGCAGGACTGGGAGGATGAGCAGTGGGACCAAAGCTGGGCCCCCCTCTCACTGGGAAGTAACTCCCTCTATGGTGGGAAGGAGAAGGGCAAAAGCCACTTGCTTACCTGGGCTCTGATAATCAAAGCCTATTTCATGTTTTAAAAGAAGCAAATATTGTTGTTGAGCAGGAATCAGTTCTGGAGCTGCTCTGCATACTGTGGGTGAATATCCAGAAATGACAATAAGCTGGACAGTCCTAAGCTGCTCATCATTCCAGGCTGAGATGGTGTTTAGATGGGCATTACCATACACTGGCCTGGTCACTGTGCTCACCCCAAGGCACTTGCTGCTGTCCTGGGAAGGAGCAGGGCACTCTCTAGAGCTGTGGTCTGATCCTGCCACCCCAGACAGGACCACCACTCCCTGACAAGAGCTGACTTCAGGTCGCTGATGAAGCACCTACCTTCCTACAGGGCTTGGAAGACACTTCAAAGGATGCTTTGAATGCTCGTCTCTGCTGCGTAGTGAGTATTGTTCTTGGTCGTTTAGGTCTTCTTGGGTCCTTCCCATCATCACTTCCTTTTCCTTGGGCTACTTGTCCTTTGGTGGGTTTAACATCTCCATCTTCATCATCACTTTTAACTGGTGAGAAATAAATAGGATATAAAACTGTACTTGTTCCACCAAAGTGACAGGGTATTTAACAACTCCTCTTCAGCTGCCAAACTGGCCAACAGGTTCAGCTCTGATCCTGGGTTTATCTGAATACCTAAAGCAACTGCAGGCAGGAAGAGATGATCTTAGTGTGCGCTGCCTAAATCAAATGCCACAAAAGCATAATCTTAAATTGAGGGCATGGGACTGATCAGAAGATGGAAATTCAGAATATACTTCAATATTTCCAGGAATGAAACACAAAGACTCTGTGCCCTTTGGGTATCACTTGGTCTCTTATGTGTTCACCTGCTGCAACTACACCAACTGATGCACACTTTTGCCTTTACAGCAGAGTCACGTCTGCTCCCCAGGCATTAGCTGCAGACAGGTAGCACTATGGCAGTAAAAAGTGTGAATGTAAATATCACAACAATAGCTCAAAGTCTGTTTAGCTAAATACAGTGTAGATTCCAGTTATGGTTCTGAACATTTTGAAGCTCCAGTGATAACATTAACTATAATCTTTGCCACCTCATTTCTGTGTCCTACAGAAAACATCAGTATTTTTTCTCTGTGACTTACAATGTGTCTATAGATGCATGGACAACATTCCCTTTGTTGGTAAATACATACAAACATTTATCTGCCTGTATAGATCAGAGATATAATATGTGATTTCAATAATTAAATTCTGAATATTTGTAAACCTTGTGATATGACATATTTTAGTGTCTTGGACTGGGAGATCTCAATCATGGTGGCAAAGACTGAAGAGTAAGTGCAAATTTTGCTGCAAACTTCAACTTTTTCAACTCAGCATATTTCATTTCACCAGACTACTGATTTTGCTTCCAGAAAACATTAATATAATCATTATAGGGACTTCAACAGGAAGAAGCACACTGCAGTTTTTATATACTCAAAGATTACATTTGGGGAATTAACAAATTAGACTTTAATTCATTTTAGGGCCTGATTATTATGCACCTAGCAATCTAATCACCTTTTACTTTAATAAGCATCTTTTGCCTAATGATTAAAGAGAAGTTCAGTCATTTTAATAACCATGACATTATTAACTTTCCTGAATGCCATTTCTAAGGAAAGGTCTGTGAGGATTAATATTGCTCACTGGAGAGTTACTTTTGTGTCCAGTGGATAAATATTTGATTGGAGAAAGACACATTCTCAACCGGGGCTGTGTGAAATCATTTGCTCTCCCACAGGCATCTGGGAGATCTGTGTTTTCAATGGATTAGACAATGGAAGACAAAACAACCCATTTAATTTGTCAACTTGTTTTTCAGGTTTGGGTTTGGCTAACAGATAATAATGGAGGGGGGGGGAAGCGTCTCTAGCAGGAAGAAGCTACCCCCTGTGCCAGGGGGAAACGCTGCAGTGGAAGCCAAGGTTGTTTTGTGCCACCGCGGCAGTGTGCTGCTGATCACGGCACAGAAGATCCAGTCCCGTAGGAATGCCCTGCCGTGCCCATGCAGACCTCAAACGCGGCAAACAGCAGCCACCAGTGTCGGTGTAGTGAGGAAGAAAGAGGAGGAGGGTCCATCCCATTGCTGTGCACGGGCACAGCCCCACACACGCAGCTTTTCACAGGGGGCTGTGTGGACACAGGCAGGCAGCAGGATGCTGAAGCTGGCCATGAGAACGATCTGCTGAAGGGCAAACTGGGAACTCAGATGCCTCAGGCAAATTCACAAAGAGCCCAAACCCTGTGAGGTGAGATTTGCAGAGCAGAGCACTCAAGGCCCTGCAAATACAGTATGGCAATAAATAACATGCTGCTCCAAGAAAGGCTCCAGTCCTGCACGTCCTGCTGAGTCAGCAGTGACCTTTCTCTCACAGCATTCCTGACATGAAAATATAAATTTCAACAATATGGAGAATATGGCTCTCAGATTAGAGATTAGGGATAATTACTGCTCCTAGGTAAATTGGAATAATGCATTTTCCCATAAACGAGAGGCAAACATTCATGTCATTTGTAGCTTAATGGAATGGTAATTGTTGATTTTCTTAGATATTTTCTTGGGAAACAAGTGCAGGATTGTGATGGCTGGCAGCAAGTTGTGTATGCACCGTCTCTAGTCTTGGGATCAGCCAGGGCACACTGACAGCAGGAGGTTTCCAGTGTCCTTGTGTACATGGCACAGGAAGGAGACCTCCTGTCTCTCCTAGGACTGCTTGTGAGCCAAACCTCATTGTTACCAACAGTAGATTCCCTGGGGTTTGGCCTCTAGAACCCAAATTCAGTGTGTGAACTATTTGTCCTGTGTAGTACTCTGTTCCTAGCCCTGGACAGACAGCCAGAGGATTTGCTTACTCTTTTAAAACCTTCCCTAGGCTGGAGGAAAGGAAGCATCTGTCTCTCCATCACCTGAAGAACTCAGGGAAGACACCCTACAGCTGCTATCAAGTGTGAGGGTTTCACTGTTCTCTTTAGGAGAAGGCAAAAGCTCTGTCACAGTACAGTGATCCTCTGCCTTAACTCCTAGGCCAAGCAGTGCAGCCTTGCAATCACACTGTTCAAAGCCTAGGTCCCTCTGATGGGAGTGGTCACACTGCAGATTAGGTTTTGTCCTTTACTAAACAGCAAATCGGTGGAGTCGAGTTAGGGAGAAGAGTGCAAACAGGGATCTTTTTAGCTGTGCCTGCTAATGTGTGTGCGTGCCACGTGGATATAGGTAAGTGGATAGGCTTTTCTGTAGGAAAGCTCTACAAACCCCTGTGGCTTTTCCAGTCAGAGCTGGTCTGGGAGAAGCTCACCTGAGTCTGAGTCGTCTGGGCTGACCGAGCTCAACAAGTCTTTCTCTTTTTCATAGTCACTTTTGCAGAGCAGCTGCCCTTCCTTAAGAACAAACTCGTCCCCTTTCCTCAGCTGCCGTTCACAAACGCAGCAGCAGAAGCAGCTTAAGTGGTAAACACACTCCAGGGCTCTCATCACGAATTCTGTTGGGGCAATCTTTTCCATACAGCCGCTGCACTTTGCAGCAAACAGCCTGTAAGACAGAGAGGCAGGAAAGTCAAAGGGAACATCAAATCATACGCTGCATGAATTTAAATACAGCAAATTCTTTAATTTAACTACAGCTCAGCTTGGCTCAAGCTTTTGCACACTGAGAGACTTGCATCCTTAGTCCTGGAAACATCACAGGCAGGTAATTTATTCAAATCTCAATCCCTTTTGTCTATAGATTCCCAAATCACCTTTGCTGGATAAAAAATATTAAGATTTGTCCTTATCTCACTGTTTTGTTCCTCTTCAAAATGAGAAGCAAAAGGGAGCTTTCAGAAGTTGGATAACTTGTTCAAATCCAAATTTATTCTAGCTCACCTTCCAGAGGAAGGGGCAGTTCATGTTTTGTTTTATACAGGCTCTCTAGTTTCAGCACTTAAATCCCATTATGAATAGATTTCCCATTTTTGGTGTTGTCTGTGAGGAGGCTGATAAATGAAGGCAAAAACAAGCATGAAAACTCAGCGCTGTTGCTGAGAAGACACTGTGCACACATGCAATCCCACACATGCAATTGATAAAGAGAGGAGTGAAATAACACAGCTTTTCTTTGGCTGTTGAGTTATTCCAGAACAACCTGTCTCTGAAGGGAGTACTGTGCATTTTAAATGGTGTGAAACATCCTTTGGCAGAGATAGGCAGTGATACAATCTGCTGAATTGCCACTATAATCACAGGCTCTAGAATGCACACTGTTTCTAGACTAGCTCTTATTAAACCTTCGCAACCCCCCTCTTTCACCCATCATTAATTTTGTCAGATAAAATTAGAATGATTTAGATTAATTTTATTTTGCTCTTCTAATGGCAACTAAGAATCTCCTTAGGTGAGCCTTTAGAAAGAGGGCTGCTTCAAATAAAGATGAATAGCTAAGTTACATCACTGTATCACACCGTGGGCTTGGTGATTTGAAATTCAGTGTCTTTTATGGCAATACATCAAAGTGCAAGGTGCATTAACATTTACATTTCAGCAATGAAATTAACACAACTGCACCTATGTGTCCACAGGAACAAAAGGACATTCTGCTTTTTAGGATGGGGTAAGCTTTTTTTTTTTTTTTTTCCATCCTCAGAATGATCATTTTTCATAAAACAAGGTGATTGTCTTCAATTTTAGAAGGCACAGGCTGTGGTAGTTACTGATTCCTCCAAAGCCTCCATTTTGTCTGAGCTGAGAAGTACAGCAAAATGGAAGTCACCAGCTCCACAGCAAAATGAAGGAGTCACAGAATGGGCAGGAGGGAAAAGAAAATGCAAATACATTTGCACACAGCATCCAAAGAAAGGCTGAGTGCCCAAGAACTTGAAGGCTGCCCCTGTCTGTACCTTTTGCTCTAACAGAAGAGATCTCCACTATTCACCTTGCTAGCTCGGTGCATACCTTTGCAGACCACAGCCACGGGGCACAGCTCAAGCCATGTGAGATGAACAGAGTGGCTCTTTTTTGGGTCCATAATAAATTAAATCTATTAAAGGGGAACCAATGCCTCACATGACCCACAGGCACTGTCATCTTCTTTCATACAGTCTGTTGGCTTTGCCTGCAAGGTTTTTCCTACAATGCTTTAGCTAGCACATTCCTAAGCAGGAAATATTTGTATCTATACACAATAACATATCTGAAAGGATTAAAGCACAAAGGGTGGGGAAAAAAGAGCAAACAGATTTTAAGCACTTTTTAAAAAGTTGTTTCTATTTAACTGCTTAAACCTATTTGACTCAGTTTAATTAAGCTTGTATCTTTTGTCTGAAGACTGTTGTGATGATGGAGCACACTTAAAGCCTGAAGATTAGCAAATCTGGTGTGAAGCCATCCGGCTTCCTTGACCAGCATCTGCACCGGGACAGTTAACCTGTGTAAAATCTGACCGATGGCTCCCGGGAGGAATGGACAGACCTGACACATGGTTCAGCTCTGGGGCTGCAGGTGGAACAGGCAGGCCGGGAGGGGAGGCTGCTGCAGCCGTTCCTGAAGCCTCCAGTTCCGGCTTCATCCCCTGGCACCTCTAACCACTGCTGCCGGTCTGAGAAATCTTAGCAGCTGCACAAATTGACCAGGACCCTGCGCTGCGGGCATCGCGACCTGCTAAACACCTCTGCAGGGCTGCTGCTGCAGGGCTGCTGTGACAAAGATGCTACGACAGGGATGCTACGACAGGGCTGCTTCGACAATCGCCGCGCCGCGGCCGTGCTGTTGATGACAACAAGGAGCGGTCCGAGGCGGGTCCCCGGGAGGAGCGAACGCTGGGTGCTGCTTCCCCAGCTCCAGGCTCCGACAGACACCGGGAGCAGGAAGACCGCTCCTCTGAAAGCAGAGGCTGGCAGGGATGCCTGCTCCGGTAGCGGTTGCTGCCGAACCGGTCCCTCCCGCTCCACTCCGCTGCAGCCGCCGAGCCTGCGTGAAGCTGCAGGGAAACAACGCGAAAAGGCCACGGACGGGCATCAGCGGACAGGTTCGCAGGTCCCCAGGTCCCCACAATGGAGACGGACAGGAGCCGGTGGTACTACGGAAGCAGCAGGATCGAGTCCGTCGCGGCGGGGATGGGCTCACGGCCCAGGGCGAGGCTGTGACTGCCACTGGCTTCTCCCAGCTAACCTCGGAACGTGGGACGCAAAGCAGTGAGGACACAAGTGCCAGGGAGCTCACACATGGCATGAAGTGCGAAAGCGTATCCCCCCTCCACACCCTTCGAACAGGGACAGCAAAATAGTCCAGTTTCTTCTCTGCCGTGTGATGTTGAGCCGAGCAGATCCTTCACTGCCACACTGAGTATCTGGGGTTATTTTTCCCCCCTTTTTCTTCAAAACAAAAGATGTCTAACATGCACAGCAAATAGTTCATGCTATTTATTGGCAACTGACAAGTGCCAGGAAGTGCTTCAAAAGGCAGCCTTTTACTTGCAAAGAATGACACTGTCCTCAGTGCAGTAACGACTCATTCAAATTAACGTTGGATGGGTCTGACAACACCGCATGGACTTCAGGTCTTTAGTTTTGTCCATTCTCCACACCCTGTACGGGGAGCCCTCTGCATTGTAACCTGCACTCACACAACACACATGCGCTGCACTGTGTCGGATTTAATTCTGAGCTGATAAGATATTTGTTAATTCTGTCTTATAAAGAGTTTACTGGTATTTTTTCAGCTTCCAGAGAGTAACACAAGGACCCAAGGTTATGCACTTCCCCCCCACACCACTTTTTTCTTTTTTTCCCCACAACAGGAAACTAATCTTGACAAATGACCAGACTTTGATATCTGTGATCTAAACCACTGCTCATTAGACTGTTCATTTTATAAACGAATGGTAATAAACCTGTTGGGAAGCGTAGGATAGCAGGAATACTTTACAGATCACCCCTTAACAGGTTTCAATCGAAGCCGTAAATTTGAAGGGGAGCACACAGATAACTCTGTACCGAGACAAAGACTCTGCCCCACGCACACTTAAAGAAATATTCCTTTTGCTTTCTATATATTTTACAAATAATTTGCATAACTCTGACTTTTTACCCCCATGGCTGATTATCTCCAGCTCTCTTAACTTAACGTCAAACCTCAAAATCCTTGGACTTGTTAAAGTATGTGGAGAGTGGAAATCAAATGCCTTTATTAGAAGCCCCAGGAAATCTCCAACTCCTAAGCACAACGAAAACATTCCAAAGAAAATTGTTCAAAGAGGACAAAGGAGAAAAGCAGAACAAGAAAACCTTGTTTTGAATCAACGATCGCAAGAGTTTTATAAATAAATTCTGTTGCCTGGACAATTCTGAAAGACAACTCAATAGGTTTAGGAGTTTTTAAGTGTGTTTGCCTCTATGCCTGAAAACACTTGGGGGATTGGCCTGAGCTAAAGCTTGGAACAATGGCCTGTCTGTCCATCTGAGTATTTGTAATGATCACTGGCAAGCAACTTTACAGTACCAGAGAGACCACAAAAAAAAAAAAACAAAAAACCAAAAACAAACAAACAAAAAACCACCAAAAAAACAAAAAACCCAAACAAACAAAAAACCAAAACAACAAAAAAAAAAAGCACCAAAAAACTTCACTAGCTAAAAGTGGATGAACTTAAGAAATTAATTTTGCATATATATTAGAGGCAATGGGAAGAGTGAGACGTGTGGTCTTGTCTTCAAATGGCCGATGAAAATGTTCACCAGCGGAAGAGGCCATAAATATTTTATTTGTGAGGATATCCCTGTGAAGTCAGGCTGAACCAGTAATCCTTAGAAACAACCACAGTTCCATGATCCACTGTGCCTTCCTGCATGGGCACAACCATCTGGTGTTTAATATGTACCACTGATTTATTGTCTCTCGCATAGTTATCTTGCAGCAAGTTTGACCCTGCCATGCTCCTGAGAATCACGGTTCTGCTGTTTACTCTCCTGATGTCCTGACAACCCACCCTTTACCTTTCTATTCCTCACCCGAGTCCTTCATTTCCTCCTGTCTGTGGGTAAATAGATTTTAATTGTTTTATTATAACTAATTTAATCTGTGTTGAAAGATCTCCATGTGCAGTGGGAAATTTGCTGTTCACATTAAGTGTGGTTCAAGAGGTTTGTTATACAGGACAGAGATATAAAAATAGACTAATTTAGTCAGGTTGCTTATTTACTGGACCTCTGCCACGAAGCAGTAAATAGGAAGTTATTAAGCCATGTTTGATGTATGCAAGAGGACAGATGCTGCTGTCTGCCTATCAGAGATGTTAAATCGTTTTCCTTTCTGCATTATTCTGACACTATGTGTTGCAAGAAACCACAGCAGATACCTGGCTTTTCTTTATTTAATAAATATGCAAAGATGATGGTCACAAGCTTTTGTAAATGTTTTAGGTACAGGCTCTAGCTCTGCCATGGTTCTTTCTGATATCAGCTTGTATATGACATCCCTATGGTGCCTGTATAGCCAGCTGGGAGCTCGCTTGGCACTTGTATGGTAAGAAATATGTTAAAACTGAAGTAAAATATATTATACCCTTCACACAATTGAGTTTTATTAAGAGAAGAAATTAAATTACTAATGAATGACATCTGTTACTTGTTCTCTGGGAGAAATTTTGATACGTCCATCTTCTTTAGATGACACAGAATGGGGAAAACACCGTGCACAAAGCTTTTGCAGCATAGGACTTGAGCATTTTTGTAGCATCTTACAGCCCATGGGTGCTTATAAAAAAGAAAAATTGTTGCTTGGTTACACTGAATTCTCAACATTCAAAACATCTCAAATGCACTAAAGCAAAACAGAAATATTATAATTTTATGATTTTGGGGAAAAGTAAAAATAAAATAAACCCTAAAAAAAGAAAGAATCCATTTAAAATATTTTCCCTGCAGAAAAAACAATTACATAGTTTATTAAAGCCAATTTCATAGCTGAAACTTCAGTAAAAGAAAGCTAATTCCCTTTCACTGAGTAGTAATAAAACATGTGCAAAAATTAAAAGTTTCTAGGAAAAAAAAAAAGCAATATTTAGGGAGAAACTAGAACAAAGAAACCTTTTTCTTCTTCATGGAGAACCGAACAAAATATTTATTAACCCTCTATCCACAGGTGCTGTAATAAGAACACCAGCTCCTGGTGAAAGCTTGTGGTTAAAGCTGTGCTTCACCACGGGGATTTGGATGCACAGATTAAAATGTCACTTATCTTGGTACAGTGTTACTTTTTCTTCCTGTGGACATTTCACCTGTATTTTCATGAGAAGTGCTGTTACTGCCATGCAACAACAACCTAATGGATAAGGTAACAACAGAGCCCACATGTTACCCTGTGCTAAGTGAAATCTTGCTCTGAAGCTGGTGGGAGATGGACCATGGGCACTGTCAGAGCCATAAGCTCATGTAACCACTCTGTCCACGAGACAAATCTACCAAATGAGGTCACACAACCACTCTGTCAGGTTCCAGGTAGCATCACAGGATGGTCACACCTACACAATGGCTTCTGTCACAATCATATCCACAAAAACATTACCCTTTGTTTTATTTCCTTCCTATTGGAATAAAAGGGAAAAGTCCCATTTTCCTTGATAGGAGAAGGATTTGGTTCATTTTCAGGCTCTCCATTATCAGCAGGAATTGCAGTGCTGAACATACTACTGTATCATGTAGCAGTCCCAGCTGGATCATCACAGCTGGCCTTGGCTGCAACAGAAATGACAACTGACAAAAAGTCTCCTGCCCTGTATTAATTTTCTCTCTTTACATGCTCTCAGTAAAGGGAAAAAACCAAAACATCTGTGGACAGTGTGCTGATGTTCCCTCTTGAGCAGAGCTTAGGGACTCGAATGATCCCTATAGTTGCTACACCAACAAGGGCTGGTTCAGAGGGACCATGATGCAGACCGTGCAGGCCACTAGTCAAAGGGCTCCCTAGACACCTGGCATCTAAGCCCAGCTCCTGCAACTGAAGCATCTCAAGATTCCTTCCACAGGTAGGCCCAACATTTGCTGACCATGCCAGAACTCCATGCACTGGTGGTTCCAGGGTCAGAACCATGATGCTGAGACAGATGGGAAAGATCCAACAAATACATACACTAAAATGAAACTCAAAGCTCCCATCCTAATGTAACTTGCTCAAGTGGGCCTAGAACAACCTAAAAAGTTATGTCTTCCCTAACTAAAAAGTAAAACATAAAATGTAAAGTGCAGAGGAGTTTCTTGCTTCAAGCAGAATGTGACAGAATGGATTCTTCTTTCTGCTTAATTTTCATCCCCCTAATTGACCACTTTGTTCAACTGTCTTCCATCACTGCCATGCAGTTCTATTTTACAGCATTTTTCCTTACAACACTTTGATGGAAAAATTTATGAAGAATCGAATTATTGCTGTTAGAAGGGAATTAAAACAATTTTTCATTTACAAAGTCACTGATATTGCTCTACTGTGCTCCACCTTTGGGAATCCAATTGCTCTTCTCAGCTACTCCCATTCCTCTTTATAGCGAGGCAATTGCACTGTACAGATTATGGCTGCAATTTTCTCCTAATCTGTTCTGTAGAATATAGAAACTGTTATAAAAGTTAAGGGCACCAATTGAATTGATAAAGCCAGGGCTGCAATTAAGAAGCCTAATAAATTAACAAAATATGACAAGTTGGTTAGAATTGTATTTTTAGGCATGCAAACATGTGGGAAATAATGTTATTTTTGCTACAGGTTTTAAAAATGCAAAATGGGGCTTCTGCTCCTGGTTTTTGGTTGGGTTTTGTTTTTTTGTTTTTTTTTTTTTTTTTTTTTTTTTTTTTGGTGTGGCTCCAAATTATATCAAAGTGCTATAAAAGCTCAGTATGTGTTGGGGAGTTTGTACTTCTGCTGCAACTCATGAGCTAGACCATTACCCAAAAGCAGTGGGTTTTTTTGGTTTTTGCCTTTGGGTTCTTACACAATTTTTTACACATATTAAATTAAATCCAGACAATCATGGAATCACAAATTGGTACTGATTGGATCGGACTTCTGGAGATCATCCGGTCCAAAAGCAGTGGGTTTTTTGTTTTCTGCCTTTGGGTTCTTACACAGTTTTTTACACATATTAAACTAAATCTAGACAATCATGAAATCACAAATTGGTACTGATTGGATTAGACTTCTGGAGATCATCCAGTCCAAACCGCCTTCCCAAAGAAGGATCACTTAGGGCAGATCACACAGGAATGTGTTCAGGTAGGTTTTGGAAGTCTCCAGAGAAGGAGACTCCACAACTTCTCTGAGCATCCTGGTCCAGTGCTCCAGCATCCTCACAGGAAAGAAGTTTTTTCCTGATGTTGAAGTGGAATTTGCTGTGTTCCAGTTTGCACCTTTGCCCCTTGTCCTATCACAGCACACTACTGAAAAGAGACTGGCTCCTTCTTGTTGAATCCCACCCTGCAGATATTTGTATACACTAATAAGATTTCCTCTCAGTCTGCTGTTCTCCAGGCAAACCAGCCCCAAGTCTCTCAGCCTTTCCTCATTAGACAGATATTTCAGTCCTTTAATCATCTTCATAGCCTGTGTTGGGTGCTCTCTAACATTTCCCTGTCTCTCTTGAACTGTGCAGCCCAGAACGTCCATCTCTAATTCCTGCCTGTGCAACTTCCCTGATTTCCAGTGGGTGCTCTGTGTGGGAGTGTCTCACACCACAGCCCAGCCTGTCTCCAGTGCTGAATGTTCACCAGTTGGATGAGCTGCCTTATCCCTCTTGCTCACTAAGTGGCATACTGAATTTACAGTTGCCTTTGAATTTACATCTCCAACAACACAGGGAAATTCTTCTAATATAATTTTTATGTGCAAATTCACCCTAAAGGCCCTACAAGCATGGAAATTGTCCTGTCGGTGATTCACTGCCCCAGCCTTCACTTTTACAGAAAAAAAATAATCGTGTGTCAAAGCAATTCAAATGTAATTTCTAAGTTATCTCTTGGCTGGCAAGAACGTCTTAGGCAAAGAATTTTCACAGGGTCTTTCCTCTCAACTAAGAACATTAAGAGGAAGAAACGTTATTTGCCAGTATAAAACACAATAACTTCCTGTGCCTGCTGCACTGATGCTGTACAAGAGCTTGTGCCCAAACCCATCAGCGCAGCCAATTTAGCAACTGATTTGCAAGGGAAAGATACCTTAGTCCTGTGGTGTTAATGTCTTTACAGTGGGGGGTCTATTGCCAGCTTCTCCAAACTCATCAACACAATCTATTATTAATACCCAGAAAGGCTTTATAGTATCTTTATAGCACAAGGCAATGAAAGCTCTGTGGTGTAATCTGTTATCTATATTGCAAAAACATGTGAAATAAAACAAAACATAGACACTTCATAAACAAAATGTTTCATCTGTTACATCTCTCTGCCTCTCCTATATATAAAGCAGTAGGGTGCAGGAAAGGCATTCCGAGAGATTTGCTGTTAGATGTGGGGACCAGCTCCTTTTTAAATTTTATTTGCAATGTGACCAACTTCAAACTGAATGAAAATCTCTGCTTCTTTCGCTGCAATGAGCATGCTCGGATCTTTGCAATATTAGGCTGCCTGTGACTTGCAGAGCACAGGGCTTTAAGCAGCAAAATGTGGCTGCTCAAAATCCTGAAGGTGAGTTCTTTATGGCGTAGTGATGAGCTGGTCAACACCACGCAGGGGCACGGCTGTGGTTGGGTAAGGAGGAAGGCACAGGCTGTGCTCCCCTGATGCTGAGCATAGCGCCCGTGCAGAGGCAGGACCAGGTACTTATGTCAGGGCATTGCCATGGCAAGAGCTGAAGAATTCGTCTCCAGTAAGCAGCAGCAGCAAAACCAAGTGCCCATTGGCATTTTCCTGGAGGCAGTTGCTTCTTTGGAAAGCATTCAAGAACAGAATTTGAGCAGAGTTGGATCTTTTCTGCTGTTATTGATCTGGTTTATATGAAAAGCCCAGAACTAGCCTACACTTAGGCCCTAGGAACAGCTACAAACTGAAAGGCTGTTTAAGAGCAAATAAGGAAACACACAATTTAAAACCCAGGAAGATTTTGTTTTGAATAAACAGATTGTGGCAAAGGTGGAACTGAGCAGAGGGTGTGAGAAAGTTTTGTGTACTTGGTCCATATTTATCTGCAATACAGTAAGAACCAAAAAAAAGCCCTCAACACAGGCCTGTGTCTTATTTCCCAGATGCCCTTTTATTTTCTTTGCCTGTTGAAAATAAATTGTTCTTTTGTAGTGTTTCTCTTTTCAGTCCAACTGGCAGCTATTATTTTTCTATTTCCTCTTTTTGTCACTTTGCATTATTTTTGGTGCTGTAATTCCCATTTGTTCCCACTCCTATCTTCCTGTCTCCCATTGTTCCATTTTTTAATCCCCAGTTTTACTCTTCTTCGGCTCTTTTTTGGCCCATTCTCAGTAGGGTTTGAGAGAATACCCAGGCGTGACTCCTTGCTATAGCAACCACACCTCCCCAGGAAAGCCACAACAATCTCTTCGGGAGGAGGAAAGTCTTTCACAAGCTGGCAGCAAAAGTAAATCCTTCTTCAAGGAACAAGAAGGATTAGCAGAGAGCAGTGGGCTGCAGACTTAACCCTACCCCTCATTTCTTTAGAGCACCAGTCACTCAGAACCCTGCTGTGATGTACAATTAAACAGAACCCAAAAAAATCCTGAATGACACAAGAGCCGGATTGTGTAAAGGTTTAATTCCACTTTAATACCTTTCCAAGTTCAGAACTCAAAGATAGCAATTTAACCCAAGAATCCCCATCTGAGCATGAAAAGTTGCTGCTTGTCTTACAAAAGTCCCTGCTATATTCTGCTCTAAATCATGCTCTATTAGCCTGACCTTTAATGGATGAAACTTTTTTCCCCCAATCTTCTCACAGTTTCTCTTTACTGTCCTTCAACAAGCATTGCTCTTGCGATAAGGCCGAAGAGACTTGTCTGAGGCACAGAGCTTTTGGGAGAAACTGTAAAAAGGGCCACTAGAAAAGGAAAAGGAACACTAAAAAAAAAACCCCAAACCAACCCCCCAAAATTCAGGCAACTAAAGATGTGTCCTGCAATGTCTAGGAATGACAATTTACTCTTGTAATGTGGAGTCACTCCTATTAACATCATGTCAATTACTTAATATTGCAGTGGAAAATAAACAGCTCACTTAACACAGGCTTTTCTGAAGACTCCAAACATCTGATTCATTTTTTTTTAAAGTTAATGATCAGACTAACCTAGTTATTTCAGTATGGGTGATGATTATTAAAGTTGTTCTATAAACCTCATTTTTAGATTAGCATGAAACCACCAAAATCTCCTAGCTTTTGTGAGACCAAATCTAGTTGATAGAGTCCTAAAGACTTAGCTATCAGCATCTGTGTTTGTATTCAGGCTTTGGTAAACCAGACTCTCCAAACCCATACAAAAAGATTTATCCATAAGCAAGGTCCTATAGCATGCCCAGACCGTTCTTTTGCCTGGAACATTTGCACAGGTTTTAAGTTATTCCAGCAGTTAAACATATATCACACAGGACACTTGCACATGTGTGAAAATGAAATCCCATTAGACACCAACAACATTATTAGGCATGCAAAGAGGATTATTCCCTTAAGCTCACAAGACTGAAAGGTTTGTCTAAACATTTTATTAACTTTTGCTGAACTTATTTTTTTTTTTTTTAATTTTTAATTAAATGAGACCTTGTAAGTAGGTCAAAGCTGAAAACTATGACTTACCTTTTGGTTCTGTGTATGTATATATTTTATATACACATATGCACTCACGTGCATATAGAGAGGAAAAATTAGAGATGTCTATTACAGAGAAAGCCTACAACCCCCCACACCCCAGCACAGCACATCAGTGCAGCATTCCTTTCTTCTGGTGAGAAAATTTGTAGGGCTCGAAGCTGTTCTATAAAAGCACAGAAATATCTCAAGGTAGCCCTGAGGGTTCCACAAATGTTTCAAAAAGTTAGGTGTTTTGTTGAACGTTTGGCTGAAAAATAAAGGATCCTGGTCTGACTGTACTGGTCCTTTCTGCAAAGCTGACAAAGATCTTTTATGTTTTGGAGAGCATTTGCTGAAGCAGAATGAAGTTTGCCCACCAGTAATTCTGAGGTCCTTAAGATCATCTGCTAAAGATAAATAAAAGAGGAGAAGCTGTGGGAGTTTTTGCTTCAAGTAAGTGCAACGAAGGACTCTTTTGATACTGTCAGGAGCAAGACTGGGTGCTCATCCACAGGCAGGAATTTAAAAACCACTCTGCTCCGCTTACAGTTTGGTCCTAACTCTGTTTTATGCTACTCCCTCACAGAACCCCCAGCTCTGACATGAAAATGCTGTTAGCCGTGCCTCAATTTGCTGTTGGAAGGAAAACGATTCCTTTTTTTGGACCTCACCTCAACACATGTCGCAATCCACAAACCAGCCTGCACTGTGCATTTTGTGACCGCCAGGAGTGACACCGCAGCACATTCTGGTACCTGCTGCTGCTGCTGCTGCTGGTGGTGGTGGTGGTGGGCACGTCCGATGGCCAGGCAAGTGGCACGGCTGATTTGCACATTTCTCTTGTTTCGCTGGCAATAGGCATTAAAATACGTAAGATTTGCTTGCAGCGCTGCACCAAGCAGGCAGGAAATGTAGAAGCTCGGGTGTACAAGTTAATGAAATATGGTTGGGTGAACATAAGCTCTTCATTTAGACAATAACAGTTACTGCTGCAGTTTCTTTGTACCCGCTTTATGAAAGTCATAAACTCTGCAAAGAAAAGCACGAGCTATTTCACCCTGACGGTCTTTGACTCCCTCTCACTACCTGCTGGCACAGTTAGAAAGTATGAACTGCCTTTGAACAGATTAGGACCAAGTTAAAGTGTGACAACATCTTAAGCTTTCTCCACATGTTGCCAATGATTTCCAACTAAAGATGTTACCCTCATCACTTCTGCCACGATGATAAGAATCTATAGCCCACTCACTTGAGGAGATAAAAGCGGTTTAGCTGCGAGTATAAAGTACTCTGACTTGCTAAGCTGAGTGGCTGGCTGTCCCAACCTAGCCGAATTTTTCCCCTACAAAGCACAAAATCCTTATCATTAGGGACTTAAGCTGCTTTTTATTTTAAGACAAAAAGAATACTGTTTATTAGCATCCAACTCAAACCAGCTGTAAACAGTTGCTTTGATGAAGAAGCAGCTACAACTTCAGTATGCCCCTAGGCACATACCCACTGAGTGTCAATCATTAAAGGAAGAATGTAAGGTGTATACAGGGTCAAAAGAAGGCCAAGGGACATTTAAGACCTCAGGGATCCTGGATAGTCCGGTTTGCCTTTAGAACCAAATGAGGATTTTAAGATATTTTGCTGTATGACCTTTATCTCAAGAGGCAGCTCTATGGTTGGGATCAGCCCTGAGCTTACCCTAAAAGACAGACCTGCAGGGTGAGGCTTTTCTCCTCGGTGTGACTGTGGAAGTAACACGGTGAGCTTTGATTTGATAGAGCCTAAACAGCTCCAGAATGCTGCACCTCATGACAAACTCAGGATCCACGTGGAAGACCGAGAGCAGAAGCCCTGCTGGGTTCTGTAGATATTTGAGTCATGGATGTGCAGGGAGGGCACTCTGAGTAATTTCAGTTCTTGTACTGACCCTTCTTGTAACTTGTTTCTTTCATCACGAATCACTTTGCTGGCTGTAACAACAATATAAGGGATGCCCCACCAACCATTTTGGTGTGAGAAGCATAAAGTTGTTATAGAATTAAAGACAATATGGCAGTAAGATAAAAAAATTAATTAAAAATAAGTTTGAGAACCAACAGCAATAGCTGTGTCATGAAACAGGTTTCCACAGTTATAAAACCTCTTGTAATCAGATACATACCAGCACAGAGCCCAGACCCAAGGATGAGAGTCTCAAGGGTGCTTAGGCAATTCATAGATTCTGTTTGGAAAACAGTTGCTCTTGCATGTGGTCTTGGAAGGGGTTCGTAGTCTGTATAGTGCCATCTTTGTCACTCAGTTCACTCTGACAGTGCCAGCTCTTGCTCTGTTTCCTGGAGTGGTCCAGCCCAGTTACTACTCTCATCAAAGTTAGAGGTCTCAAGCAGGTAAAATCACAGATTGTAATAGATTCTTACATACCTCTGCTTGTTCACTTTACACTTTAATATCTTTATTTAGACAGTGGTGCCTGCTACACACTCTCTAAACACAGAGCAAACATCCAAATCCTAGTTCCAGTAATGTAAATTTAAGAGAGAAATAGTCAGGGTTTGAGAGGTGAAATGGCTCAGGTGCTGAGCCTGAGTTTCAAAGTTTAACACAAGTGGGGGAAAAAAAGCTCAATTCTTACAGGTTCCCCATAATGAAGTTCACACTGTCCCATCCACACCATTTCCTGATACAGACAATTAAACACCAGGGTAGCTTTGGGTGCTGGCAGGACTCCCATCACCCGCTGTCCATGGAGTGAGTTGGGATGAAGGCTGCTGCAGGATCCAATCCTGAAACTATCTATAAACCCATGTTATGTTTCAGGCCCATTCTCATCATGTCACCATGTACAAGGACCACATTCCACTCCACCAGGGAATAAAGGACTAAAGAAATTTGCAGGTATGGTTGAGGAAGAGCATAAAATAGCATCGACAGAGGTGATGTGGGGAGGAATCTGCAGTGTATAGACAGCCCTGAAGGTTAGTCCAAACCTGGAACTCCAAACCTGGGGGCACTCCAGAGCATGGACAAACCTAGCACAGGGCTCTGCTCAGTTCTGCTGTTGGCACTACAGCAGGGCATAGCTGGGACAGACAGTGGGTGTCTCACATCAGGGGACTTGGGTAATGTTGCAGGGATGCAGGTTCTATCCAGGAAGCCTGCTTCTCTTATGGGGTTGCCTCACTGCTCAAGCAGCTGCAGGAGCTACATCAACACTTGCAGCCTGCTCACATGCCAGTCTCTTGAACAGGATCTGGCTCCCAACACAAAGAAACAGAGGCCTCAGGCCAGTCCTAAGCTCCACTGCAGGTGTCCTGTGGGAGGAAGGGAAGCAGAGTGCCTGTTCTGTGGTGTGCTGGAAAGGACAGGCTTTCTACAGACCAGGCACATGGATGTGGACATTCCCTCAGCACGGGAGCAAAAGCACTCTGGAGAAGCTTGGCCATCTGTGCCTAGAGCTTTGTGTTCCAGCCAGCCTGACACAGACCCTTACAGCTGACCTGGGCAGGCCATGAGTGTGGTATGGCATCAGCTGCTCACCCTCCAGCCACCTGTCCATCAGACCCTCTGCCTGGTGGATGCTGTAGTCAGACCACTGGTCCAAGACTTGCATCTACTTCCTACCCCTGGCTGATCAAGAAAGCCTTCCCAAAATGAGCAGTGGTACAAAAGGTTTCAGCACTGAATGGGCTGTGGAGTTCATGTTCCTTTCAAAGACTGGAGTAACTGTTTCAGTGTGAATTCAAATGAACTTGCCTACTCGGTGGGCCAGGCTAACCAGACCTCATTCTGGCCACATGACCTGGAAAGGCTCCATGTTTTATAGGAAACTGTTACTTCTGCAGAAGGCTCTGATCCCACCAGAGAAGCGGCAGCTCCAGGCACAGGTTCGGCAGCTCCAGGCACAGGTTCAACACCTCCTCTTCCTCCCATGGCTAGGAAGATACACACCAGTTTTACCAGTTCCTTTGGCAGATATAGGGTGCATCTTCCTGCCCACATCCTCACAGATACCACAGATAGATGCCCTTGTTTTGGCGATTCAGTTCAGAACTGCTGCCTGGGCTTGAAGCCCTCTCCTGGGCTCTTGCCAGCCTCACAGCTTCCCCACAGCACCATCCTCCCACTGCCCACTCACACAAACCAGAGCCAGGTTTTTTTGCTGTTTGTCCCCACCCTTTCCCAGACTGCATCCCAGGAACATCTCCAGCCCTTGCCACGCTGGTGCCTGCCTGGAATTCAGCTTCTGGCCGTCCATTCCACGCAGCCCCTCCCAGGTACACCCCAGGCACACTGTTGGAATTGCAGGCATTATTTTTGGTTTGCATGTCAGGCAAAAGACAGTAGAAAGTTTGTAGTGCTGTTGACTGTACAACATTACATACACAGTACAAAACCCCCAACTCTGCACAATTTATTCTGTTTAGAAATTTTCCTACATAAAACCTCATAAACCCTTTTTTAAAGAGACAGTGGTTCATCTTTATTGTCACACTGATATCTTTATAAACTTACTCCAGTGATCTATAGGAAAAGCAAACCAGACAGCTCTGTATTTATGGGCATATTTAAAAGGCCTCTTATATTTAACAACTGCATTTAGCTGTGTTAACTGCAAGTTGCAGTAATAAAGGCTCTGCACACTTCGATGCTAAATTAAAAAAAGTTCTGCTGTTCAATAATACATAGATGCTGGTGTTTTTTCATTACTCTTTAATATCATTTCCATTTAGTTTATAAATAATTGTAGCTAGCTAATGAAACGAAATAAAACCTGCCTCCAACCCATTCCCTAGAGCAAACTAAACTCCTCTTTTTAAAGCTTCTTAATCACCGCCCAGTTCTTACAAAATTAGCATAGTAATGGGCTTTAAATTGAGCCTCTTTGTTTTTTAATTAAGCTCCCAGCAGGTAAAAATAAAACAGATTATTGAAGAATATGCCAACACTAATAGCCTGAAACTCTTTTGACAATTAAAAAGATCCCATGTTAACCCTTTGGAGGAATCCTGCATGCTAATTAGTCACTCTGAGGCCCAAATCCATCAATATTCCATCTAGACACCTTGTAAAGTTGTGGTGGTGAGGCTGATCTGTGACACTCGCTGCCATTTGTGATGGCAAGGTGAGGCACAAACTCTCCCTGGCAGCAGGACCACGTGGGATGGCAGTTTGGGACCCATATGCCATTGCCTGGCATGCTGGCACCAGCACGGTGGTTTGGGGTTTGTGCTGGACACACATGGGGCAGCATTCACGAGGCCGAGGCTTGGGAAATGTGGGGTGATGCCTGCTTTGATGCCAACTGCCCAAGTCCCATGGCTGGCTGGGCATCGGGGCAGAACAGGGGAGAGGCAGGGGGAGGCCAGTACTGCACGGCTGGAGCTGCTGCTCACCACCAGGTCTGCCTGTGCTGGGCCCACAACCCAGGTCCACTCCTTCTCCAAGCCCTGAAACAGCAGCATCCCAGCTCCGGGGCCTCTGCCTTGAGCTCCTGGCTCCTTTACAGCTTTCTCTCTGCTCAGACAAAGAGCCTCTCTCGCACTCTTTTAACTCCAGTGCTCACTGTTTGGCGATGCCTCCTTGGAGCCTCCGCTGCATTTTGTACAAAAAAATTAAGGGGATGCCAGCGGCAACAGCTCTGGCCGGCACTTCAGCCCCCGAGGCTTATTTGAAGTGTCTGCCTAGCAGCGAGTGCCCCAAACATGCCGGAGACACAGCTACTCTTTTTTGCTTAGCAACACCAAACTGCCCCAGAGGCAAAGGTAAATCTTAGGCAGAAGAAGGAGGTTAAGAAAGAGCAATGCCGAGGCCATGTCCTGGACAGCAGCGATTCTCTGGGAAAATTTACTGGGTACCGCTGGCAGCCCAGACACGAAAATTGCACTGAGCTTCGCTGGTAGCTCCCTGTCAAATATTTGGAAACCTCCTTCTGAGTCCCACACTTTATTTTCAGTCTGATTCAGGCGTCAGTGTGAAGTGCTGGCTGCACTCTGCTCGCATCCAGCCAGGACTATTAATCCCTCGCTTTCGGGAGCTGCGTCCATCCCCAGAAATGAAATCCGCCACATGAAAAGCCCATTCATTTCCAGGGGCGCTGATCACTCTGCCTCCTTCAGAGACTGGCAATAAATGGTACCCAATGCTCTTGTGTACTCAGCAAAACCCTGTCAGGTCTTCGGCAGCCGCAGTAACCACTGTCAGTTGCTGCTTTATATTACACCTTATACCACAAGGGTCACTGTGATGGAATTAAGAGGCCGACAGAGAATGTGATCAGATTTAAGGGCAGACTCCAGCCATGAATATACTCTGCCTTCTTTCACCGAAGCGTTTGGGAGCCTCTGACGTGTTCTAACATACAATTTTCAGAGACAAACGACGTTTCCTAACTGTCTCCTAACTGATAGCAGATAACCTGGAGCAAGAAGGATGCACTTTGCTTATAATGGAATATAAATTCATTAGCAAAGACCTTAATTTACCCCCTGCACAGGAACGAGCATTACACACTTCACTGGGCATCTCTGGACTGTGCCCTGTCACAAATAAATGTCACCAGCAGAATCACTCAAAACCATTTAAATCCATCACAACTGATTTAACTTCCCCTTAAGATCACATATAAATTATAGAAGAACTAGAGTGGCTGGAATGCAACATAGTGAAGATGACTCAGAGTTTCTTAGATGGGATCCTAGGTCCCACAACCACTCTCCTCACTGCCTCTGTTGGGCCTGGTGAAGAGACAAATGAACAGAAATGCTAATTCCTCCTGGGACTACTTCAGTTCTAGGGACCTCTCCAGGAATATATTTTCTTTAAAGCAAAAACCAACGATGTTGACAATAAGCTTGCAATATTTTCAGCACATCTGGTTAAGAACAGCTGGAGAGGCAGTGCTCAGCACACACTTCTTCATCCTTGTGCTTGAGGTTTGTCAGTTATTGGTGGGGCTCCAGGGGGCTAAAGAAGAGAGCAGCAACTTGTGAGGGAGGCACTCAAACTCCTGCAGATCTGACTTCAGAGAACGCAGCAAACAACTGAACTCCGACAGCCATTTCACACCGAAACTTCCTGGTAAACTGCAAGTAACAATTCTCTGTGCCTACAAGATTTACACCAGGGATGTCAAGCTGGAAAGCATGTGTATGTACAGTCTGCATCACATACCTGTGCCATGTCACATTAAACAAGCTGCTCTATGATACTGTGCTGGCAAAACCACTTTGAAGACACACATTCATCCCAGTGCACCTCAGGAACGCAGAAATACAAGAGGAGCTCAGCACAATAATGCATTTAAAAATACTTCTGCCTTTTTGGACAGTTTTTACCAGGCCCAGAGACATTCCTCACTGTATGAATAATCCCTCTCCCACCACAGAATCAGTCAAAATGGAAGAAACTTTTTGCTACATCAAATCCTGACTGGTTTTCAGCTATGGCTGCAGACGGAACTACAATGAAGCTACCAACTTTTGCTCTGTGTGCACAGGTTGTTATCTCCACCAGCGTCTTGACCTTTTGCAAATGTGATCCAAGGTGACCTTTTACTGTTATTGCAGCAGTAAATGCAGTTTTCCAAGGAATTCTCACTGGAGCATGTTTTACATTAGCAGTTGGTTTGCATCAGAAAATTCAGCTTCTCTGCTGCATAGGGTTTATTAACACAGCTATCTCTATAGAGATGTATAGTTTTATATCAGCCTTATATGAAACCAGCCTTGTTATCACCGAGCCACTATCAGGCAGCACCTTTCAACAGGCAATGCAGCTGTCCAAACAGTGCCTGTTGTACCTGGGCAGCATATAGGTACTTGTTTACTCTCTTCTAGCAGAATACACAGAGGTAATTCTTCTGGATTTCATCACTGTCCCTTGTTTTACGCTTTATATTCAACCTCTCAGGAAATCAGAGAAAGGTATTATTTCCTAACAAAAATATATGTCATCTGATCATGGCTGGCAGCATCAGCCTCCCCCCTGCCTCCCCACATGAGTGCTTTTGTTTAATGTCTCCTTGGTGGGAGTATGTTTTATACTGGTAAAGTGTAATACAGTACCTTTTGGATGAAGAATATCCAACCATTGCTTGTTGAAAGCTTGCACCATCCTTTGTCTCATAACAAGGCTGGACGTGGTGGTTGCTCAATAGAGGGGACAAAAAAAGAACCACCAAAAAAAAAAAAAAAAAAACCAAAAACCAAACCAAAAAACTTCCCATGGACTTTTTTGTTTGACTCTTGACAGTTCAAGACATCAGTCCAGAATCAACTCTGCTGACCCAGGCAAGGGGCTATTTCATAACTTGGAAGTACATTCATAAGTTACCAAAGTGAAATAACAACAACATGAAAAGAACAGTGTCTGGATCCCAACAGTCTCTGAAGACTTTAAGTTTAGGGAAAAACATACCTGCAAAAGACCAGGAGCAGAAACCAGACAGCAGTGCCACAGACTTCAGTTTTTTACCACATTCTCCTTCCTGAACCCATATGGTTGACTACAAAAACTGCACAGCCATGTCTATGCTAATCCACACATTTCCAAATCAGCACAGAATTTACTTCTTCACAACTCACTTTTTAATCAATCTTTGAAACAATTATCTAAGTGAGATGGAAGACCTGTGGAGCCACTCAAGCTGCAGTCTCACTTGGAAAGTACACAGGCAATTTTATTTCCAAATTCTGTCAAAACTAGGAGAAAGATTGTGTGGGTTTAGTAGCTAATAACACAGCAGAAATCAGCATCTGCCCAATTCAAGGCTCTGGGAAGAAGCTGTAATACCAAGACTGTGTGCACCAGTCACCTGTAAGGAGCTCCTAGGTTGGCCAAGAGAAGTTCATGTACCTATGTGAGTTAAGCACAGGATGAACAGATTAACGTTGAGCCCTCTCTGATAAATGTTACTGAGTTTAGAAGAGTGTCATGAAAGCTACCAACAATCCCATCAGCAGTTGTATCTAGAGAAGTCTTGGACTGAAACTGGTAGGTAAGAGAAAACAAAAAGAGGAGCCCTGAACCAGGTACCACGAAGATGCAAGAAGGCCAGTGCAAGCCTGTTCATTTGCACTTGAAAGCTGATGAACATCAAGTTAACAACCTGACCTAAGTTTCTATCACTTGTTGGTTCATGAAAAATTAGTAGAACTTGTCAGTAACTTCCAACAAAAGTCCAAATCCCAGTGAGGCTCTGCTCCAGATTTTGTTAAACCATCTTAAAGACTAGAATTAACTTACAAATGCAAAAAGGAATGACCAGAGTGGTTTCTGTCACAACACAGGGATGTACAGCTGACAGTGCTCTGCTTCCTAGCATTAAATGCATGTTCTGGAGCAGGAAGATGGCTCCAACACTGAACTATGCAGCCTCTATGTACATGAGAACTGGAACATTTCTGCCATACTACAGGGAGAGCACAAAGCAGAGGAACTAAGTGTGGGGGCTGGTTTGAGGAGGGTTTTTTTTTTCCTTTTCCTGGTTGGTGTGTGTTTTTCTACTGTTTTGCCTCTTTGGGGCTGCTCTGTTCCTTTGTAATGAAATTGTGCCCTTACCGTCAGTACTTACTGAGGGGAAGTAGAGAGATGTAGACAAGGGGAGAAAGGGGATGGGTTCTGGATTTGTGTCAGAGAACACCAACACCAATGAGATACTGCAGGAGAACATTTCAGAATGCCCTGCCAAGAGTGACAATAGCTGACAGCAAAGTCCAACTGCATGGAGAGAGAGAACACCTATAGAGCAGTGACTGACACTGTCACATTACAGGGGACTCAGCCTAGACATAGCAAGAGTGAATAAATAGGGAAATGAAATTTTGGTCAGTTCAGGAGGAGAAGTAAGAGATAGCCCATTGTATTATATCAAATGTTATATTACCTATATAGGTTTCAAAGATACATATCCATAGTGTGTTTATTGGTGCATTATTGCAATACACACAGGTCTATAAACTCTTGAGGCATGTATGTGTGTGTGCCTGCATATCTAACCTGCAACACACTCCTTGAAGTCCTGTGATAGTAACTGTACAGAACAGCACAGAACCCCCAGGTCCAGAGCACCCTGCAAACCCTCGGCCACTCTGCAGCAGTGCCCACAGGCTCTGCAGGAATCATTCCAGCCCTGCACCTCTGTCAATAACTGCTCGCAGATGTTTCTTTACTGCCCTTTAAGGACGGGCTGAGCAGACAAAAGGGTAAAGGTGCGACTTTTCAAATTTCTGCTGTTTATTCAGAAGAAATCTTTAACTCCCTATCACCACATGACACTCTTTGATCCCACCCCTGTGCCCCCTTCCAGCTGTGCTCTCCCCCTCAAGGCAAGGCGGCTCTAACGCAGCATTCACTTCCCGTTCACTGCGCACCGCTATGCCTCTACTGGCTTTTGCAGGCGACGTTCTGCTTTGCTGTGCTATACAGTGCCGAGCACAGCAAGCTAGGATCACTTTTGTAGCAACCACAACTAAAAGCACTGATCTACCCCAGCAGCGAGCATGGGAAGACCAAGGCTGCGGAAACAGGAGTGCGCTCGGAGCCGGGGAAGGGCTGGGGGAGCAGCAGCGCCGGTCCCTGCCGCGCCAGGCCAGCTTCCCTTCTCCTGCTGAGCCGCAGTCATGCCCTGCTGACAGTTACACAGAGCAGGGTTATGGCTCCTGTATTTTTCTTGCTTATTATATAAGCTGACTTTGGTCATCAGCTGCCAAATGGCAGAAGCAGAATAGAATAAGCGTACATGGAGCAGAGCACCAAGCCCAGAAGCGTTATTCAGCCCTGTGGTTTCTTTTGCTCCCTTGCTCGCTTCAGTGTGTGACATTTCACAGAATGTATCGGTCAAGACTATCACTAATTGCAGTAATGATCTCCTGGTTAAGAGTGAACTCTTGGCAAAGCTTCAAGCCCTAATCATTTCAACTGAATCCAACTGCAAAAGAACAACTACCTTTAAAGCTGTCATTTCTTATAGCAGGGTTGTTCCTGCCACCCTATGAAGCAAACACGCCACATCCTCCAAGCCCATCCTCTAGCTGACCCACATCAGCCCTCACAATTTCACTGGTTTTGTGACTCCCACTGAAAAGACAAAACTCTGGCAAGTTTTGTGCACAAGGCAGGCTCTTCCCTGGCAATAACTTTGCAAACAACGTTAACTCTGAAAATTACAATTAAATAAAAATTAGCAAAACATGCCTCCTGCACTTAAGACATTATCTTCATTTTTCCTCTCATATTTTTCCCTTCATATATTTGAAGAAGCATTTTCCAATTTAATTATTTTTTTTTCTATCTTAAATTATCTGAAAGTGAGATAAACAATCCATTAATATTTTATTAGATTTGGCCTTATGCAAATTAGAGAAGCTGGACTTAACCACAAATTAGCTCCCAGATGCCCAGAGATTTCCCACCTACTAAACACTGACCCTCGGCATTCTTCTGCTCTGGAGAGGCTGAATGCAATCCCTGATTTGACCCTGTATGGATAAGGAGAGTGAGATGGGTTAGGCTTTAGAAGCCAACCTGGAAAGCAGAGTTCCTTCAGCTCTTGATGGAAGTGTAATTCTTTTCAAACCACTCGTGATGTAAGCAACATAGAGAAGAAGCATGAACATTATTTATATGATTTCCACGCTCTGAGACAGTAATCTTGATTTGGCTTATAGCACCGTAGTGGTTTACCTCAGCAATTCTGCTCACTCATCTCACAAAATAATAGGGAAATCTATAATTAAAGGCAGATTGAGATGCTGAACTTGAAGTCTTCAGACTTGCCTGTTCCTCCCCTGCAATGTATGAACACCTAAGTGCAAGTACAGCCCTGTAGTGACCATCCAAATACACCTCCTGACCCAAATGCAAGAGAAGCAAAAAAGTATTTCTTAGGGAACTCTTAAAGTGGTTATGACTGCACAGTTTATTCACAGCTACCAAATACTGCAGGCTGGATGAATCTCCAAGCTCTTCTTTTTGTTACCCACCAGAATCAGAAGTATGATGCCCTTAATTTAAACCACATTTCTCAAACCTCTAAGTGGTTTAACAGAGTTGAAAAGCTCATCACCCTGTACAAAAGTTTTGTGTCATTTTTCAATCAAAAATTCATGAGCTCTAATAAGCAAACTGGAAAAAAATCAACTATGAATACATTCTTCCCAACACATACATTCTGCTTTTCACACACATTTTCTCAAGCCCATGGCAGACTTTCTACACAGCATGTTACAGCAGAGCAAGATGCATTTGCTACAGGTATGTAACTTAAAACTGTTTGTAAGAAACATCCTAAACATGTCCCTTGCTGTAAATGTGACATCTTTACAGCATATGCTTAGTAAATGAAAGCCCTGGGAAAAGGAGGAAAGTCAGGATACCTCCCATATAACTGATTGTAAATTCTTGGGCACCAGGTTTATATTCTTAATAACCTACTAGTTAGACTTAGTGTGTCTGTTCCATCTAAGTCAATTTAAATGAGGTGTACCAGATACAGTACATAAAGTGTTTCATACTTGTGGAGATATGTTTAACTATTGTTTCTTTAGGAAAATCTAATAGCTAGCTCCATTTAATCACTGTCAGATGTTCTACATGTTGCAAGTGGTAACTTCCTTGACACAAACTGCTTTTAATCAGGAATCTCCGACATATCTTGCATACATCTCAGATTAACTTTTGTGATGCATAAAAAAGTTTTTATAGTATTTATTTTTTTGGTCATGTTACCCTGGTTTACTTTTTTTGCTTTACTGGGTACTTAGGCAACTTTTTTTTTTTTTTTTTTTTCCTCTGGAAAAGGCCAGGAATTCCATGGGGTTTCATAAAAATTAAAACCCAAGTGCAACATCCCCCCAAGCCCCCCCTCCTGCAGGCTCTCTCCACACTTACTTGGAGTCTGGGTTAATACAATCAGTTCTGTCACACCGGTGCAAACCCAGCCTTGGGCCCAGTGCAGTGTTTCTGCTCTCCCCAGTCTCAATGGTTGTTTGTAAACACATCTTGGCTGAGAGCACGCGGATGGAGCGCTGATAATAAGAGCCTTCCAACTATGTTCTTTAACTTCTCTGACTCTAAAAAGGCAATCAAAGCCACCCCCCAATGTGTGATTAAATATACGCAGGGGATAATCTCGCCTCCGAAAAGCTGGAGAAAAGGTGGTGTCGAGGCTGGTTTGAAGTGGCCTCCTTAATAGAAAAGGACGGTCCCTTTCTGTGTACATCATGATTTGCTTTGGGATTTCTGTTGTGCCCCGTAAGCCTACAGGATATTACAGCAGCTTTTGTGTCGCTGGTGACCCAGCTGTTCATTATTGAAAAATTCCACTGCTTGATGCTGAGGGCAGGAAGGCTGACCCCTCATCTTATGGACGTTACTATCTTTCAAAAGATACAGGATTAAAGGGCCGAGCAAAATCTGGAGGAAAGCTATGTCTGGTTTTCTGTGTTTTCGTTGTCTTTCGCTATATTGGCCCGGAGAGGGATGTTTGTACAGGATTTAATTAGTTGGAATCAGGCTGAGATTATTGTTGAGACTATTTACTCAGCAAATCTCCAGTCTGAGCCGGAGCTCGAAATGAGTCTGAATAAGAAAATCTAGGAGTGCTCAGTCTTACTGCTCATATTCTGTAACGAGCTGCGAGACACGGATGTGAAGGGTCTGATCATGTGAGGTGCTGAATGCCCTTCTTTCCCACTGGGATCAATATAGCATGGGGGGGGAACTACCATTATATCACATGATTGAGTCTTAATCAGCTATAAATAGCAAGTGAGAAGATCACAAAACCCCCCGAGGTTTAAGAAGAACTTTTACTGCATTCTCCTGAGGAGGATGTCTATAACACTAGTGTGTGATACAGCACAAGAAACAATAAGAGCCTTGTTGTTATCACTACTGCAGTCGTGAGGATGCAGTCATTCCACGTAGATTAACATTTTATAATCATTATGCACATTTATTTTTTAAAATAAAAGCATCAGGATTTGAACACGAAATTGGACTTAGCCTCAGTGAAAAGAGTAACTTGTATCTGGAACGTAGCTGGAAGTAGGAGCTGGAAGGTCAACTAGCGTGGGAGAAAGCAAATAAGGACACCAGTGTCACTGAGAACACAATGCATTCACCACTGGGTCTACCCTGATTTGGAGAGAAAGGAGATACTGGCAGAAGATTCCCTGGGATTCACATCTTAAACTACTCAAGAGTTACAGGCTCCGAGCTCTCTGCATTTCAAGGGGAGGGCATTCACACTTAGGAAAGGTCAGTAAGCTGCCTCTCTGTACAGTAACACAGGTGGTTCTGTCCCCACATGCAAAGGCAGAGATACTGATGCACTTTCTGGGGCTCTGGTGTGTGCAGAAGTGGTTTATCCATCTACACTTCCAACAGTGCTCCTCAGTGCAAACATTCAGGTGGAAGGCCACCACAATACACAATCACTGGACTACCTTTCTGTGCAGAAGTGCCTCTGCCAACATTATGAATAGCTGCTTGCATACTCAAGTAGTCACTGTCCAGTATATTAAGAGGAGGCACTAAGATTGCTAGAAAGGAGAAAAATATGTGAGGCAACTTCCCTTACCCAGGCACAATCCTCATCAAAAAATTACTCTGTGATTTATTAGGCTGGAAATCTTGCTGATGACCCAGAGCGAGCTGCCAGGACCTCACGTCTTGAACACTAAACAAGCCCAACAGTATTATCGCAGCAGTGTCCCTCTGTTAGATGAGAGTGCACAGAAACCAAAGGACTTCTGCAGGCAGGAGGATGTTTAAGGTGAGGCGGCCGTTGCTTTGGTTGCACTGGTTACTATGGCATGAACCTGGCCCTGCCTGCAAGGGGACAGGGAGCTCTGCAGGCGCATTGGTTTGCAGATGTTACCATTCATGAAGCTGCTCTCTGCAGAGGAGAAAAGCTCTTCCCAGAGGCACAAGGCCCCTTGTTGCCTGGCTGCACTATTTCAGTCCAAATAATATTGTTTTAAAGTCACACTTGCCAGACTGAAGAGTAACAGATACAGAGAAAGCAAACACACGAACTCCAGTGGATCCTCACCAAGGCAGACACCAGCGACCGCCCATTTCAAAAGACAAAAGCATGCTCTGACCCATGCCTCAGAGCAAAAGGCAGCAGGAACACAACATCTCAACTACTGGAAAATTAAAATAAGGCAAGGAAGTGGAGGATAATTCAGTGCTGCTCTCAGATCCCAGAGCTGACTTTTTACCAGTTTTGAGCAAACTCTTGGCATTGGCTCAAAAGGCTTTTTGTGAGCAAGCATGTTGTCAGCATTTTTCCTTTAAAGACATATAACCTAAAGTAAAAGAATAAAGCCAGACTGAGATTTATGCTGCAGCTTTCTTTTACTCTTCCCCCAGCCNGCTCTGCAAGCTGTGGGCATATGACTTCAAAGGCAGGGGTTTACTCTGCCAGGAAAGAGGACAGGATGGACCTCTCTAGTGCTGGGGATGTGGATCCTGCTGCTGAGCAAGGCAGAAAGGCATCTTATCTGTAGCTGCTGTGTAGCACTGGGAACTTCCCTAGATCTCTGCCAACTGTTCTCAACATGCCTGATGGATCACAGGGCCTGAGGAAATTATTGCCATGTTTATATTACATGGTTATATTATCTGCTTGCAGAAACCATAGTCCCCTTGTGCACTCAGACTCTTCTCCCTAAAGAAATGAAGAGAATTTGAATAGAATGGAGTCTGAATAACAGAGAGATGCAACAGACAATGAACAGAAAAACCTCTTTCAAATATTTTTCCAGTGATCCTGTATGAAACAGTAAGCATGCATTCCTCTCTGAAGTGCACTGTGAGTTTCCATAAATACATATTTTTTCTGAAAGTCAGGATTTTATAAAGTTCAGATTATGGAGGAAAGAGCTGCATGGTTCAGTCCACAGACAGAAATCCCCAGGCGCTACAGAGAGCACTCTTGGGGCACTAGATTCAGTTCACAGTTGTGGGGGTCAGGCTGCAGCTCAGGCTTGGGGAGCAAAATGGTTCAGCTGAGCGACTTCCAGCACTGCTTAGCAGGTACTGAATACAGAACAGGTCTTGTGAAAGGGGGTATATGGTTTATCTCCTCCAAAATTAAAATTTACTCTATTTATTGAATTCTTAGTTAAGGAACTAACCCTGAATTTTCCCCTTTTTTTTTAATTTTTTTTTTTTTTCTTAAAGTAGTGGAGAAACGAGGTAAAACTCTGTGAGGGCCATCTCATTTAAAATAACCATGCCACAGAGGCCATGGCTAAGCTGCAGTGTAACTCAAACCCTTCTGGTTTAAAACTCTGGAGCACAAAGGAGCACCACAATAACACATCACAGAGGGTGAACACATCTGTGGACTGCCAGCACAGGCACTCAGGACCCAAGACTGGGTTTGGGGCTGGAATACCTGTGGGACATGGGGTTTTGGTGTGCTATGGCAGACATGGAGCAGTTGAAGACACAGAGCAGTACCTCAAGAGCAAACCATTTGAATCCTCTGCTACCGATGTAAACAAAGATGGCACTGAGGGTCTGTGAGGCACTACAGCTACAGGCCAAGAGAGCGCTAGACCTTCACAGTGTCTCTGACAGACACATCGCTGAAACACACAGGCTGCATCATGACCCTTGGCAATTTGGGATCCCCTGCCCTGGCTGAGCAGGTTCCCCGTGAACACAGCAGTACCAAGGTAAGGGACTCTGCAAGAACAGGCAGTGCCAGAAACCATGTCTCACACCAGCACCTGACAGGCAGGTGGTCCTTGCATGGTCTCACCACCTACATTTGGGGCAACATCCACCCAGGATGGCAGTGCTGCAGCAGCCTCAGCTGCAGGGGACAGTGCAAGCTGCGACTCCAGCACTGGGGCTGGGTGGTTATTCATCAGATGACCAGAAAAGCACTGCAGCAAACGCTCATTTGTTTGGCTTCGCAGCCACACTTGCTCCTTTGTTGAGCCGACACACACAGAGAACGGGGTGCAGAATGACGGCCGAAGGCACCCAGGCTGCCATGCTCTGCCCCTCATGAGCCTGTCCACTGCTCAGCCGGAGCCACACACACCGTGCTGTGTTCAGCAGGAGCTAATAAAGCCCTTCCCCCTCGTTTTTCCTTTCTCTCTCTCCCCTTTCTTCTTCTTTTCACAAAGAGTGAATGGATGCTTAAAAAGCTCTGATCTGATAGCTTCGTCCAAGCTGCGTTGCACCTTGAGACAATCGACATCCAAGCTGCTGACAGCCTGATTTCCCTCTCGGCTCATCCTCCCGTGGAGAGCCACCAGGGCCAACATTTTTGGTGATTTATAAAGAAAACTGTTTTCATAGACAGGACATGAAAGACACAAGCTGTAGATTACCACTAAGATTAGCATGCAAAAATGTATTTGAATTTCTGATCAGCAGGAGGCTTCAAAGGGACCAAGTGCAGATTAGCAGGTGTTACGTGAAAAAAAGAGAGAGAGCTTTTGTGCTACAAAGTTGCACGAGCAAAACAAATATGTCTTTCACTTTGAAGAGCTGGGGAGGAATTTGTGGCCATTGCCATGGAAACTCAACAGGCCTGACGCTGTAAAGCCAGATTTTGGAGACAGAACCGCTGTTATGTCTGTATGCTGCTGAATACGTGTCTTTATCAGAAGGCTGGTGGGGAAAGTTAAATGACAATGTGACACCACTGCGACACCTTTGTTGGTTTCGGCTGAAGTTCCATTATTTGAAAGAGGAAAGAGCACACCAGGCACTGCCTTTCAATAATGGACCTCCACAAACTGCACTAATTTGGAGGAAAATGTAAAGGATCCAGAGGGCCTTGGTGATTATTACCACCTAGCTAAATTTTCTGGGTCAGTATGATCCAACTGAAAAAAAACTGTGTAGGGTCAGTCTTTGGTTATATGTTTTTAAATTCTTTTTTTTTTCAGTCATCTCATCTCTGCATTGTAGTTGAACCATGCTCATGTAAATCACTGATTAGTTAGCAATGATCTCCAGCCCAACCAACGCAGTGGTCAGAGAATACACTGCCACTGTCCTAACACCCTGAGTGACCACACAGGTGATACAGCTCCATGCCCTCAAGCCCTCCAGGGGCTCAGCTCTGGATCTAGCAGCAGACACGGACAGCCACTACAGCCCCACACACCCACCCTTGGTGCCATGAGCAGCTGAAACAGCCCCAGAAGGGTCAGGGCAACGGGGGGAACAGAAGAGAAAGACAGACAGTAAAGGTGAGAGGTGGTGGGGAAGGTCCTTTCTGAGGGGCAGTGACAGCTGGACAGCAGGCTCAGGCTGCAGAGCTGCCCCTGCCCAAACACGCCTGCCTTTGGCTGCTCTGAATACCCTGCCCTGGTTACAGCTATTGTTTTATAAACAGAACACATCCACAATTAACCAGTTAGTCCACCACTAACTCATCACCATCAGCACGATTAAAACACAGAATTAATTAACTGATACCAAGATATATTATGCTTAAAGGTCACAGTATCTCACAGCTTCCTCTACACACTCAGCTCTGCTCACCAGGCAGCCTGACAGGACTGTCTGCAGGGTTTATGACCAGGGAGTATGCAGCAAACCACATCTGGTGGGTACAAGATCAAATCTGAGACCACAGACACACACCACTCCGTTCCTCCACACAAAGGTCCACCTCAGACCAGGGCCATGGCTTGGCTCTCTCTAGCAGAGGTCTGGCAGGACACTACTTCCCCAGAGGGAGCAAAGTACAGAGCACACTAGTGGCCACACTCTGGCAAGGGCAGAGGACAGACGCTGTGGAAGGGAGATGTGTGCACAGGGTGACAGCTGGGGTCAGGCCAGTGCCTGGGAGAAAGGAATCTCCTGCCAGCACCCCCTAGCCCTTGCAAGGAGCACTGTGCCCAGAAGACCACCACTTCAGATTATAAACCCTGTTATTTTCCCTGTGATACAGTATCCTGCTCAGCATGGCTGAGATCTGTAGTGGACCGGAGCAGAGACACTAGCACCACGGCCACAGAACCTCCTTCCCCAGAGGGCACACAGCTAAGGTCCTGCAACCACAGAGGAGATCACAGACGCTGGAAAATGAGGAGGCTGTGAAGGAAAGGCAGAGGCTGTTCATTCTGAAGGAAAGGCAGAGGCTGTTCATTCTCCACTGGTTTGGATTTCTCCAAGGGAAGGGTATGGTTGTGGACTGTGCTGCCTGTGGCTGTCCTTACCGCCAGTGAGAAGCAAGTGCTCAGGGTGTCCAGGAAAGCTTCACATGGGATGACACACAAAGGAAGACTTGAAAAGGCCAGCTTCAGAAACCCCTCCAGGCTGGGGTCAGCAGGGACCAAGGACTGCTGTCTGCTATGCTTGTGTTTCCAGAGGCAGTGGATCCTGCCTCCAGGCACCTCTCTCAAGTACATTCAAGATTTTGTGCAATCCTCCCTGAAGCACATTATACTTCACAGACTCCCCCAGGGGCTTTCTGGTTTTAGAGTGTTTGTGGGGGTGGGCTGAGGACAATAATTATTAATTTTTCTCCATTTAGGACTGACCTTCCTAGAAAACATTGGAGAGAGGGATCATGGCACTACGCCAGACATGAGGCCAGTTCCAAGCTGCCTGGTAACACTGACTGAAGCTGGCTTCCTAGTTCTCAGACAAGTGCCAGAAGATACTTTTTAGACACACTGGGAGTTTATTCCTGTGGAAAATCTAAACAGTTATTTTTAAGAAATCATTCACCAGTGCCTGAGTGAGAGTGAGCCCTAGATAACACCTTAAAATGCCCTACTGCATCACTTTAAGAACATCCTCTACAGGAGGCAGATGCAGCAGCACTGTCCAGACATTAGGCATCAACAATCTGCGAGAGAAATGACTAACGATAGTCACTGGGAGTGCTTGAAACACAGTGTACTTGCTAGAACACGTATTCCCTGCCTTAGATCTCATTTTTAACTTCCACAACTACTTGCATAAGAATACTGACTTCCTTTCCAGCCTGCCTTACCTTAGCCTATTTCATTCATATTTGCAAGCATGCATTTTGCCCCCAAGAAATCTGGCAGAAAACGAAAGTGCTGTCCTTTTCTACTTGTTGGCTACCTATGAAAAGACTTACAGTGTTAAAAAGCTAAAGAACTGGTTCCACAGAATTCCACAGAGATAAAGCATACAATTTGTTGCAGATATAGACTGAATTTCAGTATCATTTGCATTCAGCTAAGAAGGAGCAAAGGCTTTTGTTTTTAATCACTAACCAGTCACATGCCTGTATACACAAAGTAAAAGGCAGACAACACATGCATGTGACAAAAGAAAAACGCCTTAAAATATTAATCCTGGAAGCATATTTCATATGGGCCAAGTACTTTACAATTAATTAGTTACATCCAGATATTTTTGGAAAGTTAAGAAGGGAGTATTTTGATCTTTCTCTAAGCCACGGGGTTTTTGTAAAACTACTCCTTCAAGGGTAAGCAATATGCAAACACATCATTTAGCTAATTGAAATTAAAAATGTAGTCCTCATATTTATAGCTTGTTTACATTTCTAGTAAAATACATATATATTTAAATTCATGTCTAATTCTTAGATAGCTATGACACAAAGATAATAAATTATATTAAATTAATATAATTTTGAAGTATAGGTTGGAAACGTGCAAAGATTATTCTGAACAAATAAAGACAGAAATTTTATGATACAGATCTAGGAGTTGAGGGAATCACTTACATTCAGATGCCAAGGTTTTACACTGTCAGTTATGTAAAACAGCATAAGACAAGGCAGCTGAATTTGTAACTCACAAAACCCTGACAAGTGTGGTCAACCTCCTGAAAGCAATAATTTATTATCAGAAATGTCACGCCTACACAATAGACTTATTGTTGATTCATTAGGTAATTTCCCTTGAAGACCAGCTGTTTCTAGTGTGGTAGGATGAATAATGAGGAAGATATTCAATGTTCAGGGTACAAATGACAGACATAAGGAGGTTCTAACACCACCAGCGTCCCACCGCCTACGGCACCAGCTCTGTGCTAGAGGGTAAAGGTCCTACACCTCCCACTTGCACAGAAAACCTCCCAGGTGTCAGATTTGCTCAGAGGGCAGGTTGCTGTGCAATACCTTCAATAGAATCAGGAGACCCATGTGATATGGCCAAGCAGGCCTTGGGCTCATTGTCACCTTCTATTTCCATTGACGTGCCCTGAGGGTAGATACTTTCTCCTCCCAGCAGACTCAATTTATTCCCAGGTGCTCTACTGAATGTCTCACCACCAGTACAGCTTGCAAAGACAGTCCTGATGGCTGTGCTCCAGGCAAGCTTTTATCCTATTTTCCAGAAGTGACTCTTTTTTAACCTTAAGCCAAGTACTATCTAGATAATAATTATTAAACTATAATTTACTACAGCTACTAGTACTATCTGCTTGGTCTTGGGCTGCTTGCTTTTTTTCTTTTTTTTTTTTAATTTTACACAAATACATTATTCGTCCCTCAAATGATCCCTCTGAGGGCTACATCTCCATCACGTTAAGTAACGCTGCAATTAAAGTGAGTTAAATTCACCAATAAGCAGACAAGCACCATGTGCTGTATGGTTGGTGTTCATTATGCTCAGTACATTAATGCTAACAGTTTGTCAAGTCTTTTTCAAGCTACAGCCACCTCAAAAAAAAAAAAAAAAAGAAGAAGAAAAAAAGAAAAAGAAAAAAAATAAATAAAAAAGGGAGGAAAACTTGAGTCTATAGCCTATCATTTGATCAGCCCTTTAAGGAAAATCTGGAATGCAAAAATCAGGTGAAACCATTTCTTTGCTTTTTCAGGATGTGGTTCTTTGGAAATACAAATGCACAGCGAGCAGCACGACAGGCAGAAGTGCAAACATGAGCTGCACAGAGCAGGATCTGATTAGAATCATCGCTGCTTTTGTTGTGTTCCCAAAGGCTGCAGCAGGATGGAAGTCTGGACGCTGACAGTCACCTCAACAGCAGATTCAATGAACATAACTAGTGTGCTGATACTCACAGGCTGACAGAAGGCACAACATTTTCACTGGATTTAAAGAAAGAACAAAACCAGAAAATAAGGCCTCCCTGCATTGCCTAGGGATGTCTCAAGCTTCGGCGTGATGGAAGAATTCCAGGTCTAAAGGCTCATCATTTGCAAGTGTCCCTATTCCTGTTGCATTTTCTTTTAAGTTGCAATAATGTTAATGCTTCCAACTAGCCATGGCTTTATGAAAACCAAAAGGAAACCCACAAAGCAAGCATTGCTGAAGTTTGGGTTGTTTTTTTTCTGTAACAAGATGTACCTCTGTACTCCTTTGCTAGTGATATGGAAAACACATAATAGCTTCAGTGAATGCACTGCGTTGAGATAAACCATTTACTAAATACCTTTGGCTGAAATATTACTTGTGCTGCAGCTGAGATGAAAACCAAGCTGTTGTCTTTACCTACCTACGGTGGGGGAGGAGAGTGGCAAGGGAAAGGAGTGCAATAAACCCCTGGATTTACAGTTAATCAGATCTGCCGACTTTGTGACTTCTGTGTGTATTTTAGTACTGCACCACAGCTGATTAACTCTGCCTCCTTAGACACTAGAAAAGGTCTTCTCCTTCACCACACTATAGTTATCTTGCTGCTTTTGCAATGCACCTTTTTATTGTTCAATTGAATACAGACTAGAATGTTTTTTATTTTCATAAAAGAAGATGTATGAAGACTTTTTTTCCCCTAATAAAGGGAAACATGCAAGCTTGCCCCTTTTGAGCTCTTTGTCTCACCCCATGGAAAGACAGCCCATTGCTTTGGGCATCCTGACCTCACTTGGCAAGCTTGAAGAAACCTTCCTCCACATCTGAAGTTTCCAGATTTTAAGAGTGGTTTCCAATGGTCATTAAAACATTTGCATAATTCATGGTCTGATCCGGTTCTCCACAGCAGGATTTTAAATTTGAGGTCACTTCTTGTCTAAAGGTAAGCAGAGATGAGAGAGCTGTTTGGGATTTATATTTCTAGAACTTCGCCCTTACATTCTTTCAGTCTACCTCTTTAAAATATGAATTTAGATCTGGTTTACCAAAGTCACAGGGAAAATCACAGCTACTCAGAAGTGGGTTGCACTGCATCTCCTGATATGATCCCTGGGCTCACAACATCACCACCTTCACCCCAGGGAGGGTTGGACCACGGTCCTCCAAAAACCTGCTGCAGTGCAGTGAGAGCTGCAGACATTGTCACTCTCTGAAGCTGCTGTCACAATAAAATCTCGCTGCATTAGGACTCAATCATGTGCTTCTTTCTATCATAGCACAGCACTGGCAATAGTGATTACCAACAATTCAACCTTAAGAATCTGTCTGCACTTCTAAGAAGCCTCCCACTGCAGGAACAGCTTTTGTATCTTGTTGCAACACTCCTTCCATGAATGCGTGTTGCATTAAAATCAGGACACTTGAGTAACAACCAGGAGTTTGAAAACTCCTCCTTACTAACTTGGCTCTCAGCCATCGTGCTGGGACATGAGCAGATGTGAGGCTTCCCAGCATTTTGGAAGGAGGGGACCCCCGTTCTTATACTTTTGCCTGTTAGACCATGAAATCCAAACGTGGAGATACACTCAATTTCTCCACAAGGAAATGTATAAACTGTGCCCTACTATAGATAGTTCTGTCAGCAGATGTGGTTTTGCAATTAACAAAATCTTGTCCACGGTTCGGTTTTAGAATCCGATTATTGTTCTACATTTATCTTACGCAAAGTGGCTGACAAATAACTGCAAAATAATGTGATAAAAACCATTTATAATGCCAGCTTATTCCAGGTCTTTCTCCCTAACTAGTTATGACAAGGTAATAATGCTGGTTATGCATTTGTCTGACTTTAAATTGGTTACTTATAGCCATGATGGATGAGGGGAAAGATCACCTTATTCTGAAGAGCAGCTCTTGATTTCTGATCTCATTTTTGCAGGTAATGAATTATATCTAATTAGTAGGTTCCAAATCTAATCAAGAGGTTGAGATGCTGACCCAGAGACAGGAAAAAAGAGTGAGGAGGCCTCCTTTTATGTTGTTTTTTTCTTTGCTTATCTTAAATAAAGAATGCTTCATGAATACAGTCTTCAGGAGAGCACTGACTACATCGGCTAAAGATGGGATCAATTTTAAAACTCACTGTTTCGGTTCACAGTTTAATGAAACTCATCTCCACAGATGTATTCTTTCCATTGGGAATGTAAACTCCTTATTCACCATTATGGGCTATTTATTTTATTATTTAGGAAAAGTATGAGAAATTGTTGTTGTTGATGTAAGCAAATTGGGCTCCAAGTGAAAGAAATCACTTTTGATTTAAAAAAAAAAAATAAAATCTGGGAGTTAAGAAAAATTCCAATCAGAATTCTTGAGAAATAAACAGCCATTGAAAAAAAATTCAAGGAGCTGGAGTGGGGGAAAAAAAATAGCACAAGGGATAGATGGCTAGAGATTTTTTTTTTTTATTTAAGTTCTTCGGTTTTACACCATAGCAGCTGCAAAACAAACAAACAAAGCCACATTTCTAATCACGTTTTGCTCTTCTATGTGCAATCTTCCCCACCAGTGCCAGCAAAGTAAATATACGAGTACAAAATTGATCCCCAAAGCCAGTCAATTAGCTAGGAACATTTGTTATTCTTTGGCTTTCACGCTGTACCCAGACCCATTGGTTTACACCTAAAAAGAAATACAATGTTAATCGCCTCCCTGCAATCTCTCAGCCCTGCATGCCTGGGACTGCAGGAGGCTGGATGAAGCCCTGAAGCAGCAGCCTACCAGTGTGCAGGATCAGCTCCTTTCACAGCTTCTCTCTTGCTTTCCTTTTATTTGTTAAATCTATGTTAAGATCTTTCGAGGATCATTATTTATTAAAGTAAAACAAGCATTTAAAAGACAAATTGTCTGAATTAGTCATGAGAACCTATGCCACATGGTTTATGATCATTAAAAAAACCTCAATATATTATACAAGCTCTTGAGAGGCTGTAGGCTAAAGCTAGAATAAACCCCTTTTTCAAACTGAAGTCCTAAATAGATCTCAAATTTCCCCAAATATTCCTAAAATATTGATCCAGTCTGTCTTACACAACTCTATGTCTAGAAAAATAGCTTAGCCTAAAAAGGACAAAATCCTAGTCCCTTATTTATGGTTTGTGGATCTATCCTTATCCACAGAAAATTCTACTTGAACTTGATTACAGAACACCAAGCCCTGCAAACAAGAATTCTGCCCCAATGAGCCCATTGGGCACACAGGCAAAGACATGTTTGGTGAGGAAACCAGCAAAGGGTCAAGCTAGCAAAACCAGGGTGGAAGGAGTTTCCAGAAAGTCCAATGGAATTAAGAAAACCCTACAGAGCACTCATCTGAGCCTGCTTTGAAATGAGCTGATGTACCAGCATCCATGGCCACAAAGCTTGTTGTTTAGGATGGAAGGTGCCCCCAGTGCAGACCTCAACCCACTGGTTGTGCTTGTGTTCAGGCTGCTCAACCCTCTGTCCCACTCAGGGGGTGTGCTTGTACCCACAGGCCAGGGAGTAGGAGGAGCTCTGTACATACAGGCAGCTTTGGGTGTTTAGCTTGGATTCACAGATTCTGTGCTGAGAAGGCTGGACTTTGCTTGGTTCAAAGGCTTCTGGTTTTTCCAAGGGCCTTTTGCAGTGTGGATAAAATGATTTCCCAAGGAAGGACTTTGAGAGTCTCTTCAGTGGTCAGCACACAGCACTCAGATCACTTCCCTTTCCAAAGATGTTCTGTCAAGACACAAACCAGCTTTGTGCAGTCAAACTCAGTGCAATGAGACACAAATCCCAGTGAGTGCAGAGAGAGTGCTGGACTGAATACACTGGAGCTATCCTGTGTCCTGCTTATGTTTCACCTTGCTAGGACAACTCTATCTCTTGGTTAGTACGCTACTAAGAGGAATAGTCCTTAAGTTTTTCATATTGGAGCACCCTGGAAACTCCTGGTACTTTGCTTGGATTTGCCAAGTGTAAGAAGAGAGGAGAATATGCTTTTTGAAAAATACATTGACAAGACACCCGAATCAGAAGGTCCCTGGGCCACATATTTACTGAAAGGGAGACATAGCTCCATGCTGAACTCACTTCAGCACATGCCTGCCCTGCACTTATGCTCCTCCTAATCCTGCTCTCAAGCTCTTCAGATCCTACAGCAGAGAATGTGGTGAAGGGACACTCTTATCATGTATAAGAACATTTTGTACAGCAGTAGCAGCTAAGGTGTTGCTAACTAAAGGAATGGCTTACCAGACCACCGCAGTGGTATGGGTAAGACAACAGCAACTGCCCTAATATGAGCCTTAAGACTACAGCAACTGCCCTATTATGAGCCTTAGTTTTATATAACTAGACTGCAAAAACTATTATTGGCTTAAATCCATCTGTACAAAGTCTCAGCATGGAAACTTTCTTGAACATCTGAGCAACAACAAGCTCTGTTAGCCACAGTTGCATCCTTTGCCTTTTACAGTTACTTTGACAAAGGCTAGATAAAATTAGTGTTCTCCCAATAAAAAAAAATTCAGGCCTCCTTTCAGCTTTGCCTCTAACACCAAGTGGAAGCTGTTTCTAAAGAAAAAAATATTTCTAGGCAAATCTACTACTTATCCTACCTTAGAGTGTTAAACTGTACTTAATGGTCCTGTGCAAGTACAGCAGAGGCTGTCTCAAAGCTTCTGCAGTGAGGCATTTCCAGGTGCTCTAAGCAGGCCTACCCCTGTGCCCAGAGGTGTCCTGCTCCGGGCTGCGATGTGCACACTCATTTACCTGACAAAAGCCTCCTAATCCTTAGATTCTGTGGCCTGAAGTCAACGCTAGAAGGAGTATTTGAACTGCCAAGACAAAGGCATAAGCAAAGGATAATCTCAGGAGATGCACCTTGTTTCCTGATTCACCACCCAGAACTGGCAGCAGCAAAGGCATGGCAAGTCCTTGGACTGCCCCACCAGCAACACTCCTGTCTTCAAACCAGATAGTGCTGCTGCAGGGAAAGCTGCTCCTCTCCGAGCATGGCCACTTGCAGTGAAAAATCTGCTCTGCCAACCACTGTTTGTGGTCACCGAGCAAAGGCTCTGCATGGGTAAGAGTTGTGGAGTCTTTAGGTAGGGACAAGGAGGACTCTGAACCCCTTGATGTTGAGTGAGTAAATGTCATCCAGCGCTGTCACTTTGAAGGGTTTTAAAGGCATTAAAATGAAGAGGACAAAGGAATTCCAACTACATTGCCAGGAACACCCAGGGTTTTATTTTAAATGAAGAGAGGTGCTTTGAAATCCATCAAGCTATTAGTGCTTATTTGCTGGAAATACTCATAAAACTTCCCAAAATTTAACTCCTGGAACCCAACCACCATAAAAGGACTGGGCCTGTGCTCCCAAGTGCTAAGTCTTCACAGCTTACCTTGTTACAGGGCATTGCCAACATGTACTGTGCAATATCTGGTTAGGAAGAGTGGCATTTCCTTGCCAGGCAGACCAGTAATGGATTCATAGAACCACAGCTTTCATCTGAGGAGGTTAAAGTGACCAGTTCCAACCACGCCTGTTTCTCAGGCAATACCAGTTTAAAGAGCTCATTTTTAAAGCCAGACAGATCTATTTTTTCCTGTATTTATCTATTTATTTATGCATTTCCAAAGATCACCACAATATTTGGTCTGTTATTAAACTCCATGTGTCAGGCACTAATGGCCTGTAATTATCTTTGAAACTAGATTGGATGTTGCAAAGTTACATAGTGCAGACAAGTGTCTTAATGATGAATGTCAGTGTCAGGGCTGCTGTTGGAGTTGCATCATCAGAAACACTATTCTGCTTCTGCAGGTTGCTGAGAAAACACACCTGCAGAATGCCTGAGAACAAATCAATAGCAAGCCCTACCTAAAATCTAAATCAGATCCCAAACACCCCAATTCTATATTCCAATCGATTTCAAAATGCCCTCAAAAAATCAATGTAGAAAAGAAGAAGTACAATTAGTGGTGCTCATATTCTGCAGCTTGCACTTAACTGCACAGACCTGTGTGGATATCCTGATACTTTGGCTGTTGTTAAACAACAAAATAATTCACCACATAATTGCATAAAATCAGCATAAAAGCAAATGTTTGAGAGTGGTATTTCCTTTGTTCCCCTCGAGTTTGGCCAAACCAGCATGTTCTATGTCATTCTTTCTGTGAACAAATGGCTGAGAGCTATCGCTGCCAATTCCCCATTATATCCCTTTGCCCTCACTCATTCTGTCTTCATAGAGAACAGACACCCCCCAGCAGCAGGAACACGCTGCCATTAATTCAGTTACCCAGGGAATTTCACACCTTTGCCAGGCCCTTTACGGTTCTCATTTCAGTGCAACCTAATCTCAAATGGATGCAGAAAGCTGTGAAGAAGGGCAGCTCAAGCTGAAGGCAGCAATTAAATGATAATTAGGGCTTTACTTCATCTTGTGATTGATAGAGGCTTACTGGGCCCAAACTGCATCTTGTCATCTACTAATAGGCTAGGCAAGATACTCCACTCGAGTCTGAAGGATTTTGTCTTATCTCAAGAGAGATAATCTACTCAACAAGTAATCTCCTGCCTGTGGTAAAGTGCCACTGTATATTTACCAGGCCAGTACTCTTCATGGATCAGCTCTGAACCAGCCCTAGGACCTCCTTAGGAGCAAAGGAGCTGTGGCTTTTCTTCCCCATTTTCAGGCTTTTTGGTGTTTCTCCCAGTTCAAATGCCAAAGGGGTGTCTGCAGCTGTGAGCATGGCTGCTCACAGCACAGATCCTCACAAGAGCCACCACCTTGGAACCTCAGCCATGGAAAAAGAATTGAACTATTTTTAATCTTTATTATGTCTCAGGAAGGTGAACTGTATTGCAAAGATCAGCCTCAGATCTACATCAAAGACAATCTGGGCAGAGCATGGCAGTCATGAAGCAGGAACTAATGCACAGGATTGGGGGCTGCAGCCTCTGTGCCTCTAAGCTTGTGTACTTGTCTGTGTCATTTGGGCCTTTGTAGACCCAATTACTTATTATAAACAATTCAGTTTATCTTTATCAGAATCATTATCTAAATTGGCTACATGACACATACTGTTTTCCTAACTGCACTCCTGGGAGAATCTGCTATAAAATCTGTGATTTTCTACTTTGTAATTATCCCTCTATGGGCTATAAAACATTACACTTGTGTTTAAAATAGGTATAGCTAGCATTTTCCACTGCTCAAAATGGAACATTTATTCCACCTCAGAAGATAAAATGCAGCAAAATATTTAGTGCAATCAACGCGAAGAGTTTCTGCAGCAGCCATGTTGGGGTTGCTGATTTGGTTCCAAAGGAGTTTCTCTTGATGTACTTCATTTTTATTACAGAGTTTAGATCTCTTGCTTGATGTTTCTTTTTCTCTGGGCAAGGCAGAGTGACCCAAGTTAGTGTCAAGCGAAACGTGGCCTTAGCTGGCATTTTAGTCTGGAAATGATGAGGTGTCAACAATAACAGCTAACAGGATCATACTCCCAGCATCATTAATTTTCTCTTTTCAGTATCCTCCACATTTCCTGTTGTAAAAATGCTGGCCAATTCTTCCCCGTTGCTGACTTTTGTTTTCCTTACTGTTTTGAGAAATTCCTCCTTCCTCGGGATTTCTAAACCTATTTCACACAGTGCCAAGCCAGCAGCTCTCCCCATGATTAAAACAAAACACTTTAGTTCTAAAGAGCAAAGACCTAACCTCCCATCTCGCACAACATGAGGTGTCCCCGGCCTCCCTTTTTAGCTGATTCTGCTTGCTTGACGTACTTTCAGAAGTTCAGTTACTAGCAGTGGAGGGGTCATGTTTGCCCTCAAGTTGCTGCTTTTCATGCTTGACATGTTTTTCTACTGTCCGGTCCCTTAGCTGCAGCAGGGTCACGAGGATGGAGAAAAGGGTGGGGGTTACAGAAAGAGGATTGTATTACACAAACCCCAAAAGGTTTCGGTTACAGAATGTATATTGTCCATGCCTATTGGGCTTGTGGAGAAGTATCAAGTTCACCACATTCTCATTTGGGGACTTTGATCCTTTCAGTTAAAAAGAAGCTGCTTAGAATTACTCTGCAGAGCAAAGAAATGAATCAGTTGTACTCACTCACCCAGCACTGAGGAATGCCAATATTTCTGTTAGCCAGCCCAATCCTAGGGAGATTTACCCAGCTGCAGAGAGGCTGGAAGAGGCTTAAGTCTATCAACACAACCACAAGCTGCCCCCTCCTTTCAGAAAGGCCCAAGCACCTTTTATGTCGCCTGACTTTCAATGATGTGGACCTCCTTTACTCTCAAAATGCATCTAATGTCCCTGGGTTTGAGTACTTTCAAACTTCAGTAATTTCATGCTCCTCCTTGTAGCTAAAGCAGCAAGGGGAACTGCAGCCACTCATCTCTCCCTCACTTCTGTCTCTCTAGCTTTTCCATGACCACCCTGGTACTCCTGCTAAGGTAGTTTCTCAGATAGACTGTACATGGAATCCCTAGAGCAGTTGTTTCTGCTGCTCTAAATTTCCCATCCCCTGGGAAAGGCTGACAGGTCTCAGTGAACTTTTATTCTCCCCAAACCATAAAATTCCGTAATTGAATTTTCCTGTAAGAATCCCTCCCCCCCCCNCAGTGATTCTGTTGGGTTTGCTTGTTGTTGGGGTTTTTAAAAAAATCTCTTTATATTCATAGTTAGTTCCTTTACTCAGTCATCTTTTTCAACCTCATTCTTATGGTCTGTTGAGCTCTGCGAGGTGCATACTATCATATTCTTTCTCACTGCTTAGTCAGGGAGGTCTTATGTATGGTGGGGTTGTTTTTTTTATTTTAGTAAAAATAGAGAGACTCAGAGCCATCAAGTGTTTTAGGGGCCATGACTAAGCTTTTGTCATCAGGACAGCACCTAACCATGACCTAGCCATGGTTCTCAGAAACTGCCATAATATAAGTAATAGGAGAGATAAGAACTGGCTTTTCTTTAGCTAGGTAACCACTGCTTAATGACAGGGAGCCTGGCTCCCTGTTAGTGTGATACTGCAGATCAGTGCCTATTCCAAAGGACAGTGGTTTTGCCAATCCAAAACTATATCATCTACCATCTACTACTGTTCCATGTGCAGATTCTTCCCTTACTGCTGCAGCTCCAGTGACTCCCTTAGCACTAACTTTAAAATGGCCAGCTGCCACCTGCACAGAGCACTTGCTGATGCCAGCACCTGTGGATGACCCTCTCTCAACCCCCAAGCAGCAGTCTCTGTAGGAGAGTGGAAAAGCAATACTGAAGACCCCTCAGTCTTTTTTCTCTGAGTTCCCCCTGACCACAACACTAGACTGAGCTTTGCTGGAGAGTTGCAATCCCCAATGCAGCATTTTGCTGAGTGACTGTAGAGAAGCTTCTTAGCATTCCTCCCTGCTCCAAAAGCAGAGAGATGAAGGACAGCCCAGGGAGGCAGCCACTGCAGACATCCACACAGCGCTTCTAGGAACCGATGCTCTTGTGATCAGGGGTCAAAAGAGACCCAGTAAAGGCATAATGAAGCGTTAGCTGATTTTTCAAGGGGCTCTGTTTTGTTGCACTAGCAATTTTCTACAGCATTAAGCAGTTTCATGGTACATTGTAGTGTGTTGCCTGAAATGGCATACTGACTTTTTTCAGCCCAGAAAGCTGAAGGAGTTGAGACTTGAAACACTGTGCCAGGCAGGAAGACTGGTAACAGAACAGCAGTGACCTGCTATAAACCTTTAGTATCCCCAACCTATCCTCCTTCCTGGGACTGCAGTCCTAGCAGAAGTCCTGTTCCAGCCTTTCAGCAAGCTGCTGCTGCAGCAGAGCCCAAGAAAGAGCCTACATCTTCATTAACTACCACCTATGCCTATCTAACCTGTACTCTCTTCTCTGTGCTCCAACCCTCCATCCTTTCTCTTCTTTCTTACATTTTCTCTTCCTTCCTATTCTTTTTCTCAGTAAAATTGCCTAGAAATTTTAATAGAACACCTTAAAATACTATGGGATTAAGAACTCTCTTTTTTTATAACAAAAGCAATATCTATCTCAGTCACTATTTCCAGTTGAATTTAGATCTCTACTTGTCCCTTCCAGTGACACAAGGGAAACAGCAGCACTTCCACATACGAGGGGCTGTACACGAAGGGCATCTTAGGATGGTCACACTAATTTTCAGAAAACAGACATACACTCTGAAGAAAAGAATTCATCTAAGGAATGAAACTGTGCATGCCAGAGAACTAGAGTAATAGCCATGCTCCAGGGCAGTGTTAGACAGAGGAATCATGTCACATTGTTGGTGATCTGTGTAAAATTCCAGGCATGGTATCCAGCACAAAGGAGAGCACTGCACACAGGGGCTGTGCCTGCACAGTGGGATTGGTGAACTCCCACTGTGGCTCCATAGGGCTGTGCCTTGACTATCTCCCAACTAGTTTCTGGGATAAGAGCTGGAAATAAAACACCTTTCTCTGCACCCTGATCTGCCTTGGAAAGAAGCCCTGACACAAAACAGGAGATTCAGCCTGGTAGTTCTGGGTGAGACATCACCAATCCTGGCCGTGCAGGGAGGGCGCAGCAGCAGCCTGCACCCAGGGACACGCTCCTGCACATGTGGAGGAATCCCCCTCCACAGTATCCCACGAAGTCTGCATGGGAGTAACCACCCATGAAAGCTGCCCTGGCACCATCAAGTCATCAAGGGTATGTTCTGGTCAGGAGCTGTATGAACATTTCCACTTCAGTGTTTTCTGCTGAAGCGTTGAGTTAATCCTCTAGGTGCACTTTCTCCGCCTCAACATCCATCCTGCAAACTTCTATTATAATGCTGAGGAAGTCAAGGTGCTTACACAGCTGATTGCCTTCTCACAGCAAACTGCTGTGCATTCAATTGCATCTGCTAATATCCTCCGTAATCCAAACTATGTGGGTGAAAGCAATCAGGAAGGCTCAGATTAAACAGCAACAAAGCTTGATGTTGTTTCTGGACTGCCCTGTCCTAGGTATTTACTCAAAACTGCAGTTTGCTTAACAGTCATATTGTTTTTCTCCTTGAGACACAGAACTTTTCTGTCTCTGAAGACATCAAATTCTCAATTTCTTGTCAGCTTCTAGAAAGCATCTTGACTAAATGGAATTAACTGAAGCCAAACTTCCTTTGCAGAGAAGTAGCAGGCTGCCCTTTTTTGCTAATCTACATCAATCCTTACCAAAGGGACATTTTTACAGGCAGCCTACCCTTCTCAGCAAGATAAAGTTTGAATAAAAGAACACATTAAAAGGAATAGAAAAGTAAGTCTGAATGAAGAGCTGTTCGCTGCAAAGAGCCACAGATAAAAATCCCTGGAAATGTCATCCCTCACTGTTTGTAGATACAGCTGTACCCATATCTCTAAATTACAAATGATAATGAGGTGTAAAGATTTTATCAGATACCTAGACTGCTTGAAAGGCCTTTGTGTGTTGACTGGTGTAGTCTCATATTAGGTGGTAAGAATTTTGTTTTCTTTTCTAAGTGGAACATCAGATTACACAGGTCTTATTTCACTGCTGATTGCAGTCGTCCACTTAACATCTTGACAGATATTCAAGAATGGAGCAAGGCTGGTGGCACTGCCGAGTGAGGTGCACATTCATCCATCATCTGCTAACAGATCACTTGGAGGGCCAGGCCTTATGTCATTAGCCTGCTGCACTCCACAACTTGGTGGCTTTTTTTTTTTTTTTTTTTTTTTTTTAATTCCTGCTAACTAGGTTTCTCAACACTTTTGTGACAGCCTGTTAACATTCCTTCCTACAAACAAAGACATCAACTGAAAACATGGCAGGCCAGAGCTGGGACACCATGGTAGAGTTTTCGCTGTATTTGCTGGAGATTGTTATGTTATGGCTTATTTCATAGAATCATAGAATGTCAGGGGCTGTAAAGGACCTTGAAAGATCATCTGGTCCAGCCCCCCTGCCAGAGTAGGATCATCCAGAGCAGATCACACAGGAATACATCCAGACGGTTCTTGAATATCTCCAGAGAAGGAGACTCCACAACCTCCCTGGGCAGCTGGTTCCAGTGCTCTGTCACCCTCACAGTGAAAAAAATTCTTCCTCAGGCTCACATGGAACCTCCTATGCCTCAACTTCCACCCATTGCCCCTTGTCCTGTCACTGGGTATCACCAAGAAGAGGCTGGCTCCATCCTCCTGGCACTCACCCCTTACATATTTATAAATCTATTTCCAGCAGGTTTTGCCACTGCATTGTCTGTGTATTGCTGAGTATTCTTCAAATGCTGTATTTTCTCACAGCAGCAGGACTGTGATTGTCCATTGCACCACCTCCTCTGCTCACGTCTCAGTCCACTCTGGCTACTCCTGTGGAAGAAAGTGGGCTTCCAGTTAAGCCTGGCTTGGTAAAAGATGCAAACACCCAAAGAATAATTATTGGCCATGATCAAATCCTGTTCTGTCTATCTGAAGAGCATTTTTTGAGAAGTGACTGACTGAAGATCTTCCTGATTCTAAGTGACCTCCACACCACCTCTGAGGCACTGGAAAGGCAAGTGCCCTACATTGCTGTGACCCAACAGTGCTACTAGTAGAGGACAAAAGAGGAACCTTGGGAAAGACTTCTGCTCCACGGAAGGAAACATGGCAGTTAACAGTTTGTCCTCCACGTGTTTGCTATTGCTTTTGCCTTTTGCCATCTAATTAATTTAAAAAATTAATAAATCTCTGAATTAAGGAAAATTCATTTGGGGGAAAGAGTTGAGTTGAGTTACAGACGTAATGGATGTTTGCTGCTGTTGCTGGATACAGGGCAAGCAGCAGAAGCATCCATACAACCACACTGTGGAGAGACACAGAGAGCTTGTGGGCTGGTGTGAGTCTCATCCAAAAAGCAAGCTGGTCCATCAGACCAACACCACCACTGCTGCAATGTTTTGTGAAACACAAAGCTGATTGTTCTGTATCCATTCATTAGTGCTTTTGGCACCTCCTTCTGTCTCCTTTATGACTTCTTACATTTGTCGGCTTTTCTACTCGGTTACATTAAAAGAGGAACTCTCTTGAACCTCTTTAATGTTCTTAAACTCACAAACCACAAAGCATGCTCTATTTCTGGCAGTCTCTAAGATTTATTACACTGACTGGCCTTGTGTTCACACCTCTGTTGAAAGACAGAAACAAACTCTTTAGCATTAGAGAAAGAGAATCGTTGCTTGTCAACATGCCACCGCATAGTTTGACTTCCCTGGACCTACAAGGAGAGTAAGGTTTCTTTCTAACACCACTGTGTGAAACAGTCCTTAACAAGAAGCAATGCACACAGAAACTTGAAGCTACCAGTGTATGTGAAATAGTTACCATCCTGCCTGCTCTCGTGTAACACTCAGTAGAAAAAAGCCTTTGCTTCTATTTGGGAAACACTCAGTAAAATCATTAAAAGCCATGGATGAAACCATATAAAATAGATTTGTGTTTCCTTGTCCCAGTATAGGCAACATAACAAAGGGCATATACCTCTTAATGTAAATAGATCACACTTGCACGACACTATTCTAAATAAATCTGGGGCTAATGTAGTTTATGAGATACACTGAGGAGGTTAAATTGTTTCTGACTAGGTGGTTAATTAAAGGATTTATTTTGCAATTGCAGAGGACCCATAACTCATGAGTTACTGCACAATAAAAGTGTTGTAGATGTGTAAAATAACACCATGATTAACTTCTCCAAGCCACCTAGCCCCACACAGTTCTGTGTGCCCTCTTCTTTGTACCAACAGCCCAATCCAAATAGGCTTAGGCATTGTTGTTGTTGTTTTGGTGATTGGAGTTTGCTTTGGTAGTTGTTGGGGGTTTTCAGTGAAATAGCTGCATCTGATGAAGTGGTTGGCTCAGGGCTTCTGCCATCAGAGGAAAAAAAAAAAATATATTGAGGATTAATTATCAAGTTAAAGTGGTTTGGAATGGAAGAGAGAAACAGCCCGGTAAGACTTTTTAATAGATGGTTCTCATTCTGTTTCTCTCTCAAAAGACTCCTGAGGATCTTTGAGCTCTGCGGTGAAGCCTCCATCGGAAGACACATTGCATTTGTATTTCATTTGGCAAGGTCTAGCATTTGTTTTACTATTTCCTCAAAGTAATCTTAATGTTTAATGAAAAGTGACAAAGAGGAAGTGTGAAAAAAACCCAAACAACAGAAGGTGGTTTTCCTTTTAGTTAAAACTCCGATTGTTTTGGTCCATATTAAAAAAAAAAAAATAAATTATTTTCCTATATATTTAGCCCTCTAAAAATCCATGCCATTCGGCTACCAGCATTAATGACATTAGGGTGAATTATAAAGAGAAATCAAATTTTCCATAGCATTTGAACGCCATTAAAATGCCAAACAATAAACTACCAGACTGCAAATTAGATCAGTGGAAATATCAAACACATTGCGGTATAAAATCCATAATTGCATTTAGCGCTTTGGGTCCCAGGGGACAGGCTGCTAAAGATCATCACCGTGCCACATATGAGAAGCTATTGACAGAACGATAAAAATCGACAGGCTAACCAAATAAACACTGCAGGCTTCATTAAATATTCAGCAAGTGAAATTTGACTATCATGCGCCTTTTTTTCCCACTAGATGTGTCCCGCTGCAGCGCTCCGGATTTTTCCTGTGACAGCAATTGGGGATGCTGTGCCCTGCAGGCCTGCGCAGCCTCGAGCGAGCGGCAGGACACGGTCAGCGCCGGCAGGTACCAGCACCATCAATAAACATGCTGCAGCTCAGACAGGGTTATTATTCTTCTGAATACATTATTAGCCTTGGCCCCAGGATTATCTGGCTCCAAACACTTTAATTAGAGGAAGTGTAATATCTACAAAACTTTAACGCTTCTCCTATGAGGACAAGGACACCTCCTCCCTAACAAGGCGCTCCTTTAAGGAGCTGAGCACTACATCGCCTCCTCTCCTTCCTTGCCTCGGCTGGGTGGGGTGATGCAGTGACTGAGATCCTGCACACCCCAAGACAGGAGAGGGTCGAGCTGTCCCCAGGCAGCTGATGTTCAGATGTCTGCCTGTATTTAGAGGGCTGCAGAGTGTGCTGTCCACTGGCCCAGCTCTACACCACAGCCAGAAAGCTCTGCTGCCTTGGTCACTGGAATGCTCATCCCTGCATGGCACTGGCCTGGAGAAGGACAGTTTGCTTTATGTAGCTCTGGCTTTTATTCTGTAAAGGAGACACAAAGAGAATGAGTGTCCCTGGCAGAAGACTGGATGGTGCCAATTCTGAATTTTATTAAACACTTCTTTCTTGTTACTCGCACGGATTACCTGCTGCCAGCAAGACCATGCCTGTGGCTTCCACAGGCATTCACTCTGATCATGGTGAGAAAAATGTATCTGCAGGAAAGCCTGAGATAGGCAGAGGACACAGAGCTATGCCATATGCTTGTGGAAGAAATGCCTAAGAAAAGCCAGTATGTACAGAGGAGTTGGTGCTCATGGACTTGCTGTGACTGAAAGGGTGAGAGACTGAGACTTGGGTACCAAACTGTTCAATATATTTTAAAACATTCTGGTGTATTTCTTAATATTGCAGTCAACATTTCAAATCCTGGAAACAGTTCCCAGTATCCTGTCAAGATACATTTTAGCCTGCTTGCACTTGCTGCAATAGGAGTAAACAACGACGAAAAGGCTGCATGTTTCCTCTCTCTGTTCCTACAGGCCTTGAGTCTGAAATTAGAACAAATAAAATGTATAATGCATGCTCTGGAAGCACCCAATAGGGTTATAAGCAGCCATTCCCTCTTCATGGAGAAAAAGTTTATGTAAATGACTGATGACAGTGTTATTGTGTGAGGAATATCAATGGAGTAATTACAGTTACATAGCTTGCTGCTGCACTGCTGCTCTAAGCCTGTGTTAATTTTTCACACCACTCCCTTGGGAAAGATCGCAGTGTGCTCCTAAGAGCAGAGCTAATAATCGGAGCTCTGAGCCACTGCCGCTGAAACTAGCCCCAAGGTCTTTCTGAGCAGACTGCTAAACACTGACTGTCTCCCCAGAGAGAAGAGAACAGAGATAAAATGATTAAAAACTGCCAAATTGGACTGGCAATCACTTGGCTATACTGTCAGCCCAAGACAAGACAAATCTCAGTTATTTTTTCTTTTGTGAGCCGGAGAACTAGGACAGCACAAAGCAGCATGGCTGCAAACAGAGCAGCAGACTACCCACATTTCAGGTCTTCACAAGTACTGTGTCAACATCTGCAGACACAAATGATGTGTCAGTGATTGTATTTAACACCAACACAAATCAAGAATCTGAGAAAACCAATTTCTATTTAGGCCTACTGGGACCCTTATTATTATGAGTCAATTCCACTTGTTTGATCCCAGGAATAATTTCAGGACTGAGCAGATCACAGACTCAATAACTACATCTTACTTTATCTGAGCAGTTCCCTGAGGTTAGATACTGCTGATACTATTTGTCCTAAAATTTTAGACAAATGACATACTCTGGTCAGTTCTGTAGAATAAAAGGCAGCACAAGGATTAAGTGACAGAACACATCTTAAAAACTTGTCCAGTTAAAGTGCTTTTTAAAAGTCAGCTGAGGTATCTCTGCACCTGAGCTGTGTGAATGCTGTGAGGAGATCCCAAGCCACATCTGATGGTCAGTAAAACAAAGCACCACTGCCCATTGTGGTAGAAGAAATAATGCATAGCGAAAGAGGGAAGTGCCACAATTAGCCTGCCAGCTAGAAAACAGGAGCCCACAGCAAAGCAAACATGTGGCAGTGCCATAAACCACTTCAAAAAGGTGCCTCAACCTTTCCTGGCAAGGGGATGCAGAACAGCAGCCTGAAATGGCTGTGGACAATCCCACTGACCTAAAGCATCACTTGAGTTACATTGGCAGGATGTCCACTGGCAAAAAAAGCTCCATCCCTATAAAGGGGCAGAAAGGTGACAGCCATAGACCTCTTTACCTCTCAATCACAGTATTTTTAGCCTACATTAATTGCAGGTGCCAGCATTCAGGTAACCACCTACCCAGGGCCTTTACTGAAACCTAGTTGTCAAACAGCTCACATACAATTAGGGAAAGAAGATGTTCCAAACTGGAACTGAGGCCCACTGATTCATGCCTGTCTACCCACAGATGGAGAGATGGCACAGGGACTTTTCTTCCCAACCCTCTAAATTTCTGAAACATTTGTGATTAAAAATACTTCTAGCCTGTTCCCTGTTGAAGCAATAGGGAAAAATCTGGCAAGGATGAACACTGGCAGCTGGCTGGGCTAATGTTGAGCTACAAGAGGCAACTTGCTTTGACAAATTCTCCAATGTTTCCAGTTTTCACCAAAACATCCACTGACATGTCTTCTCCCCAGAGATGTCATTTACAGGACAACTACCAAAAGCCTCTAACAGAGTTTCACCAGGATGAAGATGGTATCTCAGCTCTGACATTTTCTTGGTAGTACTGTACCAAGAAGCCTTCCCTACACAGGACACCGATGTCTGTCTGGCAATTGCACCTCCTGCCACCTACACAGTGCCCGTATAGAATCATAGAATCATAGAATGGTAAGGTTGGAAGGGACCTCAAGGATCATCTAGTTCCAACCCCCTGCCATAGGCAGGGACACCTCCCACTAGTACAGGTTACTCAAGACCTCATCCAATCTGGCCTTGAACACCTCCAGGGAGGGAGCATCCACAACCTCCCTGGGCAACCTGTTCCAGTGCCTCACCACCCTCACTGTAAAGAACTTCCTCCTAACATCCAGTCTAAATCTCCCCTCTGCCAGTTTAAGCCCATTGCCCCTTGTCCTGTCATTGCAGGACCTTGTAAATAATCCTTCCCCAGCCTTCCTGTAGGCCCCCTTCAGATACTGGAAGGCTACTATCAGGTCCCCTTGAAGCCTTCTCTTCTCCAGGCTGAAGAGCCCCAACTCCCTCAGCCTGTCCTCA